>NEWO01000203.1:706698-726075 GCA_003013225.1 Phalaenopsis aphrodite
TGCCCGCCATCTCCTCTGCATCGTTGTCGCCACTTCGTCTGCATGGCTTTTCTGCCACTTCTCCGGTTTTAATCGGGTTCTCGTCACGTTAGGTAAGTTGAAGGTAATTTCTTCCTCCCCCTTTGACTATAAAACCCCTTGGAGGTAGAAAACTTGGGGTTGTTGGATCTTTGCTGGGTGATTCATTCTTTGCGATTTCAAGGCCTTCCTTTTCTTTCGGATCTCTTTTGGTTCGTGTCCTTCACCTCTTCTTGATCATCCCAGCTTCTTGGTTCACTAAGCATTTGGGGGTAAGAATCTGATAATTTCACTTGCTTCTGTGTTTAATTGTTAAATATCTCATGCAATGAGAAGTATTTTCCTTGCTCTTAAGAAATTATTTTCTTTTATAATTTGAAATTTGACTTGAATCGGCTTAGGGTTATGAATTGATTTCTGGGTTGCTTAAAATCAGTGGATGTATGAGATTTGTTTGCCTTTCTTAGTATCTCCATAGGACTGAATCTACATTTTTTTTAACTCTCCTGCATTACTTAAAACCTTCACACGATGAATATTAGTTTATTCTCAAGAAAAGAGGGGAAAAAGAGACATCCATGTGCAAGAGATCCCTAATCTTAATATACAGATTTGCTTGAGCAAGAACTTGGTTTTTTTTTTCATTTTTTTTTTTTCTAAAAGGAATTATCTGTTCTATTTTCCTTTCATGCCTTGGATTAAATGGGTTATTTCTGATTTGAGATTCCTATATTCCTGTTTACTTTGAGAGTATACAATGTATCTCCTATACTTTAGGTTTGACTTGTTGCTTGAGTCGTAGCTTGATTTAGGTTTATGTTCGATCGTAACTTTAAATTTGTCCGGGTCTGGCTCGTTCGGTAGGAATCTTACTGTTTGGTCTCAGTTTTGTGGGTATCGGGGGGTATTATCTAATTTGCCTTCGTCATCGCTGTTCTATTCTTGCTTGCTATTTATTATTATTTCCTTGCATCTGGCTATACTTCAATCATAACAATGGCTGCCGCTTAAATTTGGACGACTTGAAGGGAATTATGTAGAAAAGAGTGAACTCTAATCCTTCTGCCCATACATGTTTTATTCCCTCATTTTGTGTGGCGTGCTTTACCTTTTGGCTTCAAAAAACAGAGCCTATAGCATACAAACATTAGGGAATGGGAATTGCACTTTAGTAGAGGATCATCAGCTTACTACGCATTATGATGTCATCTTGATTGATATCAAAGTAAATAATGCCATAGTTCATTTTCATGATTCTTCTTGTATTTTGTTTGGGGGTTTTCTTCATTAAGCATATCTCCTATTCTAAATATTCATGCAAGCAAAGAAGAAAAGGAAACGATGGTTGAATTTAGTTTTTGCATAGCATGTGTCCTGCATTTTGACATCTGAATTTCTAGCCATGTTGATCGGCTGCTTCTCCTTTCCTGATTGGGCATTTGAGGGGAATATGAAAGCAGGTGAGCTCTACAAACACTTAACAGAAGAACCTAAGATCATTTGTAAGTTTGAGATACTTCGCTCTTTATTAATTTTACCTGTGGAGAACCGTACAGATTTTGTCTTACAAGTTAAAATTCCAAGATTTTGCTGTAATCTTATTCTCGGAAGTAGCAAGACAGAACTTATATGCTGGGTGCAGGAGGAGAAAGAGGGCATTTACTTATATACCACACAATTATTATAAATTTACATATCTAGCACATAAACTTCTGTTTTTACATATATGCCACACAATTCTTTTGCATTTACATATCTAACACATAAACTGTTTTTACATATATGCCACACAATTCTTCTTATACACAAATGCCACTAAGAGTATACGTGTACATATGCATCTTTGGTAGCACTCTACATGTTTATATTCATGCAAAACTTATATTAATGAGCTGTGAGCTTGTATGTGACACTTGAATCATCGTGCGTTTACACACTTAAAGCCCTCAGATTCTGTATTTACATGCTTAGACTTTCATCAAAATACAATCGGAGCTATTCGTTTAATTGGATAAATCTTATGTGATTTTATACTTGCACATAAATTTCTTTCCTCTTCCCTCTTTCTATGCATTTCTATTTGAAAATTCTGAAATTTTTTGTGTTCATTTACCAAAAAAAAAAAAAAAAAACTGATATTACATGTAAGCCGGTTTTATGCGAATCGGAAATTCATTTGGTTTGACTTTATGCAGAATCTGAAATTTATGAAAGTCGGTTTTATACGGATTGAAAGTCTATGTGGTTTGACTTTATGCAAAATCTGAAATTTATCAAAGTCGGTTTTATACGGATTGGAAGTCCATTTGGTTTGGCTTTATGAAAATCTGAAATTATACAAAGTTGTTTTTATGCAAATTGACAATCTGTTTGGTTTGGCTCATGTAAACCGGAATCGTGCAAGCTGATTTTGGAAGTTGCCTACTTTTTTGGGACTGATTTGATTGCTATTTTGGAAAATTTAAACACCTTTTAGACTAATTTGCTTGTTGTTCTACCCCTCTACTTTGCTGATTTTGAGAGGTGGGTCTGTCTCCTTTATTTATTTTGTTTTGTTTTCCTTTTATTTTCCTCACTCGATGACTCAGTCTTACGTACTTATATCCAAGTATAAGTGCATTGAGTGTAGGCGTATATGAAGCATCGAACGGGGTTGTAAGTTGGATGGATTGGGATTTAATGGTGATGATGGGAATGCTTATGTGTGTGAGAGTGGGATAATAGAATAATATCTCCTGCCTCGATGACCTTCGATGAGGGGAGGACGGGATCAATGATATTATTTCACCAACTTTTAGTGAGAAGTTCCCCTTTGTTTTCTTAGGTTGCCATTAGTTCTGGCCCGATAGAGGTGAATAACTCGTAGACTATCTAATTTGTCAAAATGCTTACATATAACATTAAAAAAAAAAAAACTTTTCTCGTGACACCACTACTTTTGACTACTCAGTAAAAATTTAATTTTACATGCATGACAAATTAAGAAATTTTGAATGATTTCTTGTACAAGCCCACTTGTTAATCACTTTGACTAAGGCCAAAAATTGGCCTCTTTAGATTGTTTAGTTGGTAGCTTATATCCAATGTTGGATTATAAAACACACCGTCCAGCTCTGAGCTCATACCGAGCCTGAATTCTTATGGCCTACTTTGATCTTTCATATATGTGCCCCCATTGATTCTCTATTTAAACTCACGCTTAATTCTCTACAATACTTGCTTACTTTTACATGAGATATTGAACCCTTTTTGCAGCAAGGTCAAGATGATTGGGAATTTGAGAGGTTGATACGAGAGGGTGGTTGATATACTGTTGATGGGTTGGAGAAGAGAGTTGGGGTGGGCAAAGGTGAGTTGAGGGATTATTGAGTGGGGTAGTTGTTGGTATATGTTGCTGAGATGATGATTTTAGGAGGTTTGGTAGGATGTATGTGATGCGAGTGGGGGTGGTTGTTGAGAAAATTTGATGAGAGATTGAAGAACACATGTCGGGAAGTAATTACTTGATGATTTTGAGGATTATTACAGTACTAACCTTTTTGTTGGGCGGGTAGCCAAGAAAGATGTGGGGTGAAGAGAGAGGTGCAGGGCTTATGGTTTTTGCCACGAATAACAAAAATACCTGAACATTTGAAGATGTGAGTATGTTGGTGGCGTATGATGAAGTAGTTCATAGGTGATTTGAGTTTTATCGTCTTGGAGGGAATGCAGTTGATTAGGTAGGTGAGAGCTATTGTCTAGAATTTGTATGGTAGACGAGCGGTGAGATGGAGAGTTCTTGTGGTTTCAATTAGATGACAATGCTTGCATTTCAGTGATGCCATTTCGTTGGGGTGTATAGGGACATCTGTATTGGTGAATTATGTTGAAAGAGGTTAGATGGTTATGCAAGTTGTTAGAGGTGTATTCACCACCTCCGTCGAACGTAGGATTTTGATATTGGTATTAAATTGTATTTGAACCATCTTGTAGAATGATATTAGTTTGGTGGTTGTCTTAAATTTTGCAAACATAGGAATACCCATGAAAATCTAAAATATTCATCTATAAGTAGGTGGGTGTTGGACCCCAAACACCAGAGTGAATAAGATCAAAATAATGTTTAGATTCAGAAAAAGAAATTGTAAATGGCTTCTGATGACTCTTTGAATAGTTACATTCATTGCCAAAAAAAGGAGAAGCGGGACTAGCTATAGAGGTAGATTTTCGAGCTACGGCGGTGATATTTGCATGGTGTGGATGCCCAAGTCTATTATGCCAAATTTGGGTGGATGTAGGAGTTGTGTAGATGGCACCCAAGGCAGAGATGGGGTAGATAGCGTACTAGTTAAAGCCTGGAAGGAGGATTTGGTTTGTGCTCCAGTCCTTTACAACAAAACTAGATTTGGTAAATGAGATACCACAGTTATTATCAAAAAACGAATTTGTGAATGAAGAGGAGATTGTGATATATAAAGAGCGAATGAGACTGTTTGGGGAGGTAGAGCTTACGTTGAGGAGTAGTTAGAATGCCTTGGTCGGTATGAGTGATGAGGAGGTTGGAGTCCTCGCTAGTGATCACTGAATCCGGTTTTGTTTACGGTTTGACATGTTGTAGATGGTCATAATTGAAGGTGAGATGAGTGGTGGCACCATAGTTGAGCAATCATTCATCTGAGATGGGTTTTGTGGAGGTCATTGGAGCGGAATCTGATTTGGTGGATGGGTAGGAGCTGAAGTTGGGCCAATGCCAGCACTGTAGTGCATGTGTCTGATTTTTTACCATATTTGGCAAGTTGGTCCTGTGACGTGTTTTCCCTTGGTTGAAGAGGAAGAGCTGTTGTTCCCCCTTGCATTGAATGGACGTCGTCCACACCCATGGAGCCATTGTGATTTCCGTGGTTGGTAAACAAGGCGATGACAGCGACATTGGTTTCTTTTTTTCTTTTGACGAAGAGATTGATTTCCTTGCTGCATAGGAGAAAGTATTGGTTGTCGAGCATGATCTGATGCAAATGGTGGTTTTGAAGGATTGATATGAGAATGGTAAACAACTTAGATTGTGGAGTATAATGTCCTCGTTGTCAATATGACTTCCGACAGCTGCAATGTTGTCGATAAGAGATTTGATAACTAGAAGATATTGAGACATGGTTTGCCTTTTTATGGAGATGTGGTGAAGCTCATTTTGGAGTTGGATTACTCATGAATGATTGGTGGACTGCAAACAATTTTGCAGTGTTTGCCATATATCTTTGATGGAGTCAAAATTGAGAATATAGGGCAAGATTCTAGGGGATATAGTGGAGTAGATGGCAGCAGAGAGGTTTTGATCAATGAGTTGCCATCATAGGAATTGGGGGTTTGAGATGTTAATGTCGTTGGGTTTGGAAGTTTGAGGTGGAAGAGCAAATGGTGGTGCCATCAAGGATGCTTTCAAATTCATTTGCTTTGAAGTATTTGTAGATTTGGGGTTTCCAGGCGGGGTAATTTTCAGCGGTGAGTTGAACATTAGCCATGGCCTTGATGTTAGACATTAGGAATTTGAGAGAGGAGGGGGAGTAGGATTTCTGCCATTTCTAGTTGGCCTGGATTGGATTCCCGATTGGTGTAGGATGAAGTCTCTGACATTGCCCCAACAATAGCGGTATCGATGAGAGAAGAAATGAAAGAGAGGTTTAGGGATTTGAGGGAGAACTTGGATGCTCTGAAACCATGTTAGAATTCAGGAAACTTGGAGATGAGGACCTCCATGGGCGTAACACCAAGCAGGTGGCAAACAGGGAGAATATTTCACGATGAGTAGTAAGCAGTCTTATCAACTTCTTTGAGAATAAAGCTATTACAATGGTTTTGTATATGAGTGAAGAGAATAAGACAAATCTTCTAGAATGTATAAAAAGTGAAATGTGGGTTTTGCTGCCTAGTGTAATAGGGTTATTATTTGTGGCATTTATGGGGATTGAAAACCCTATAAGAGTATGACATATACTCTTAAAGTCACTCCAACTTAATTCCTTTTTCATAATACCGCTACAGATGACAGTAGCAGTGATAGTAGTTTTGCTCGAGTTGATAGGTTGAAGGATGAGGCGCAATCTTTACAATCCAACATGAGACCATTCATGCATCAGATGCATATAAATTATCCACCACCCGATGGATCCAAAGTAGATATGCATGATCAATCATGTTATACAATTTTATTTACTATAAGATGATGAATACTTGTGTAATTATTAATTATGGGGATACAACAATAATTCTCCTGACTTGAGATTATGGAAGGAAGACATTTGTACATAGCTATCACTTTATTGTTGTGCACTTTATGTTTTGTAGTCTAGGTAGCTTGTGTTTAAACCAATGAATCAGTTACTAAGGCATCCTTAGTTTATTTATATTAATGTTATATTGTTTTACTAGTTTAGATTCTTATCTCATATATTTTCTATCAAATATCATATAAATAATACGACACCTTCTGCAAATTTTTTTTCATGGAAGAATTTTTGGTAAATCAAATTATTTCGACAGTTCTTGAAGGGACATGTTTGTGAGAATCTACATAAAAATTGACATTGTAGTATTCTTTATTTATTATCTTTAATAATTTGGGTTCATGAGTTTTTTTAATGAGTAGTATGAAAGCTCTGGATTTGGTTGGAGTTCAACGACTTAGGTAGAATTACTAACTTCTATCAATTTATAGATGAATCCCGGAATAGTCATAGTCCATACAGCAGGTCGAACAGACATTTTTCTCCTTTGGGCAGGAGTGACTGCTTCTAACAGATGCCCTAGAAGACGATCGTCTAGACTGATTTATAGTCATGTTTTGCTAAACAATAACAAACATAATAATCAAATGATTCTCTTAAAGCACGCATTCCATCTTCACGACGAACACCAGTGCTTTTCTTCTTTTATGTTGTGGGCAACAAGACAATATTGAAGCATAAACCCTAAAGCTTCACTATTCTTCTCTTCGACTTGGGTGGGGTCCAAGAATAAAAATGATGCCCTAAATCCAACATGCCAATAAATCCTTTCAATAACTTGAATAAATTAAAATACCATTTTCATAGTCGTACCGAAAAGCACGCAAACTTCCAAGCCGCGAACCCGGTCCAGCTGAGGTGGGGCCCTTATTCCAGCCGCGTCACCCATACGCCCTCGGCTCCACGTGTCTTCCCTAGCTGGCCCCACCCTTTAGTTTCCGCACGCCCCTCATGCCTGCATGAAAGTCACACTTCCTCATCATCCACCGTTCGCTCCCCAACTTATAGTACCATCAAGCTCCTTCCTCATCAAGCCACGTCACTTTCATTCCTCGTGTCCCGCGGTTAATAGAATATTACAAAAATACGCCGCCGCGTAGGCCGCGGTTTCCCTTTCCGCCGGAACCTTCTTCCCTACGCCGCAACCGCGTTTCTCCGTCCCGACTCCCTCCCACTTCCCATAACCTATATAAATCTCCCAAGCCGCCTTTTTTCCTCAAACCCCCCATCACCTCCACCTCCCAACCTCCCCGAATGCTCATGAACTCCGGCTTCCCGCCAGCCCCCGCCGGCGTGGCCCCCCTCGACGATCTCGACTTCTACCTCTCCTTCCTCCCAGACGATTTCCTCCCCCCCCAAATGCCTCCTGCCAAGAAACCCCGCCTCGCCGCCTCCGACGACTCTGCATCCGACGACTCAACCAAACCCCCGCCTCCCCACCCCCGGCGCCTCTGGGTCAAGGAACGCTCCCGCGCTTGGTGGGATCAATGCAACCGCCCCGACTTCCCCGAATCCGATTTCCGTTCTGCATTTCGCATGAGCCGGGCCACCTTTGACATGATCTGCGAGGAGCTCGGCTCAGCGGTTGCTAAAGAGGACACGATGCTCCGCGCCGCAATCCCCGTTCGTCAGCGCGTGGCAGTCTGCATCTGGAGGCTCGCAACAGGGGAACCGCTCCGGCTTGTCTCGAAGCGCTTCGGTCTTGGCATCTCTACCTGCCATAAACTTGTCCTGGAGGTTTGCACGGCAATCAAATCCGTTCTCATGCCCAAATTCCTCCGGTGGCCGGACGACCAGGCCGCCCTCGCCGCGGCCCGCAGTAAATTCAAATCAGTTTCAGGAATCCCCAACATTGTTGGAGTCATGTATACGACTCATATCCCCATCATTGCTCCAAAAGATAACGTCGCGTCTTACTTCAATCGGCGGCACACGGAGAGGAATCAGAAGACGTCTTACTCGATCAGCGTGCAGGGGGTGGTGAATCCAGATCGGGTGTTTACGGATGTCTGTATTGGGTGGCCGGGATCCATGTCGGATGAACAGGTGCTGGAAAAATCGGCCCTTTATCAATTGGCGGCGCAGTGTGGGACTCTGAAACAAGATTGGGTGGTTGGGGGAGAAAGCTATCCTCTTTTGGATTGGTTGATGGTGCCCTACTCGCAGAAGAACTTGACGTGGGCGCATCATGTTTTTAATGAGAGGATTGCAGAGGCGCAGAAGGTGGGGAAGGATGCGTTTGCGAGGCTAAAGGGGAGGTGGGGATGCTTGCAGAAGAGAACAGAGGTGAAGTTGCAGGATTTGCCGGTCATGCTTGGGGCTTGCTGCGTTCTGCATAATATATGTGAGATGAGAGGAGAGGAGTTGGGGCGGGTGGAGATGGGATACGAGCTTTTCGACGATGAGATGTCACCGGAGAATGGGCTGCGTTCTTCGACGGCAATGGCGGCGAGGGATAATTTGGCGCATAATTTGTTGCATAGTGGATTTGGGGGGACGAGTCTTGTGTAGTTTTGATTAACTTGTTTCTAATTAATCCTCTGTTGTAAGATGAGAT
The DNA here is from genome assembly GCA_003013225.1 of Phalaenopsis aphrodite. NCBI lineage: Eukaryota > Viridiplantae > Streptophyta > Magnoliopsida > Asparagales > Orchidaceae > Phalaenopsis > Phalaenopsis aphrodite. The sequence continues at coordinate 715,534 of NEWO01000203.1, forward strand.
AGATTGAAATTAGTTTTTGGTTAATTTTTTTGTCATGTATGCAGATTGACAGAACTGCTTGAAAGGCTATATGCAATTGTTTTAAAAAGCCTTTTTTGACTTCCCCTAAATTCAAACCTTGTTCTAAACATCTATCCTTTTTTGACTTCCCCTAAATTCAAACCTTGTTCTAAACATCTATCAGACCTAATGTGAAGAGGATTAGTTATATTTTTTGATGATCAAATTTATATTTTCATAGATAGATAACTATATATAATGCCACTTTTAAGAAAATACAGAGTCTGAAGTCAGCTGAGCTGAAATATGACAAATTTGAATTCAGAAAATAATGGCAAAATAGATTAAAAAAAGAAAGGCAATTGATCTCTTTGCTTCGTTAAATGATACAGACAGAGGAAGAAGTGCAGCAAGTCAGGTTTATTAACAAATAGTCTTTATCTAAGTATGAAATGTTCTGCTGACCAATTGGGTTGACCGGAAATGCTCCGTTGACCATTTGGGTGAGGCCATTCACCAAAAATATTATATATATATATAGTATTTGGAAAAATCAGATGCAATTAGAAAACTGTCGCCGCACATAATCAAGAACGGTGTGAAAATGCTGATTTTAGCGTTTTGAAAATCTCGTTTTTAAAAAAAGATGTCAAACACTCAATTTATCCAAGTGGAATTGAATGTGTTTTAAAAATGCATCGCACCAAATAAGCTGTCGCAAACGGAGGGGGCGGGGGCTAAGTCAGTTGAAAATATTCTAAATTTGAATTTCATTTTTTTATGGCATTTATGTTTTAATATTCATTTATCATAAATAAAACAATAATTGCGACTCTTTGATTGTCAATGACATGTTCAACTTGTTGCTTGGAAGTTTCTGGCTGCCTATTTCATTTTTTTCGCCAAATAAATTATTATTATTTTATTTGCTTAGATAATATTGTTTTTAATTATTATAATACTTCAATGAGTTTGGTCTTAAAATACGATTTATTTTCACAAGGAATTTCAAAAAAGTGCTGAGAAATTATGTCTAAATAAAGATTCCTACGTATCGAATTAATGTTGACTTTTTGGTCAACCAAAGCGCAAGTATATTTAGGCCTAGAAACTTTAATTAGCATCGTACGGGCTAAAGCTATTCACTTAAGATACAGCTTTATTACCAATCATGTTGGAATAAAGAGAATGGTCATTTTCACCCATTCTCTCTCTCTCTCTCTCTCTCTCTCTCTCTCTCACCATGTTAAAGTTAAATTTTAAATTAAAGTTTGATGCAGAATAAAATGAAATCAGTAAATGACCATGTTTAGTTATTAAGCATTATTTGCTTGAAGAAGGTTAAGGCCTAAGTCAATGAATTGATGAAAATATTATTATGTGAAAGTTACTCTTAGTTTAATTTATTAGAGTTTTAAAAAATGATATGCACATATCTTGAGGTAATCCAGTAGTCGGTCAACTAACTTCAGCCGACCAACCGAGCTCTCTCCATCAAGCACCTCACTTTAGTCGACCGCCCAAGCTCTTTCCTTTGCCCGCCTACCTTCAGTCGGCCGACCAATTCTCTCCTTTGGTCCGCCAGATAGCCATGCTAAAGCAACCGTCATCTTCAGGAAATCGATAGATAAGTCACTTGATTTCTTATGAGTTGAATGTCATTAGGACTAAGGCAAAAAAAAAATGGACATGAAAGCATGCATCGATCTCAAGACGATCCAACAATCGAAATAAAAATGACTAAAGTCGCAGTTGCTTCTCTTTTCAAATCAAAAACAAATTTGTAATTTTTTGTACATTGACCCCTTCCTATCTATTATAAATATGAGGGTTTCATGATATAAAAGGGAGACTGTTTTAGAGGTGCCCCTCATTGGTAACCTCTACTTTTTTGAAATAAAATGAGTCTATCGAGAACACCACATTTTTTTCTTGGTCTGGGGAAGTCCTCCTCTCTCTCTCTCTCTCTCTCTCTCCCTCTCTCTCCCTCTCTCTCTCTCTCATTTCTCTCCCTCACTCAATCACCTCTCCTTGGTCCAACGCCCCATTCCTTAGATAAGATCTACTGCACAGATTTGAGTTCAACATCTTAAAAGGTGTGGTGTGTGTGGATCGTGTTGTAAACAAGAAGGCGAGCTAACACCAAGAGGAAACTTCAGAGACACACTCCTAACGAAGACCACTCAAAAGGAACTTGCACAAAAGTGGATCCATTCCTTTACTCCTCATTACTGACAGTCTCTTAGAAACTTCATCTTTTTATTTGTATTTTCCCATAGATCTAGTGAAAACAGAGACAATCTATACTTTCAATCCATCGCCTCACAAGCATCCATCTCACATCACCTCATAGCAGCTATGAAACTCTTCTCCTCACAAACTTACCAAGCCTCCTCAAACTCCCCATGCTTCTTCCTTCCAGGCAACACGTGCCTTCACTCTCTATCACCTCTCAAGCTGTGAACTTTCTCTCAACTTCCACCTCCAACCAAGACCTTCACATCCTCTCCAAAGCACACACACACTCTCTCTCACTCAATCATTTCTTCACTCGCTCCACACCGCTATTCTTCTCTAACAACAAACTCCATTTTCACGTCTCTCTTCTACTGCAAGTGGAGTTCTCACACCCGCTAGCCCCCGACCTGACTGCGTTTCGCCGACCGAATCTCATATCACTAACCGCACTTCATCCCGTCGACCGGACTACATGTCACTAACCATACCACATTTTGATTAGACTTCACTTCGTCAACCAACCAAACATGGGAGATTTACGAACATAACACTCAATTCCTCTATATTTTTATATTATTGTCAGTCATTTCTTATATATTTTTATAATGTTAAACTCTTTTTTCCTCGACAAATCATCTACTACCGGATGTCGCGATGACCACTTTTCCAAATCCATCTAATCACTCTACCTCTCTCTCAAACTAATGCCCGACAAAACCTATTAAAAAATGTTACATGTCAGCCACCAACACCCTCCAATCAACCGCAACTTATGTCACCTCCGACCAATGGTCAACGTCAGTGATAATTACAATAATCTAAGTCCTGGTAATGACACCAGGATTCTAATCTACTCCCTAACAAATTAATTAAATTCTTAAAATTATATATTACTACTCACTTAGGTTTCTCACACAAGTATATGTATCATTTAAGTAATATAGGGCTCGATTTAGTCTGGAATGTCGATCCCACTTGGAAGTGAGGCAGTTAATCCCTTAGACAATGTTCTAGTCTACTACTTTCAGGTCCTAGTTCAGTAGATTGGAATATCGATAAAGGTGGTTTTTCTATCAGCTTCTTCTAAATTACTATTATAAGTCCAAGTTAAACCTATCTAAATCAATCAGTTTGATGAAATTCAAGATTGATAATTTCTCTTGTGAATAACTAAGTTGATTGTAGGATCAATTACTAAGAATTGTTACTGTTGTAATGACAAATATGAGCATAACTCTTGTTTACCCTCTTCTGAGTACGTACAGAAGTTTGGTTAACCTAGTTTTAATTCCTTAAACCATGATTGAACCAATCAAAGCCATTTACCTATCCATTTGCATTGCTCCATACTACTTCACCATAGCCTATCGAACAATGTGAATACTCTTGTTGTTCTTCCACCGCTCATCCAAATTTTAATGGATCACAATGAATTTTAACAAATCATATGGCCAGTACAAATGTAATTGAAGCCTTGAAGAATACTCATCACATTATATTATAAAATCCAATTTCAAACAAATAAATATCCTGGACATTCTACCTAATCTTCACAGGAGAATAGTGCAGGAATTCTACTCACAAAGCAAGTTCAACACAACGGAAAACTTCATTGAATCAAAACAAATCCACAAAATATGTGTTTACAACCGAGATAAGTAAATAAAGAACTCAATACTTAAATTTTTCTCTCTGAAAAAAGAGATGCAGATCCCTCCGACAAAGCCTTCTACTATTCTGTGCAATGTTGATACAAATCCTCTACAGGATGCACTCAAATCCCCTCTCGAATCTATCAAGAAAAAGGCAAAAATCTATAATCCCTAATCCTAATTACGAACTCTTGGCGTTCTTGGAGAATTCCAGGATTTGAAAATGCCAAAAAGTCCTTTTCAATCGCTGGCATGTGTTAAATGACATTGAAGTCATGTTGAAACTGCTCTGGAAGTTGGCAGTGCCTTAGCGCCCAGTCCGCGGTGCCTATGCACCACTTTCTCAATTTGTTGGGAGAACACTGGGGCACAGGATCCTAGAATCTGGAGCCAAGGAGCTATGGAGCAGCACCTTGGCGCCCAACAGGTGGTGCTTAGGCGCTAGTCTGCTGACAAAGCCCTTTTTGCACCATTTGCCTCTGTTTTGCTCCGTTTCAGTTCCAATTCATTCCAAATAGTCTACATGTTATACCTGCAAGATAAACATAAAATATCTTTGTTTTAAAGTGCAATTTCATTAAAAAATAAAGTGCTAAAGGTGAAGAAGATTAAGCATGTTGAAAGGCATATCAACCATCCATCTCCTAAGAGATCACTGCAGGTCCTACCCACCTTGCCCTATGTTGCTCGAAATTGCCTCAACAATCAAATTTCTTCCTGCAAGGCATGCCCTCCTACTCTTTCAGACACATGATGATACTGATCATCCTAATTCCACCTGTTGCACCCTGTCAACTACCTTTCCATCGACGATCTCAAGCAGCATGCCTCAGTCGCATTCTCTCTACTCAGATAGAAGAGTGATCCCTCTAGAATTCTCATAATCTACCACTCTACATCTATCTCTCCTGGTCACCACCTCGACCGAGTGGTTTTTTCTGTCATCGTCTCCTCTCTTTTTTTAGCTACCTGACCGCTTCGGCCGATTACTCTGTTCCAACCTGAAGATTAAGTCATAACCACAAAAACATCGTGTCTTTGGAGTGATGCTAACATGGCGCCAATTATCAGTTCCCTAGTACACTACGGAAGGAACTGTCGATCAGGTGTTTAAGGGTCGAATGACCCGGAACCTGTGGCTTGCCTCTGATTTCGTGGAAGTCTCTAGAACAGAGGCAACCATGGACAAGTTGGCTGTAAAGCAGCAGAGGTTTAAGCTCCCTCCTAAAAAATTAATCTTATTAAAGGTAATTTTATAGAGGGTCAGCTCCCTAGTGTTATTGCCGCCACGACGGCCGACACCAACGAAGCTAAGTTTGTTACTTCTTGGTCAAAAACTTTAGTCGTAATCCAAAACACCGTAACAGGTAAAGTTGCTATTATTGCTCGATCTCATTTAGTTGATGCAAGGAAATGTCAAGGCAAAAACTGCCTCTGATGAAACTTTTGAAGGATTCATAGGACCAAGCACCTCTCTACCTCAGACTGGCCAGCCGATCGACTCACCTCAGGCTGATTTGTAACCACTCTCTCCCAGTTCGCTTGATTTGTGGGTAGCTAATCCTTCTTTCCTCACCATTCCTTAGAAAACCAATTCTACCCCTAAAAAGGAAGAACCCACATCAGGTTACAATCTTTTGTCGTCCCCCGAGAAAGAGACCACCCATCGATAAGGGAAGCAGTTAATGGAAGAGTTGGATATCCATCCTCCCCCTTCACTTAATAGAAAAAGGTAGTCCTTCAATTAGCTCCCGGTGAAGGGAGAATAAAAAAGTTTATGGGTTCGCTCTGACCGGCAATTCAACCTGTTGGATACCTCGAAGGTTTAACAATACTGAAGAGACTGTGGGGATTCCACCAGTCATGGTGGAATTAGTCTAGTCAGACAACTTCAATAAAACCTTGAAGGAAATGAGCCATCAGAAGGTTTTATAACACTCGGCTCAATTCAATCATGTGGCGGCGCTAGATGTCCATCTTCAAGGGTTGGCATTGGATGGTGCGGATAAGTCCTTGGCTTATGCCCAAATCATAGTAGTTTCACTAGAAGTTGATCTTCAAATGGCCCAGGATGATAGAGAGCTCTTCCAACTTAAACTCTACAATTTTTTTGCAAAAATAAAGGAATTTCTTGAAATATTGGATGCCCTAATGGAGAAGAATAAAGAGCTAAAGGAGAAGGTTGCCTCATCTATTTCAAATGAAGAATATGTGGCTGAATTGGCAAAGCAATTTGGGTTAGGCATTGATTATGCAACCAAAAAATTTATTCACCATGGACTAGTCGATGCCAAGTTTTTCAAGCCAGACGAGTTTGCGACCCTCATCCCTAATAAGACAAAAGATTTGGAAGAGGAGGAGACTGATAAAGGCTCTAGCGATGAGGATCAATCGAAAATTTGCTAAAGCCTAAATTTTTTATAATTTTATTTTCAGGTAATTAATTGAATGAAAATTAAAAACTTGTAATTCTCATTTGTGTATATAAAAATATTTCATCAAATTTCTTTTCATCATATTTCTTTCAAATTGCTTGTGATATCATTTATCGATCGATTATTTCTCATCTTGAGAGTGAGTCTATCGCAGTTTATCGACTAATGTAGATTGATTGCCTCCCATCATGATCACTTGATCGAATAATCGCCCCTCAGAGAGACTCACATCTAGGGTGATGTTTCTGATATAACACAGATCTCGACTTTGGTAAATTTTGAATCACCCCCAGAGCTAAATATTGAACTCTAATGGAGTATTTTGTATATTGATCGCTATCAGCTTTTAATATTGATCAATTAATCTACATCGATCAAGCAATAATTTTTAAAATCGAACAATTATTTTGAATTTCAATTGATTTTTGAAATTGATTAATCATTTAGTATTTTAATCGAACATTTATCATGAGCCTTATTGGACGTTGACCCTGCTACGTTCAATTGATCAGATTTCCATCTCAGTCTGGTTTACTTCTTACACTAGGCATAGATCTTGGCATTGTCTCTGTGGGTAACCTCTTGAACTTGTTTCTAGATGATTTACATTACTCTTGCATAGATTTTGTAGCTAGTGAGCAGAGAATCATTTCTAAAAACTAATCTTATCGAGTTTAGAGGCAAGAATTTGCCACTCAAAGGCTAAGAGTTATTGATTAGTCTACCAACATTACAAAAAATTGCTTTCTATGCATACCTTTTCACTCAATGCACTAGAGTTCCCCAAGCATTGAAATTACCTGTTATCATGCCCCACGTGTTCCCCGAGTATCAAAGGGATATGAATTTATCGTTAAAACAAAATTAGTTGATTCCACATTTTATTGCATTGATAAACAATAATGTACAAGTTATTGGTAAAGACATTTATTTTAGAATGTACAAGAAAATTTTCTAAGGAAAAAAATTATTTAGGTAATCTCCACTCTATTTTTTATTGAGTTCTTTCCCAGCATAAGTTTTCAGGTTATAAACCCTAGCAGATATTTGTTGACCTCCTTTAGAATCTGCTCCTCCACTATCGACTCGGCCAAAGTCCTGGCGGTCGATTTAATCTTCTGTTGCACAAGTTGAGCAGTCAAACTGATGTTCAATCGATGACAAGAAACATTGATCAAAATCCCAAGCATCTCTGCTACTATCCAAGCAAATACATTTTTATACTCACAAAGGGTTTGGATCAGTAAATTTATGTACCTTCATCAAAGCTTTCACTAATGAGAAAAAGTTTACCAGGTTCTCCTTCCTTAGACACTGGTACTTCAAGGATGGACTCATTAGTCTCAAAGCTCCCTTCTCTTTATATCAAAAATGTCAAGTGGTTCTTAATCGACCCTTATGACCGCTCAAAGGTAGCAACTCCTTGACTACTTCAAGTTGCCCTGTATTGTGATAATCTCTCCATCGCCAAGAAAATTCACTGCCACAAAATAATCTCTCCGTCACTAAAATCCTCCATGTTGGTGTATTGCTTCTCTCGCTTGCCCCATGAGACACGCACATGAATGACACCCAAATGATTCCTTCCTTTCATTAGAGAAAGTGAATAGTGGACCAATAGGTGCTACAAACTGATCAGTTTTCAGCTAATTTTATCGAACAACATTTTGAAAAGGATGTTCACCGAACTTCCGATGTTGAACACGATACTACACAACTAGTAGTTTTTTATTAACACAGTAACGACAATCGTGTTGTCGTAGGGATTTTCTTTTGGCAAAAGGTTTACATCAGTAAAAACAATATGAAGATGGTTACACTTGTGAGATGCAATGTCACATATCTCTCCCGATCGATGCCTTTTCTGGCTAGACCAACAGGATGGCTCTCGAACTAAAAAAAAGATAGTCAGAATGACTCTGTCAATATGAACTTTGTTAGCCCTGACTAGTTCGTTCAACAGTTCCTTCACTATGACATTTCCTTGTTGTCGTGTCTATCCTCCAACAGTGACAAACTTCTTGAGATTTTCTCCTTGATCAATTCCTTTACCAAGTTTCGGAGATGGCGACACTCCTCTGTGTCATGCCAATGATCATGATAGTAATCACAATATTTGTTCGAGTTTTGGAGCATAAGTTCAACCTTCATTGGAGGGTCTTTCTTAAAATACTCCTTGTTTTGTATGGTTATAACAAACTCAGCAATCGAAATGTTCAGCAGAGTTAAACTCGTATCTTCCGATACACGTGCGACCGTTTGGAATACTAAGACGATCGCGGGTCAGAATATCAATTCTGACCCTAATTGCCCTTGTTGTTGCATTGGTTGTCCCGGGACCGTTGGTTGTTGCTATTACACAGCTGGCTATAGGGATTTTGGTTATCCCTCGACTTCTTTCCTTCTTTTTGAGCCTTCCTCTTCTTTGACTGATGTTCGATCGATTCTAGTTTGGCACTGGACTTACCTGTAGCCTCATCAGCATGGATATGATTGTTGGTCTTCTTCAATGGTTAGAGGAAAGACTTTGGTTCGAGCAGATTCCAGTCATACTTCAATCGCACGTCAATAACTCCTTGTGTCATATCAATCTGAGCAAGTAGAGGTTGTAAATTCTTTATCTCCAGCATTTCCTTCTGGAATCAGATGATGTAAGACCACATGCTCTCGTTCTCTTCCTGCTTTATCTAAAGCAGAGCCTAAGACTTCTTACTCGGCTTTTGCATATTGGTGAAATGCGCCACAACGAGTTTCTTGAACTCACTGTAGGTTGGAATAATACCAACTGGCAGATTGAGAAACCATCGAAGAGTTGACTCCTTTAGTGTTATAAAGAAAACGTGATACTTCATCGTGTCATTAATTTGCAGAAATTCAAATGATGATTCCAAACTTCAACCGCCTGGGTTTCCACTCATGGCCTCTCAATTCTTTTGAGATTCGTGTTTACATTTTTGTAGTATATATTCACTCTTTTTTAACCACTATAAAAATTTCACCCGACGATTGAAACTATTATTTTCTTTGTTAACAATATTAGGACATTGTAGCTCCTTTAATTGCTACTATTACTTTGTACCAATTTTGATTACAACAATACACTACGAGTTCGCTTCTCAAGTGGTTGAAATATTACAACTAAAAGTATTGCATCTAAATAGTAACCAACGAGACGTCGAATGACATCATATTGAATGAAAAATAAATTGTATTCTCAAGATGTTAAGAGTGTCAGGAAAGATGTTATAACTATTTGAAATATCAATTAAAACTATCACAATAACTGATTTTTCTTATACGTGTCGCGTACCTTGGCCTGTTGATTGGTATCCTCGGCATAAGACCCCTCAGGTCGAGGCTCTGAATCCCCTCCAGCATAATTGGCCTTAATGAGGTGATACTCAAATTGTTAGACACATCAGGAGTGGCAGGAGGCTCGTATAATGGCCTTTATAAATTAAAAAATAAAAAAGAACAGATTTTTCTTTTACAATGACATGTTATTCAGCTTAACCTCTTCAAAGACAAAACGTTCACAAAATCAATGAAACATGCAACACCAAAGTCTAAATTAAATATTATTTCAATGGAACAACGTGTCATCTCAATGTAAGTTATAAAAATATTTCTCGTTTTGTACATAATGAACCATGCACATGTCTACAAGGCTATAATGAACCATGCACATGTCTACAAGGCTGGCTTAGACTGATTCTCACATATCACATGACAAAATTCATATGTATTTACATATTTAATACTTAAAATTTGATATTTATATTTATAATTTTTTTATATTAATAATTTTTAATTAAAAATTTGTTTTCATGTTTAAAAAGTTAATAATAATAATTTTTTTTATGTGTTGCAAAAAAAAAATTGAAGTGTTATATATTTAAATATAAAAAGTTAAAGGTTAGATATATAAATATATAAGAAATATGTGATATGTATGTAAATGAGTCATAATAATAATATAATCATTTCAGTTGACCATTGTTGAACGGCAAGTATGTACGATTCGTAGACCACTGCGGTACGCTACACCTTGTTCGGTGTATAATAAACAAAAGACAGTTCAGACTTTTAAGGGCTGTCTTAATTGACTTCTCTTGTAGCAGAAAACAATAAAGTAAAGCCACATGAATTTGCCAAACGAATTTGAGTCCAATGCATGGACAAGTTAATAGCTGTATGGTGGGCAACCATGAAAATTT
>NEWO01000203.1:726414-776477 GCA_003013225.1 Phalaenopsis aphrodite
TATATATATATATATATATATATATATATATATATATATATATATATATATATATATATATTGAGATACTACGCAAGTATACGTATCGTTATCAAATAATATAAAACTTTTTGATTAAGCCCCGAATATCGAACTCATAAAGATTGTTCACAATATGCACTATTAAGTAACAAACTTCTATTTCAAAAAGATAATTACTTTAACTAAATATATTATCACAGTAATTAAAGTTCAATTCTTTTTGGTATTTTTGATATTTTGATAATATAATAACAACTTCTAAAGATAACTTGAGTTTTTGTAAGATAAGAAACACTGAATATGAAATATATTTTTCCTTATCATGAATCAGTAATATGTATAGAAATTTTGTGATGGAAGTATGCAAAATTGAGTTATGCCAAGTAAGAGCAATATTATTATTTAACTTACTAGAGATGTTATAAAGAACATCGGCTAATTTAAAGTTTGAAAAGCTCTGAAGACCGGTTAGGCAGGGAAGATATCAGCTCACACTCTAAAGTTCCCTCGATTCCCTCCACTTGGGGGCTAACATCGCGTATCAAAATCTAAAACAATAAACAAAGTTGGGGACTTTAACATATCACTTTAAAGATCTCTAACTCTACACCCTTCAAAGATTATTTTCCTATTTATTTGCACTCAATCATATGAATTACATTCACATCCATACAATCTCATGTGATTCTTTCCAATTATTGACTGAGACAATACCATCCTGGTTCTTACATGTTCTCACAACAAATTTTAACATCTCGATGGGTCAAATCAAAAAGTAAATGAAGTACTTGGAGTTAAATCTTCATAATTTCTTCCAACATTAAAGATCTATACTTTCAATGGTAAATTAATATTAGGATAAGATCATGGAATATAAGTACTCTCAATGGTAAATTAATGGAATTAGTTGATATTATGATTCATAGGAAAATTAATATCTTATGTATTCAAACGAAGTGGGTTGGAGAAAATGCTAAGGAGATTTATAATTTAGGTTTTAAACTTTGGTATTCTGGTAAGAGTCGCACTACAAATGATGTAGATGTAATTATATATAAGAGTTTGAAAGATCATGTTGTAAAAATTAATAGAGTTGGAGATAGAATTATAGCCCTTAAGATTATCATTGATACTAAGATTTTTCATATTATAAGCGTTTATGTTTTTCAAGTAGGTTTAGATATAGGGTCTAAAGATAAATTTTGGAATGACTTAGAAGGCTTAATAAAAATGATTCCTCTTGAAAAAAAAAAATTTATTGGAGAAGATTTAAATGGACATGTCGGTAGAGTGGTAGAAGACTTCAGAAATACTCATGGTGGCTATGATTTTGGAGTAACTAATGAAGAAGGTAGAGCTATTTTAGATTTTGCTTTAGCGTGTGATTTTGTTATTACTAATACTTTATTCTAGAAAAGAGATGAGCATCTTATTACTTATAAGAGTGGATCTAATAAAACACAAATTGATTATTTTCTTATGAGAAGAGAAGATCGTCGCGATTGTAAAGATTGTAAGGTCATTCCAAGTGAAAATTTAAGTACCCAACATCGTTTATTAGTTCTAGATTTTAAGAATAAGAGTTGTAAAAGAAAGAGTACTTGGACTCATCATCGTAAAATTATATGGAGAAACTTAAAAGACACAAATAAAATTATTTTTATGAGTAAAATTCAAGATTTCAAAATTTGGGATATTCGTGAAGAAGCAAATGTTATGTGAGATAAAGTAACAAACACTATTAAACAATTAGCAAAATATGTGCTTGGGGAATCAAAAGAAAAAGTTTTTATAAATAAAAATAGTTGGTGGTGAAATAATAATGTGCAAGAAAAGATAAAATATAAAAAGTTATGATATAAAAATTGGTTTAAATGTAAAAGCTTAGAGAGCTGGGAAAAATATCAAACAACCCGCAGGGAGTCTAAAAGAACAATCTGTGATGCTAAAAATTATGCTTTCAATGATCTTTATAATAGATTAGATACTAAAGAGAGTGAAAATATATATGTATAAACTAGTCAAACAAAGAGAAAAGAAAAATAAAGATTTAACTCAAGTAAAGTGTATAAGTAAAGTGTATTAAAGATGAAAATCAAAAAGTACTTTTCTTAGAAAAAGATAATCAACATAGGTGGGTGAGTTACTTTGATAAACTTTTTAATGAAAGTACTGAAAATACGATCTACTTTAGTGATCTTAATATCGTGAATAATAATAAAACGTGTCATTTTTACCGTTGCATTAGTAAAAAAGAAGTTTAGGAGGCTTTAAAGAAAACCAAGGGTGGAAAGTCTGTAGGACCTGATGACATCCCAATTAAAGTGTGGAAATATTTGGGAGATTTGGGAGTTTCTTGGCCTACTAAACTCTTTAATATTATTTTAAAAACCAAAAAGATGCCTGAGGAGTGGAGGAAGAGTATTTTGGTCCCCATTTTTAAGAATAAAGGGGATGCACAAAAGTGTGCAAATTATAGAGGAATTAAGTTGATGTGTCATACTTCAAAGTTATGGGAGATGGTAATTGAACATATGTTAAGACACATTACAAAGATTTCTCATAATCAATTTGGATTTATGTCGGGCAGGCATACTATGGAAGCTATACATTTATTGAGAAGTTTGATGGAGAAGTTCAGAGATAATAAGGAGAATCTACATCTGATTTTTATTGATTTAGAAAAAGCTTACGATAAGGTTCCAAGAGATATCCTTTGGATATTTCTTGAGAAGAAAGGTGTTGATATTACTTATATTCAAGTCATTAAAGATATGTATACTATAGATGTTACTTGTGTTCAAATTGAAGGAGGATTGACCAAGTATTTTCCTATTTCTCTTGGATTACACCAGGGATCGTCTTTAAGCCCATGTCTTTTTGCTTTAGTTATGGATGATCTTACTGGACATCTACAAGAGGATGTACCTTGGTGCATGCTTTTTGCTGATGATATCCTTCTTGTGGATAAAATGAGAGAAAAAGCCCAGGAAAAACTTGAATTATGGAGGTTTACATTAGAGTATAAAGGTCTTCATTTAAGTAGAACTAAAACTAAATACATGGAATTTAATTTTTAGTAGTAATAGCTCTAGTGACAAAAGTGTGACTTTGGGTGATCAAATTATTAAAAGGTGTGAACGATTTAGATATCTTGGGTCTGTTGTTCAAAGCGATGGTATATAGATGGGGATGTTAATAGTAGAATTCAAGTTGGTTGGTTGAAGTGGAGGAATGCTTCAGGCCTTTTATGTGTAGAAAAATGCCGCTTAGACTGAAAGAAAAATTTTATAAGAAGGTGGTGAGATCTGCAATGTTATAGGGCTCTGAATGTTGGCCTTTAAAAGAGAAGCATAATAATAAGTTAAGTGTTGCCGAGATGAGAATGATTAGGAGGATGAGTGGCTTTACACTTAGAGACAAAATGTGAAATGAATATATCCGTGATAGGGTTGGTGTAGCTCCTGTGACAGACAAAATTAGGGGAAGTCATCTTAGATGGTTTGGTCACATTAAACGTCGACTATCTAATGATCTGATTATGAGTGTAGATGTTTTAGATTTGACTTGTGTTAATAAAGGTAAAGGTAGACCTAGAAAGACATGAACTTATTGTATTAAAAATGATCTTAATTTACTAGAACTAAATGAAAATATGACACTAAATAGGACGCAATGGAGAAAAAGGACCCCACGTAGTCGGATTAAGGCTTGTTATTTTTGTTGTTGTATTAATGATCAATACTCTCTACAACTTCCATCCAATACTTTATTTACTTATCATTTAAAGGAAAAAGATAAAGAAAACTACTTAGAATTCATGGAGAAAATAAAACCACATTTTAGTTTAAAAGCAGAAATCATTATCAAACCAACAAGATATCTCAATTAAAATCAAATGCAGTAACAAAAAGATAGAAACTTATCTCAAATCCTCCATCAAACTCTTAAAGTTCCTTTGAATCTCTTTTCTTCTTACAACACTCTTAACTCTCAAAAATTAAAAACTAAAACTAAAATAAAGGTAGATATTGGCGTCCTTTAGTATCTCCCAGAAATCACAGCAAAGAAGAATCTAAAAGAAACACTTGAAGAGACACGAAGCATCCCCTTGAAAAGTCCCAAGCCTCTCTTTTTATTGTTTTCCAAGAGGTGTCATGGTATCTCTTCAAAATGTATCCCAATTCTATGTATGCTTCAAAGGATGTCTCCTTTCACAAGTCTTTTAACCATATTTTTGTTTCTAGTAGTTATAACCAACCTCTTTAGCCAATAGGTGCCTCAAATGTCCCTTCAAAATTTGTCAAAATGAATTAATCTATCAAGTAACTGTCATTGGCGCTTAAGCGTGGGGCCTCTGGCGCTTAGGCGCGGTCTTCTCTGTTTTACGGGCGCTTAAGCATCAGATTTGTCGCTTAGGCGCTAAAATACTTTTGCACCATTTTTTTCATTTTTGCTCCACATTTAATCATTTTTCACTCTTTTTGCCATTTTTCACCATTTTTAGTTGTACCTGAAGAAAAAACACACAAATACCTTCAATTAAAGCACAATATCTCAAAAATAGGTATAAAAATGCCTACAAAAATACTATATATTTTATGGGTATCACGTAAAAATACTACCTCCGGCGCCTCGTCGCTATGTTGGAAATTTTATCATTAACTTTTCTTTTCTGAGAACAAAGCACTGCAATGTCAACCAATATTGTCGTAGTGCCAAAGAAGAGCATTGTAATGCTATCCTCCAAAGCACCATGATGTTATTGAAGCAAGAGCAAGGATCCAGAAGATTGAGAGCAAAGTGCCTCAGCACTGGTACCCTAGTGCTACAACACTACAAGCTCTGCATTGTGGTACAACAAGTTGACCAAGCTAGTTATTCGCTTTGAATTTCAAATTGGAAAGGGGGAATGATAGTTAGGAGGGCTGACAAGATTCAAAAGGGTGTAGATGAGGCATTTAGTGTGTGAAGTTTAGGAGTATCTTGTGTGAGAGTTTGTGAGTGTGTGGTGAGCTGAAGAGATCAAGTGTGAGTGTAGGGCGAAAGGAAGGGGGCAAGCAAAGAGATTTAGAGAGATTTTTATAACAAACTTGGGATTGCAATCAAGGATTCAAGGTATTTTAATCTTTTACTTTTTATTATATTTTCATTGTAAACTCTTTTGATTAGAGATTTGAATGAAAATGTTTTATTCTATTAATGTTTATTCATGATTGACAATGTGAGCTCTTCTTTGAATTTGTGAATTTCCTTTTTAAATTTCTATAATTATGAATTTAAGTTGAGATTTTGTTATACTTGTTTACTACTTCTCCAACTTCAACTAGCAATGTATAATGGCCTTACATTTGTTTAAATCTTTTGGGAATTGGAGTTATAGACCATATTATAATTTTCATATGGAGAATAGTAACTAAGGTTTAAAAGAATGAATATATATCAACTAAACCTTAGCAATACAAAGGAAAATGGGATTAAAAAAGTTTTGAACCACTTAATGCATAGTCATATAGCAATTTAAACTTTTAAAATTTAGGTTTTATTTGTCGATAAAAATTCGAAATAATTTTTGCTTCCAATTGACAATATGACTATTTCAACCTTGTAATTTGAAAATAATGAATTCATAATTTCACAAAGCCTAAGAATTATGTTTAATTGAGCAATTATCTTTTAGCAATTAACATCATAATAAAAAATTTTAGTGATTTGAATTGGAATTTGAGTTTTTGAAAACTAATATTTACTTTTCTAAATAATTGTTTACATCAATCCTCATAGGGATGATGTTAGACTCGATTAACTTTATTACTTGAATGAACTGCACACTTGTGTGAATCATGCATTAGCCGAATCAAGTTCTAGGCATCTTTTTTATTGTGAATTTGATTTCAGAAGCTAATATTAGTGAAATAAGCCATTTTTTATTTCAACTTTTCTATGTTTTATGTTGTTTATGCTTGATTTGATTTATAACATGTTTAAATTGTTATGTCATTTTATTTTGTTAAACAAGTGTAGCTTATTCTATTTTATTTAAAGTAATTTACTAAATTTTATGCTAATGTGGGGCACTATCACCAGTGTTGCAATGTTGTAGAGTTTTTCATGTTTAATTCATGCTAGATTAGTAGTTATTTAGTTAATCTATATAAGTGTTTTTATATTTTTTAGTCATTATTATTATTTATTGTTGATGCACATCAAACTTAATCGTGTATTGTTACTTATGTTTGACTGAACTTAGTGATTTGGTATCATTTGAGCCAAAGATTGAAAAACTGCTAAAAACTTAGAAATTTCAAAAGGATGAAAATAACTTAGGAGTCATGGAAAACTCATCAATAGAAAATGATTAATCAAGATTAATTAAGAATTTTGTCAATCCTTTAGTAGAGCACATACCTAAAAGCATAAGTAGACTGATCATTCAGGCTAATAACTTGACAAACATATAATTATCCAGATGATTCAATATATTTTATTTGGCAATTTTCTGGTATAATACCCACACTTTTATATTACTGATTTCTTAGAAATATGGGAAACTTTAAAGTATGGTGGTGTCTATGATAATATTATTAGGCATAATATCCATAACCACTTGAATTGATTTAGCTCAATAGTTTTGAGACATGCACTTTTCACCATAAAAATTCTCTAAACTTAGGACTAAAATCACTTCATTCAATTAGTTAAAACATCAATACATTTATGAGACTTGATAGAGCTTAAGAATTTTCTTAGAAAATACCTGCACCATGCTCTACCTAATTAGTCTATACAATTTTCTTATAATAAGCTAGTGGGACTTTAGAAGTCAATTATAGATATTGTAGTTGGGGATCTTTAATGTCTAAATCTTTTGATGAGATCTACGCATTAGTTGAAAAACAGTGATTAACAATTTTCAATGGTTTTTGGCACGAGTTCATCCCATGAAGGTTGCTAGTACACATGATGTAGATGTTATAGCAATTTTGAGGTCATATGTTATAATTTTGAAAAAGCTAGACAACTTAAGTTTGAATTCAACATAAGTGATATCTAAAAGTGAAGAAAGATTTTAAGATTAACTAAGTAAACCTTGTATTTCAAATGTTGAGTCAATGAACCTATTAATCAATATACCTAATAAACGTTTATCAAACACGTATAATCTTTGTTGAAAAAATCACCCAAATTTGATTAGAATAACAACCGAAATGTAGAGAAAAATAAATGGGTTAACTACCAAGATAACACCTTATGAAACTGAATGACTAAGGCAATACTTTCTCCAAACCTAGACCTAATTACCCTCTTGTATTCACTCCTAATAATCAACTAAAAAAAGTTATCATTGGAAGAGTTAGTAATGCAAATGAAAAATCAATTAAAGATTCAAGTTACAACAATTAAGAAAATTGAGATATAAATAGTTTAATTAGACTTATTAAGTAATATACCTTAACGAACATCACCTAAAAATATTGAAGTAAATCCATAAGAAAAACATAAAGAGTACTAGAAACTGATTATGTTTAAGAATGGGAAGGAGAAATGAGACTTGATTAGAGGGAAATGGTTAGATGAGGCTACTTATGATTCTAACCTAAATCTATAATTATATCTGAATCTTAGAAATGACCTTTAGACGTAATAAATTAGCCAACCACTTTGTGAAAGACTAAGGGAATGATAAAGAACTTAGAAAGATTTTTAAAAATACTATCACGACATTTGTCTCATTGATTGCAGAAATATTACTTAAATAAGTAATTTCTATATTTTTAAAATGTGTTAAAAAAGCTCATAATTAATATTTTATTTATAGAAGTTGGTATAAATTCATTTATAGTTGCAAATTCGCTTAGATTTGGAAAAGCTTTATTTTACTTAGAGTCGGTGTTAACCTTATTCCCTCGTCTTTCTTTAGAATATTAGGATTATGAGAGATACAAACTACCAATATTACCCTATGCTTAGATGATAGATATTTGGCTTAGCTTAAAGTAGTGATAAAGAATGATTTGAATAAAATGTGTTGTGGTATTATAGAATGATTAGTATATGTTTTAAGTCATTTTTATGCTTTTTATATGTATATTTTGTATGCATTATATAGAGATGAAAGAAAAATGTAGAATAAACTTGGATCAAGTGCTGACAAGCGCTCCAATGCTTAAAGGAAGTGCCTTAGTGTTAGTTGAGCAGCACCCTTGCGCCAAAATCCAAGCACCTCAATGCTTGAAGTAGATTCTTTTGTTTATAAATATAGTTAGCAAGACACTATGAAACCATCAACCAAGCACCCAGTGCTCAGAATCAACACTGCCACACTATAGAACCTAGTGATGTAATGTACATCAACCTAGAGTGACAAATCAGAGCTACAAAACATGGTCCTCAAACTAGTGTCACCTTACTAGAGGCCCAACACTCTACACTAACTTAAGGTGGTTTCTACAATTTGTTAATGTTTTAACTAAGGGAATAGCTTAAAACACTTTAATTTGACACATGATAAGAGTTTTGGAGGAGTTGAGGAGAGTCAGAATAGTCAGTGGATACGTGCAATGGAGGACAAAGTGCTAGAGATATTTTTAAGTGAGAGTGTTCATTTGAATTGTGTTTGAGAGTGAATAAAAAATAAATTTCATTGTAAAATGGAAGAGAGTCTTGGAGAAAATAGAAGATTCAATTTGGGTGTATCTTTTTTTCCTCTTTAGAACTTTTCATTCTACTTTCAATGAAATCTATCATGCTTTCATCACATATTCATGAACTAGTTATCTTACTTCTTTAGATTGGTAATGTGAATATCTAATTCATTATATGCACTTCCTCAAAGCAAATTATAACAAGTTAATATGTTAACCTCTAAAACTTATCTTACGTTCATGTAAGAGATTTGAAATATTAAAAGCCATTGTGGTTTATGCCTATTGATCATAGCCTACAAGAACACTTATATTAACACACAATTTCTTGGTGTAATAGGATTGACATTAGAAGATTACAATCAAATGGGGGAATATGGAATCATGGGGGCTTTTGTAGTGTAAAGAGGACTTAATCATAATATAAAACTCCAGTGCTTCTTATGTATAGGAATAGAGTATGAAGTGTCGGCTATTTTTTTTTTTAAATAAGATTTTAAATTTAAATATAATATAATATATTAATGTAATTTTTTATTTTGTGAAAATGGTATATATATATTTTTTATTTTTAAAAATTGATGAGACCGGATAGACCTTATATATCTATTAGTTTAAATAGTTGAGCACGATACCATAAATGATATATCATTTCGATGGATGAACGTATAACTTATTGGTAGGCTTAACTATCTAAACTTAAAAGTTTATGATTCTATTTTGATCTGCGAAATTTATAGCCAACAAATTCACTTATCTAATACACAAATTAGATAAGGTTTAGATTAATCTGAGTTCTTAATTTCCTATAGAGGCAATCCCCTATAGTTAATTACATCTTAGACAACCGAAGTGACCTAAGAAGACTCTCGATTAAGATTAGGGTTTCGTCTTAAAAAATTCAACGCTTAGGTTTTCACGATTGCTTATAGGAAAAGTCAAATGGAATAGGTTCAAGTAAGAATATTTATTTTTAGAATCCAAAGGATCAAAAGTAGGAGATGTCGAAGATATTGAATAAGATTCAGTGACATCTTAAACTAACCTATGGTTTGGTTTTACATCTTTGAAAGGGAAAATTACGTAATGTTTTGGTCCTACAAGTTATTTAGATATTTGGGACTTATATTTGCACATCATATACAAATGATCCGAGAAAATAAGAGGACTTATGTCGTATCAGACGACAATCTCGGCATCCTAAAAAGTTTAGGACTTATATCGTACGATATAAAATCATAGAAAGCCCTAAAAGATAGTGAATGAGGATTTACACCTTGTCAGACGAACGACCTGACGTCTTATAGGTATGTTATTTAAGTCTACGAAAGTTCAGCTGGAGCTCCTCTCTTCACCTGTTGTTGTAGTCTCGAACGCTGTTTGGAGATGAATCATCAACCAACCACATCGTTATCTCATTACGTGAAAAGAGTAAAGGAAAGAAAACCATATCTCGTGTGACTTATCCTAGGGTACTGTATAAACATGCCCAAAAAAGGTAGTAACTAAAAGTATGAGTACATACGAATATATATAGTATAGTGTAGTAAAGAAAGAATAAGAAGCTATGTAACAAATTATGGAAAAAAAAATACCAAAAACATGTAAGAAGATACAGTATAATATAAAAAGAAAAGAAATGTACAGTAAAGAAAGAATTATGTAGTGAGAAAAGTAAAGAAACAGAAACAACTAAAAATATACCTGATTAATTCTGTTGATGCTACAAAACAAATTACAATTGCATAACATAAAGGGATTAGATAAACATTTGCTGATTCTAAAAGAAATGGGCTAAATGATAAGCATATGAAAATTTAAAGTGGGATATATGATTTTAATTTGGGGTTAGGCTCAGACTAGATTTCTTTTTTTTATTATTTTCTTGATCCTCCCCAGGCCACTGATATATTGATATCAACTTATCAATATCAACTAGAAGCCACCAACGAATCATCCCTAGAGTCAGGTAACCCTAAACCCTATCATTTAATGGATTGGTGAACCCAAATAGCATCTAAACTTATCCAGTTAAAGGTATAATGTATCCATGTGAGATAGTATCTGAATTTATCAGGGTGTGGTGCACCTATATGTGATGTTAAAATAAGTGATACATAGTATCCGACCTTATCGATGTCTAATAAGTGAATTTATTATGTAGTATCTGAACTTATTTGTTAACGGTGTACAGTGTGTCGATGTCTAATGGGCGGTATTTGTTTTGTAGTATTTAAACTTATCAATTAAAGGTGTGTAGTGTATCTATGTGTGATGTATGAGATGTATTATTTGGTACGTGGGGTGTCTTAAATTTATCAATCTACAATGTGATGGATCTATATGAGGTGTATGAAATGTAATATGTGATATGTGGAGTGTATATGTAGGTGATATCAAATATATATATGTATTAATTAATGTGTGGTGTCTATGGTGTAGTGGCGCATCTTTTCTTTGTACAAGTGTAGTATCCGTGTAAGATATATATTATCAATTCTTTTCACAAGTGTAGTATATGTGCGGTATTTGTAATATCTTCTTTTTTCACAAGTGTAGTATCTGTGCGGTATCTGTAGTATCTGCTCTTTTATAATTACCAGTTCCCAAACCTTTTGAGGAAGGGTTAGGGCTACCGATGATTTAATGAAGTGAAAGGGCATCTTACTAATTGAATATCGATTTTACATTTTCAGCTATAAGAAAAGCTGATTAGTGGTTCTTTGCATCATTGTCTGTTACCCCGCATCTCGAACTTATAGGCCACCTTGATGTTTCATCTGCTTATCCAACCATTTTTTATATTTTGCGTTTCGAGGTACAAAAGTATAATGTTTAAGCAACTTTCTAATACGGATCATCGCAAAATTTGACATAGCACACAAGCTTTGAATATTAAGCATGGAATGATAAAAAAAAAATGTCATTTGCCACTAACAAAGATATTAGATCATGTGTCATGAAAACAATAACCAATCTCCCATTATAACAATTAAAATGTATTGAATCATAGTCTTTCTCCTCCATCATAACTTCCCAATTCCACGTACACTAGAAAATGAATTCAGGGTAATTCCAGGTGATGCATATTAGAAAAATTCACATTGTCAGACAAGAAATCATCAGAGCAAGATCCTTCCAGCCACATTTTTATAGATTATGAACCGCGAATGATAAGGACTACTTGATGATCGAAGATGTTTCAAATTTTGATAGTCTGAGACATCTTTTTCTGATATAGAGAGCGCATAAACAACAAATGAATGCTTCTTGATGCCTTTAAAATTTCAGTAAGAATTTCAGCTAAAAGAGTTAACAACTTCTCCTTTATGATTTGAATATTATACATACAAGTACTTATGAATGATTAAATATACATCTATCTTATACTTTCTATAATCAAATACATTAAATTTCAATTTATATATATGTAACATTACCTATAATTGAGACTGCATATAAAAAAAAAAGGTCAAGATGGCAATTAAATTTTATATAATGAGAAAGATTTATGGGCATAAATGTAAAACAATTTGGTGTTGGGTTTACAAATATATATAGGAATTAGGTAGTACGTATGTAAAACTTTCATTAAATAGTAGAATATTTGAAGGTATATGAAAAGAATCAATAATATGTCCTCTAAACAAGTTTTCCTCGAGTAATTTATACTATCGAGCAAGGAAGAATATATATATATATATATATATATATATATATATATATATATTTATGATCACTCCAGATATGAACATATACAAAAATCGAAAGGAAGCTTGTGAAATTCATTTAAGGAAGCCGTCTTTATGTTTAAAAGAAAAGAAATCACGGCTAACTCAAACAACGAACTGTAATCACCACATTTCAACCTGTCTTTCTTTCTTGAAATTAAAACCACATTTAAAATCCATGAATGAGTATAAGAGAGGAAAGGAAAACTTCAAGTTCTACAAGAAAGCTCGAAGAAACCCTCTTAAATAACCAAATATAATTCTAAAGAGATATTAGAATTTCCATCTACTTCAAGATATTGTAGTACAAATCTATCACATGAATATAAATTCTCATATAAATGCCTTTCTAAAGTCAAGAATCCATTTGGAACAGCCGAAGAGAATAAGAACTTACTTCCAAAAAGTATAAAGAAAACCTCGAAGCAGTATTGAAGTTTTCAAATCACAAGAGTGAATCACTAGCGAACTGATGAATCAATCTCAACCTCTAGAAAAGAACGAAGAAACAAAACCAAGCGAGACTTTACAAAATCTCTCAAGTGAAAAAACCAACAACCCCCAAATCTTCCCCTCAAAGGGATATTTATAGGAGAAGATGAGAGAATGGCTCGCTGACGGAGAGCATAGGGGTAGTGAGGAGAAACACCCAAAAAGAATGAAAAAGCCCCAAAGTAAAGAGTAGGAAGGTTACTAGTTTCTTTTGGGCGAGAAAATCAGTTAGAGAATGGTTAACGACAAAGCAACCAGCGGTGAAAGTAGGTTAAGGCCGACGAGGAAAGAGATGACCGGAGAATCAGAAGGAAGCTTCGAGATTCGGTCAAGAGAAGAGAGGGGGAGGAAATGGTTCAGTTAGGGCAAGAAAGGTGGGGAAAAGAAAGGAAAGAGGGTGAGATTATATTTCTCCCCTCTTCTTTTTTTTAATTCAATTTACTAAAAAAATATTATTTTATTCAAAATTTAACAATTCATGCACAACTTAACTTGATTCGAAACCCTATCAATATATATGTCATTTCCAGCCAAAATCGACATTTTCGGACGCATTGGAGCGGTTTGTTTCGTCATCCGGGATCACCCAAACAATTTAATCGAACATCGTACCAATCTAACTTTAATTTGTGTGTGTTGCGGTAAAAGAAATTATTTTGGTCCAGTCGGAACCGTTTAACGAGTATATCATTGACTGGTCCTCACATAAGCGACAACCAAAGTCAAGTAAACTATTCGCGGCAAAATTCAAACATTACACACGTCATGGGGTCCACCTACGTCTTACAAATTCCTATAGGAACTCAACAAGAGCTTCAATATGTCGGCTTTAATCGACTCAACTAGACGTTAAGAATTAGAAATCGTCCATATGAAACTTCAAGGAGTGAAGAAATGGCTTGAATTTCTAAATATTGGAGGTCCCGATCTAGTCCTCTAGGAGAGTCAAAAATAGAAAAATTCTGAGGCTAGATTCTAGGCTATTTAAAGAAAGGGAAAGGAAGACCTCAAAATTGAGGTCAACATGAAGCAATTATACTTGATTGTTAATAGATTTTGAAGAATTATATGGTTGAAGTTGGAATTTTCATAACATCCAATTGAAAGAATGTTTTCTTACTATTTTCAGTACCAAGTATCTTTCTTTTTCAATTTAAACTTTATAATTATTAGAAAGTTCATTCAAAAACCTGCAACATTTTAAACTAAATTTAAAAGTAGTAAACTAGTAATTAATTTTATTGAAATATAACTCATTCCTTGAACAATCAACACTTGGACTCAAAATCCATTTTACTACTTGATTAACACATATGCTTTATGATTAATATGTGTGTCACCATATTGTGGATCAAGTTTGTTTGCATCAATTTTTTATGTCACGTGTGTAGGGTATCCACTTGGATGACTCAGGATGACTTGGTGTTCAATCATACCATCCTGAATCTCAAGATATAAATCTGGACCTCCTGTTGTGTGCATGAGCACAGAATCGGGATCGGTACAGAATTTTGCCCTAATCGGGTAAATTCATTGTGAGATGGGTCTGGCTTTGGCTTGAGACATGTTTAACATTCATCTCAATTTTTAGAAACCTTGCCCCATCAATCTGGACTCGTTAATGGTCAACTGGAGTCACAAAGCTCGCCCACGAACACTACCGGGTGAGAATTAGGGTTTCTGACCACTTTGTGTTGCTCGGAGATGACCGCTATATGGAAGGTTTATTCTAATGCTACAACATATCCATGGACGTTCTTTGATGGCAAGAGATCATTTCTCATCTATTTAGGACCTTCCAAGGCCAAGGGAACTCGCCTGAGACCTCCGCCACGCTCCAAGTCCCTAACCGTATTTTTAATGGGGTAACCACACCCAGTTCTGTCGTGGTGATGCCAAAATAGCTCATTTCTGTGCTCAAGATGGAGATCACATCATAATTGATAAAAACTTTTTTCGTTAGGCCCATCGTGGGTCTGGAGGGCCCATCGATGCACATACCCCTAGGTTGCTCCAACAGTAGGACTGACCTGTCGAACTGACTTAACAAACTGGCTCGCATAATTGATTTACCTATTCCACCTGATGAACTGACCAATATGGCTTATCAGCCTAGTTGCCTCATCAACGGTTCTTTTAATTATAAGAATGCAAAAGTTAAGACTGAAATCAAAGATTAACATATGCCACATCCTCATTAATGAATCGCCCGACACACACGTCGCAATCTTCTCAATCAGACACCGTGAACAGATTTTGTATGATATGGCTTGTATTATAATATTTTATCAAACATCTGTAAAAGGAGAGGGGAGCCGCTTCGTGCCTTTTCGTGGGATCTCATGTCGTGATTCCAATAGGACCTCCATGCGTCCTCCTTTCATTAGATCACCTTTACTGCTCCGCCAAAGGAAGATTAGAAAACAAAATACAAAATTCAAGCCCAAAGAACTCATCCTTCCTCTTCATTTAACTTCCTTACACAAGTCTCTCCCCATTTATGTGAACCCAAGAACGATATAGGACCTGATTCCCTAGAAGTACTCAACATAAAATATTCTTCTTGAAGCCTATAGCTTACTGCAATGAGAATCTACCCTTTTCTTATGAGTGCATTGTATTTTTGATACTTTATCCAAACTAGCCATTTTACTTTCCAAGCATGTAACTTGTTTTTCTTTATTTTTTTAATCTTTTTTTGTAGATGTGCCAAGTCAGTCTTTAACTTGATCCCATTAAATGTTATTGATTCTTAGTGTGGAAGAAGTCGTTCATTTAGGGAAGAAATGTGTTGAACTCCTTTTCTTCTTATTTTTTCTATTGAAGTTCTACTTATGGAACCATTTGCTTTCATTGTTATGCTAGTTTTAATGTGACATGTAGAATAAAATGTCATTGAACTTCAAGTTGGAGCATGTTTTGTTTGCTTATATTACTATTTTTCTAGATAGAACTCTTTTGATCAAAGTTGAGAAATGATTGTCATGACCAATCAACTTGAGTGAGTATTGAATGCATGTTAAGAATCAATTTAGAAGAAAATATGGCACGAATACAAACTTCAAAAGATAAAAAATAAGAAGTCTTGGATTTGAGAAAAATAAGGGCAATATTTGGTTTACCAAGTCTCCAACAAAGCCCCTCTAATGTTGCTAAAAGCAGAGGGGTGTGATCAACTCATTATATTATGGCACATCAGCTTTTGACAGAATATGGATGGAAGAGAGATTTGTTGTTTGGGGAGTAAGTGAGTCAAGTTTGTTCGTGAGTCAGCACGAGCTTGGCTCGATAAGTGGCTCGTGAACTTAGCTTGATGAGCCAACAAGCCGAGCTTAAACTATCCCGACTCGACTCGTTAGTTAATGAGCTGACTTGCTTGAAAATATATTAAAATAAAATATTCTCAAAATTATATTAAATTTGAAGACTTTTTCTTTAAAGTATTAAAAATATTTAAAAAATAATATGTTGTATTTTATATTTAGTGATTTCAGTTATTTCTCTCATAATTGTTCATTGTATTTGTAATTTTATTATAATACTATCTTAAACTAATATTATTTTATCTTTTTTTTAATAATAATCACTAGAAATTTATTAAATTAATTAAAATTAATATATAATTTAAACTTTTTATTAATTAATCATTGTAAAATTATATATTGATTTATCTAATTATAATTAATTTTGTTAAAAATATTTATTTAATTAATTAGTGCTAATCAATTAATTAATTAAAATATATAAATATTTATGTATTTTTTATTAAAATATATATATTGAATGTAAAATTACATAGAGACTGAGTGGTATTTATGTAGATCTTCCCATGTTAAAATATGTTCCCTAGCCTGTCACAAAATTTTAATGTGTGCCTAACTCACATATCTTAGGGTGACAATCAAAAAATAATGAATTTCTTATTAAAACACAAAACATAGTTTTCACATAATCACCTGAAACGTGCGAAACAAACAGTGAGGCGGCTTTTTTGAAAACGCCGCTTGCACTTATAAGCTGTCCCAAACGGACCCTAAGGATGACTCGAGCTCGACTCGACTTGTTTACACCCATAGATACTATAGCTTCTAACATAATCAAAATGATAAGTAAAAATTTTGAGCTTGGTGAGATGGACGAAGCTGGGGAGAGCGAGGTGGGACATGTTAATGAGAGAGATAGCACAAGATTTTTTTAATTATTATATAAGATTTCTATTGGTAATTTGTAAAATTAAAAATACTAATGTGAGCAAGGTTTTCAAAATCAGGCGGACCAGTCGGTTCTACCAGTTCAATCATGAACCGATTTGTGGTCAGGTTCGATCATCTAATTGAACCGCTTCATCATGAAATAGCTTCAAATCATCTCAAGTCGTCGGTTCGATCGATGAACTGGCGAACCGGTTCCGATTTATGAGAATCGGGAGAACATAAAACTTTGATTTCCCCTGTTTTAACATGTGACCCTTATTAATTTCTTGCAATATTTGATTTCCCAAATAGTGTGACATAGGGGATCCCAAGCTTTCTTTATTGTGAAGATAGTACGAAATCATATTACCATTCATTAGAAATTTAAAAGATAGTGATGTAATCAAGGATCGTAGTTTCTGTCCGGACTCCTGACGTAGCTCTACATGTCCCGGATGTTATTCCTGAATTATTTTCAGATTATTTCTGAGTTATTTTCAATAATCACGAAATAACCCAAAAATAACCTAAAAATAAAGACCGCGACTTGTTTCTGGATTATTTCGGAATTATTGAAAATAACTCAGAAATAACTTAACAAAAACTCAGGAATAACCTCCACGACACGTAGAGCTACGTCAGGAGTCTGCACAGAAAAATTAGGCGTAATCAAGATGATATAATAACTTGTAAGTATTTTTTAAAAAAAAAAATAAAAAAAAAAAATTTAAAATTCAATCCTAATTGAATAAGAAAAAATAAATTAAAAAAAAAAAGAAAAAGTAAAAATCAAGAAAAAAGGAAATTTAATATTTTTTGGTAAAATTTTAATTTTCTTAGCTTTTGTTTTATAATTTTAAATTTTATAATTCTGATTTCGAATACATTAAATTGATAATATGAGTTATATAAATAAAAAGTTTCGCGTGTGTAAGAACTCCTAAAATAAAACCGGTGCAATGGCTTCGCCCATTGGGCTAGTCTGTTCGTTCCTAGGTGCTTCTTCGCTTCTTCTTTTACGACTCATTTTTCTAGGGTTTTCTGGGCCGGAGCATCTCGGATGGGGGAAGTGGAGAACATCAAGCAGAGATCGAGCAAGGAGAGTGCGAAGGAGGTTTCAGAAAGGGGAGATAGGGATAGAGAGCGGCGCCGGGAGAAGGAGAAAACAAGGGATCGTGATTCTGCGAGAAGCGACCGGGATCGGGAGAGTCAGCGTTTGGAGAAGGAAAAGATTGAAGATGAGAAGTACCGGGAAAGAAGAGACAGGGATTCACGCCATCAGGATCGGGAGCGGAAGTCCAGAGATCGCGAGAAGGAGAAGGAGAGAGATCGAGAAGATAGGGATAGGGATAGGGACAGGGAGAGGGAAAAGGAGAGAGCAAGCGAGCGGGATGAAAGGGAGGAAAGGGAGAAGGATAGAGCGAGAAGGAGGGAAAGAGAGCGGGAAAGAGAACGGGAAGACAGAGAGAGAGAACGGGAGAGGGAGAGGGAGAGAGCCAGGGAAGAGAGGGCTAGAGATAGGGAAAGAGAGAGGTTAAGGGTGAAGCGACGGGAGTTTGAAAGAGAAGAGGAGGAAGGAAGGGATCATGACAGGAAGAGGCGGAGGAGGGAAGAATCTCATGAAAGGGAAAGAGAGCGAAGCAACAGGCATAGAGAAGGAAGCGTAGATCTCCACAGGAAAGGGGATGATAATGAAGCTGAGGCCAAGGAGAGAAAGACCCGAGAGCAAGATCTAGAAGAAGAGCAACGTAAATTGGATGAGGAGATGGATAAGAGGCGGCGTAGAGTTCAGGAGTGGCAAGAGCTTAAAAGAAAGAAAGAAGAGCAGGAAAGAGAAAAGGATGGGAAGGTAAATGGTGAGGATCTTAACCAGACTGGTAAAAAATGGACTCTTGATGGGGAGTCCGATGATGAGGAAGCAGATGCAGTGAAGTATGAGAATGATGCTGATGGTGATGCAATGGCTATAGACGTGGGTTCCAGGCAGAATGACGCCAATGGTGATGCAATGGACATAGAGAAGGAAACTAGAGGTACTGTGCCAAATGGTATTGATGGCGTTGATGTGGAGGATGAAATTGACCCACTTGATGCTTTCATGAATTCCATGGTGCTGCCTGAAGTGGAGAAACTGCAGAGTGAGGAGAGTGCACAGGTGAATTCTGTTGATGCAAACCTGGGCTCACAAGAGAGGAATAAGGGAGTCCTTATTAATGGGGTCCAAGCAAAAAAAGGTGGAAAAAATCCATTGGGCAGGATAATTCCTGATGAAGACTCTGCCCCTGAGGATGAGGATCTTGGAAATGAGGACATTGCTTCTGAAGATGAAGATGATGAGGATTTTATGAAAAGGGTGAAGAAGACAAAAGCTGAGAAGCTATCCATCGTCGATCATTCTAAGATTCAGTACTCGCCTTTCAGGAAAAATTTTTATATTGAAGTGAAGGAAATTGCAAAGATGACGCCTGATGATGTTGCTGCATATAGAAAACAACTTGAATTAAAAGTACATGGAAAAGATATCCCTAAGCCTATTAAAACATGGAACCAGAGTGGCTTAACCAGCAAAATTTTAGATACAATTAAAAAGCTAAACTTTGAAAGGCCTATGCCTATTCAAGCTCAAGCTCTGCCCATTATTATGAGTGGCAGAGACTGCATTGGAGTAGCAAAAACTGGTTCAGGTAAGACACTAGCTTTTGTATTACCTATGTTGAGACATATTAAAGATCAACCTCCGGTTGTACCTGGTGATGGTCCTATTGCACTTATAATGGCTCCTACAAGGGAACTTGTCCAACAAATACACACTGACATTAAAAGGTTCTCTAAGGGCTTGGGCTTCAACTGTGTCCCTGTATATGGTGGATCAGGTGTTGCTCAGCAGATAAGTGAGTTAAAACGTGGTGCAGAAATAGTTGTATGCACTCCTGGTAGAATGATAGATATACTCTGCACAAGTGCTGGGAAGATAACCAACCTTCGAAAGGTTACATACTTTGTTATGGATGAGGCTGATAGAATGTTTGATATGGGATTTGAACCTCAGATCACAAGGATAGTTCAAAATACTCGACCAGACCGTCAAACAGTACTCTTTTCAGCTACATTTCCCCGCCAGGTTGAGATATTAGCCAGAAAGGTCCTGAATAAGCCGGTTGAAATCCAGGTGGGAGGAAGAAGTGTTGTCAATAAAGACATCACCCAATTAGTTGAGGTCAGACAAGAAACAGACAGGTTTTTAAGGCTTCTAGAACTGTTAGGAGAATGGTATGAAAAGGGAAAGATCCTTGTGTTTGTTCACTCTCAAGAAAAATGTGATTCCTTATTCAAGGACTTACTTAAGCACGGTTATCCTTGTCTTTCTCTTCATGGGGCCAAGGACCAGACAGACCGGGAGTCCACCATTTCAGATTTTAAGAGCAATGTTTGCAACCTTCTGATTGCTACTAGTGTTGCTGCCAGAGGCCTAGATGTGAAGGAGCTTGAGCTAGTTGTGAACTTTGATGTTCCAAATCACTACGAAGATTATGTACATCGAGTTGGTAGAACAGGCCGTGCTGGGCGTAAGGGTATGGCCATCACATTCATTTCTGAGGATGATGCCAAGTATGCACCAGATCTTGTAAAAGCGCTGGAACTTTCTGAACAAGCGGTTCCTGAGGATCTGAAGGCACTTGCTGATAATTTCATGGCAAAGGTTAAAGAGGGCATGGAACAAGCACATGGTACTGGCTATGGTGGAAGTGGTTTCAAGTTCAATGAAGAAGAAGATGAAGCAAGTAAAGCTGCGAAGAAGGCTCAGGCAAGAGAATATGGATTTGAAGAAGATAAATCTGACTCAGACTCTGAAGATGATGGTATTAGAAAAGCTGGAGGTGATTTATCTCAAGCTGCCATTCTTGCTCAAGCTGCTGCTCTTGCCCAGGCTGCAAAGGCTGGTATTTCTTCAATGCCTTCCACGGTTGTGCCAGCGCAATTGCTTTCTACTTCAGGTGTACATGTTCCAATCGCGCCTGCTTTAGCTGGCTTCCCAGCTGTTGGAACACTGCCTGTTGCATCTCTACCTGGTGATGCTGCTGCCCGGGCAGCTGCCCTTGCAGCTGCCATGAACTTGCAGCACAATTTAGCAAAGATACAAGCTGATGCAATGCCAGAGCACTATGAGGCAGAGCTGGAGATCAATGAATTCCCACAGAATGCCCGGTGGAAAGTTACCCATAAGGAGACCTTGGGTCCAATATCAGACTGGACAGGAGCTGCAATTACCACAAGGGGCCAGTATTACCCCCCTGGGAAATTTCCCGGTCCCATGGAACGCAAACTATATCTATTCATAGAAGGTCCCACTGAGTCTTCTGTTAAGAAAGCAAAAGCTGAGTTGAAAAGAGTGCTCGAGGATTACACTGCTCAATCTCTTTCTCTTCCTGGTTCTGCACAGCCTGGCAAATATTCCGTCCTTTAGATGGTAACTCTTTGAATTAGACATTGTGAATGATGTTTTATCTGTCTTCTCTCGTTCTCTTATTTATAAATATATCGATTGATCCAATTTCTGATCCCATGCACTTCATATGTTGATATAAATTAGTAAATTTCTGTGGTTATGTTTATAAATATATCGATTGATCCAATTTCTTTCATTCATGTGGTTATGTTTGGTAGAACTTTTGAACAATTTTTAATGCCTATTATCTTTAAATTTAAATCCGAAGAAGAAAACAATGGTTTATTTTTTTGCTATTGGTCCTATGCTTCAACTAAGTTTTATCATTGTGGGCTGGGTTTTGTGTGAATGATTTTGAGTTCATGGTTGTTCCTAAGTTGATGCAGGATTATAAAATCATTACTAATGATCTTTTGGTTTTTAAATAGAGCTTCAGTTGTACATGACAGTATTGTACATGACAGCATAATCATGTTTACTTTTGCATTTTTTTAATTCTTTCCAAGAACCAATCACCGAAAACAATCTTTAGTTTTGCTGTTCCTGCACCTTTTGAAGTTATGCTTGGAGAATGAAAAGGCAACTTTTAGCACAGTTCCTCTATTGTTCTCCCTTTTATTGGTTATGAATTTTTAATCTTAAAGCATTTGATCAAATAACCTTTGACAAATGTTCAAACTTTGACATAATATTTTTTGGGAGTTGCCTCTTCAGCCTTTGCTAAATAGAGAATGTTTTTCAATGAGATGTTTGGATAATCAACATGGTATTGTTGAAAAAGCCTTTGGCTTTTGGGTAGAAATAAATTCCCCCAATCACCTGGACTAGCTTTCTTTCTGTCATTAGTGGTTGTTGCCACACTTTAAATGCATTTTTGAACCATAAGATTGAACCTATTATGCTACAGCTTAGCTATTGTTTGATAAAATTTGGAAGTCATGTTTCCTCATGGCATCTGATTATAATCTTGGGCTGAAATGCAGAGAGGTGGAGCAGTGATTAAGTGAAAGGCAGCGTCTACCGAGTGGTTCTTAAATTCCTAGCTGTGTGAAAATGTCTGTTGAGCTATGCGTCCGCAAACAAGTCTATTTATGAAGGTGAGCGAAGAAATTAATGAATATCATAGTTCCTGAAAAGGGTAGTTTATACTTACCACAAACTAATCTTTAATTGATTGGCTCAGAAACTGTCAATAAATTATAAAATCATTTATGTCTAGAAAGGGAAGTGAGGGAATGCTGCTTTTTTAATTTATTTTTTTTGCCCAGAATAATTTCTACTTAAAGTGAGTATGCAGTTATCTTACTAAGAAATCTTTGGTCCAGCTTCATTTGATGCCAAATTATTGTACGAGTTAAAATAATCTATTTGCCTATATTAGACTTCAAAATCGAAAAGCGTACCATCTGATTGATGTAATACACCAAACTATAATTATTGTTGGTCATTCTTTTGCTCGGATTTGTTATGGTTGTATTGCTCAATTTTATATGATTTATAGTGTTATCCTTGTATTAATCTTCTTAAAAGGTTGTTATCTATTAAAAACTACACGCTACAAGTAGAGTCCTTGGCTTGATGCCATCTTTTTCAAGCAAGCTTCTCATTTTGGGCAACCCTGTGTGCGTTTGATTCGTCTCTTTTTGTATATTTTTCTTTTTCTCATTAGACATTTTTGACATAATTGTCAACCGATTGGGTTCCTGTAAGTAACGTAACATAGAACATATTAGTACCCCTTAATATTTTTATAAGCATGTAAATTATTTTCTTTGTTTATAGAGAATTTCAGTTTTGTTAACCTCTTTATTTAAGCCTATTAAAAGTTGGTGTTGCCGGGTTAGCCATGAAGCCCTTTGTAAAGATCTTCACTTGTTCCAGCTAGCTTCTCGGAGTGAGCTGCATGGGCATTTGGAACTGGGGAAGGTCTCACCCTTTTGCAAAACTGCAACTGGGAAAGATACCCATCACTGTACTTCTATTGCAGATGCTATTTCAATCATGGTAAGCGTTCTCAGAGAATTTGTTGCCCAAGTCACAAATCTTTCCTTTATTACAATTAGCCATTTTGAGATTGATCAGCTTAGTTCATCAGATTAAAAGTGGCAAGTTAAGCATATGAAATGAAGCTGGAGGAGAAGTAAAAATTGTAATGAAGATATGGTCTTGGTAAGGTTCCCAGGTGTGGAGGTTTTGCTTTGCTGGGCAGCATCTCTATTATAACTTCATCATGAAAAAGTCTCATGTTGGCTATCATTTTTTATTTTGCCTGTGAGATTTGGTAAATCCTTGAATTCTTCGTGTTTTGAGGCCAACTTCTTTCAAATTTTTGGTATAATAATGAGATGGTTTAGCCTTGTTGCAATTAACTGATTTCAATCTGACTTTTGTTCTTCTGAGCTCCGGGTTTAACTTAATCACTCTCTGTGTTGCAGTTTTATTTTGCGCAGGTGCAGATTTTGCGGCCAAAGCTTATCCTTAAACAGGTCAAACATGTGTCTGAAATTTCTTTAGTCCCTTTTTTTCCTTTTTTTTTTGCAGGTGCTGATTTCAAATGCTGCTTTGCTCCTTTTCTTTTGCTATATTCTATTTGGTTTCTTCACTTGTATTTCTGTTTTATATTTAATATAATTGTGCTTTGTCTCGTTTCATTCCAAAAAAATTTAGTGATCGATTAGCTGCTTTATAAATTAAAAAAATGTGAAAATATTGCATAGGATTTATCCTTGATCACTTGAATTGCATGTGGAAGGTTCAATAAATCCTTTTAGAGTGAAAGCTCATTGCTCTAAAATGTGATCGTTATCACAACTCCATGTATCTGGACTTGTTGAAGTTCCTATTTAAGTTATTCAGTTTAAGATGTGTGTGTGTGTGTGTGCTTGCTCAAAAGCTGAATTGTGGCATGATAAATATTAAAATTATTTAATTATAATTTAAATGACTTGTAGCACTTAAAAGTATGTAACCAATAGCATTCTATCATTAGATTGAGAATATTTTGAAAAGGGATAAAGTGGCAATTAAAATCATAAAGTTCTGCTGGATTGTTTGTTATATTTACCGCACCTCAATTAAGCAGATGCTATTGGCAGATCTATTTGATAGACTAGGGAAAATTTTACTCAGCATAGAAATCTGGTAGAATAATTATGACCTGTTAACTCTTCTTATTTGGATTAGAATTGACCTACCAACTTGAAATTTATTGTAGAAATTAAAATTGACGTCAAACTGAAGTTGAGTGAGATAAACATGAAATTGATCTAAATTTGACTCAAATAGCTATTATGTCTTATGCTAAACAGGTTATATGAGTTGGGTTCAAGTCGGTGGGTTAGGTTGTTGGACTTTCTGACCCGTTTAATTTTTAGGTTGAGTCGCGCTGAGTTAATTTTGGGTCAAACTCGAACTCAACCTACAAACTCTATTTGATACTCTTGTATGAAATCTCTGAAAATTTAGGATCTAACTTCTTTTTAAGAAATGATGAGCATGAATCATGTTATATAAATTAAAAGATGGGCTTCTAACATTAGTAGAAGTTCACATTAGAGAAGATTGATTTTATGAATAATATGGAAGGTATCAAAGAGTTTATCGATCAGGGGATGAACTCAAAGAAGCAGATAATAGTAATGATTCATGAAGTACCATAACATGTGCTGAGAGTAACAGCCAGAGTTTAAATATCATCTTCTTTTTAATAATTGGTGATTTGAAAAGAAGGATTACTAATGGCAAGAACAAATTGCTGTCTATTGTCATCTTTGACAGAAGAGCTGTATTATTTTGATATTGAAGATTCTCCTCCTTCTTGATCATATGAGAGGAAAAGGAAGACAAGAAGAGAGCCCTAATGTTTTAGCCTTCAAAGAGAGTACTGTAATATCAGCGATGAGAATTGCAGGATAGGCGTTGCAAAAGAGAGCGTGTAGAGGTCTCATTCGAAGCCCTAATATTGGAAAACATATTCCGTCGGTTGATCGTACAAACATGCGGTGTCCGGACGGAATATTTTCTCCTACTAATGATGTTGAAGGATTTTTCCGGTTGGTGGAGACAAAAAACTTTCCTATAATAAATAGGAGGATCAAAGTACCATTTTGTGCATCAGTTCACTCAAATTAAAAAGTTAAAGCAATTGAGACATCCCCCAGAGTCATTTGGACCTCAAGAAAAGTAGAACACAGTAGCCTTTGCTACATTCTTCTGCCTTTTAAAAACAGAAAAAATGAGAACTGTGTATCTGAGTAATTTTTAGAAAATGTTCAATGGATTATTAGTTGTTCCAAATAAAACGTAATTAGTGGAGAGCCTTGATTAAATATTAATGGGTGTGTTTTTTACTGTTGTTCATTTGCTTGAACTCCCATCCATGATCTTAAAGACGTGAATAAATTAAACAAACGGGTAATTCTTAGAATATATCTTATTAAATAATGGATAATATTATTTCAATAGAAAATCTAAAACCCAACCAATTGAGACTTCCATAGTGGGAATTAAAAATATTATGGATACATACATACATACATACATACATACATACATACATACATACGTACGTACGTACGTACGTACGTACGTACGTACGTACGTACGTACGTACGTACGTAGATCATCCTATAGCACACTCAATTGGATCGAGTTCCCCTAGCGTGGGGAAACGACTGTTGACCGTTACGACGATTCCAGCATCATCACCTCATTACGTGGCTCTGGTGGTTCAGTATTAAAGGTTGCATTGATTAAAGGTTGTATTGATTGCAACAGGAGATTCCTTTTCTGTTTTCTTTTTTGGTAAAATCAGCCACTGACTTGTCCCGTCTCTGTGCTCAATTGTCTTTTCTTAGTGGATTCTTGGTAGGCTTTTGTCAGGAGACCACTGTTAGAATCGCTGGCCTCATCCTCCTATAAAAGGGGAGGCGGAGGTTGCCGATCAATTTTGCGAGGAATCAGATGTGAATGTGAGTTTCGAATGGCAGGGGCGATGAGCCTCGCTTGGGCCATGTGCTACTTTTCTTTTTCTTCAAGTAGAGTGTCGAAAGAAGGGGCTTCCTCTGAGTTGGGTGTCGAACGCGAAACCAGACTGGGTGGTCTGTCGAGGTCTTCCAACCTCGTGAACTGGTGTAATGTCCCATGGAGAAAAGTTGCGCTGGAAACACTTACTTAGAGAGTGTAATACATTCGTTCAACAGATGTCGTCGAAGGCTGGCCAATTCCCAAGGAGCTAATGGGGAGGAGTTGAACTCGATAGCGCACTGGTTGGAAATTTTGTCCACAAACAGATGAGTCACCCCCTTGAAGTAGTTGACGATATGCTACCAGTGTGCACCTTATCCGTTCGAGGGTTGCTACCTAGAGTTGGATTGTTTCCTTCATGGAACTAGCCATTTAGCGAATGGTCGGGCTGAAAGACCACCTGACACTGGCATCCCCATTGTTGGTTAGTTCCAAGACCTCGACAAAAAATCTTGGTTTGAGTAAGTTTAGGTTGTACCTAAATCATTTGTTGTGGATTCCCTGCTTCAGGGTGGTGCCGACGATGGGAGGCTCTAGATTTTTTTTTACTTCTAGCACTTGTTTCTAAAGGCGCATGATGTAGGCCCATAGGCTCTCATTCTTTCTCTGCTTGATCTAGAGAAGAGTGTCAATATCTTTCATTGGCTTTTGCACATTGCCGAAGTGCACCAAAAAGAGCTTTCTAAACTCATAGAAGGATTGGATGATTCCATAAGCACAACATCCTTTAATGTAGTCAGAAAAAATTGACACTTCATAGCATCATCGATCTGCAGCACCCCGATCGATGACTCGAAAAAAGCCACGTGGTCGACCGGGTCGCTTTTCCCCTTGTAATGATCCAAAAGAGGAATCCTTAACTTTGTTGCGGGTTTGGTCCCTATGATTTGCCGAGAGAAAGTGCTGCCTATAGTTGGTCGGGCTGGTGCTCCTCGATCCGCCCGGTGCCTGATGATTGGCGTTGATGTTGCACTTTCTGCTAGTCGGGAGTCCCCCTGCCCTTTGGTTGGTTGATCGTCAGCCTGACTGTCGGGTGCAGGTGGATTCTTGCAAGAAACTCTTTGGGAGCGAGTTCCCTAAGACTCTCTTTCCAATAGCATCAGTTAATCACACCTCAAACTCATTACCGTCCGGAAGGTTTCTAACTGGTTCATCATCTGCGCCCGTAGTGCCTGGACCTCTTCCCGAATGTCTAGACGCACCGTCTCTTTTTTGAATTTAATGGATGCTATGTCTCTCTGCGCGCTTTCTCTTTCGTAATTCGATCTACTTCTCATCTGGGGCATGTCCACGTTCGTTGCACGATTTTTTTAGGCTATAGTCTAAATTTGTCCTCCGAAATTACACGCCTCAAGAGTTAGTCGAGAGAAGGGGAAAGAGAGAGTTTAGTAGAGAATTTTGAATAGAGAAGTCAGGGGAAAAGTCTTTTTATTCTTCTTCTAGCCCCAACTTAAAGGAACATATTTGTATAATTACAAAAATAATAGAACATTTATGAAAATTCCTCTTAATGTAATTAATGTGTTGATTCGATACTAGATTTGTGCTACAATTTGAATGGAATACGACAACTATCTACGAATTAACATATTCGAGTTCGATCGTCCGAGGCAACCGGTTGCGTGGCGATCGTTCCTGCTGAGGCAAAGCGGTCGATCCTCAGTCGGCTGACTCAGTTCATGCTCTCTAAGCCCACAAACGCTTTGATTATCCACATAATCTTTAACCGGTTGATCGCTTTGAGATTCGTGCCACAGTTTTCTTGCATACCAAGCAGAAGTTAGTCTATTTGAAGTCTGTCCTATATCAAAGTTGGAATCAGATTTTATGTTCACCTTTGACAACTGCCTCCCCTGAGATGAGATTTCTCCATAAAAACAAAATTCTATAGTTTTTTTTCAAATGTAGTTTAGATAATTTGATAGTTTTTTGCCCCCTTTCAGTATAATTTTTGCCCCAAAATTTGATGATTTTGCCCCCACCCTGAAAGTAAAACTGTGGAACCATGATTATTGCATGCATATCTCTCAATTATTCAGCATTCATCTTCCATTATAATGCCAACACAATGTTTTAATCCATTGCATTTATTTAATGTGAAATATGTCTAAAAATTACATCTTCAGATCCTAATTTGATGTTTATGAGGAAGCTTAAATTCAACAATATTACATGGCAGTAGGGCTGTAAAAAAAGCTCGTTGTTTGCGAATAGTTCGTGTTCGGTTCGTCAATGAGTTTGTGTTCGATTTGTTCGATAAGTAGACGAGACGAATATGAACAAATTTTTTTCGTTCGGTTAGTTAAATGAACCAAACACGAACAGTGATGCATTCGTTCGTGTTTGAATCGTTATTGTTCGAAATTTAAAATAATTATATATATATATATAATTTATGATTTTCAAAAAATTAAATTTTATAAATTATAATATATAATAAAATAATAATAATAATAATATATTAATGTATTATATTAGTAATATACTGATATATATATTATATATTTATATAATATAAGTTGAATAATTAATTTATTTATATTAATATTACGGATGTCAAACTGGCTTGTTGTTCGCGAATAGCTCGTGTTTGACTCGTGTTCGGCTTATTCGTTAAGAAACGAACACGAACAGTGACTTCACGAACAATTTCAAACACGAGCTTATTTCAAACAAATTAAACTTCAAACGAACCGAATACGAACACAAGCTTTGTTCGTTTGTGTTCGGTTCTTTTACACCCCCTACATGGTAGAACATGCAAGATAGTTTTTGAAGATCATGGGACAAATATCCAATGCAAAAAAAAAAAAACAATCAAATTAAAATTTTTTTATGCATGTTAGGAAGAAGAATTAACGATTTTAAATTAAGAGATTAGATCTTTCATTATCATGGGTTGAGGTTTAAGAGAATAAAACACATTTTTTTAATGGGCATTAGGATGCATCCCACTAAATTTTTACATATTTATATGTTTACAACCTAAACAATACTTTATACATTTTTATCATATATATATATATCTTTGGTATGTGATAAAATATCATTCTTTTAATGTTTTTTTTTAAAAAAAATACATCATTTTATGTGTAAGTATGTTGCATATTGTTGAATTTTGAGTTTGTCTGTGAATCACACGCGAGGAATGGAGTGTAAGAAGAGAGGGGGAGGGGGAGGGAGAGGGAGAGGAATGAACACTAATTTGAATTGTTGATTATTTTTATTTGAGAAAATAATTCCCCTATTTATAGGAGGGGAGTACGGCATATGAAATTACATATCTATCTTTGATTTAATGGGGACGCTACAAAATATTTTGGGTATTTTACATATATGTAATTCTTTAGTTCAACTATCATATGATATTGTCGGTTGAGATAAATCGGTCATGGTTCGACAATATTTGTTCATTCGACCGTATTGAATCATGTTTGTCATTCAAACCTCTATGGTCTTTGGGTTGTCGAGGCTTGACTTGATTGGTTTGGTTTTGTCAGTCGGCTACAGTAATCTAATTGTCGACTATTGATTGGCGTAGCAAGATTAGGCTATCTAACAGAGGGTGAATCACCGTAAGTTTAGTAATTGAAAAAGAAATCTTTTAGATTCCATGTACTTATTTGATGGATGTTTATTAGCCCTAAATGAGGGTTCTCATGGGATGGCAAGAGGCAAGTCGATGCCCTCCACTCGACTCAATAGGCTCGGGTTTGAATGACCCTCGCTCGGTTGGCCTTCGACCCCGATTTAGAGGTGTTGCACCTAGTCAGACAGATCTTTCAGTATTCCACTAGTAAATATTTAGTCTTCTGGTCGAGAACCACCAGTTTTTCGCTAATGGACCTTTGGTCTTATGACTGTGGGCCCTCCTTAGCTTTGTTCCTTTTTCTTCTTTAAATTTCTCAAAATTCGTGCATACACTTATTATATATCTATATATAGAAAATGGGATGGAGTTAGAATATTTAACCAATATTTGAGAAATTTACTATATTTTCAAAATTAAAAAAAAAAGGGAATAACTAGAAGCTTCCCGAGTCTCCCGACCCTTCTTCCTTCTTCTCAATATCGCGCGAATTCACCCTCGCCACCTCTCTCTCCCTCCATCTCTGCACATAAATACCCCCTGCTTCCCCTCTTCTTCACTCCCAATAGAGAAGACAGTATCTCTCAAATCGATAACCACAGTTCGCTAACTATCCATGGAGTTCTTCTATGATCCATTCCTAACGACAACGATCCATCACCTGATGGACACTCCTGATCAGGATATGGAGAAAACCCACAACCCACAGACAAGAGCATACGTCAGAGACCGCAAGGCCATGGCGGCAACTCCGGCGGATGTGAGGGATCTACCAGGTGCGTACGTTTTCCTGATCGATATGCCGGGGATCAAGAGCGGCGAGATCAAAGTTGAGGTGGAAGAGGGGAACGTGCTGGTTGTGAGCGGGGAGAGGAAGCGAGGGGAGGAGAAGGAGGGTAAGTACTTGAGAGTGGAACGCCGGATGGGGAAATTTATGAGAAAGTTTCCATTGCCGGAGAATGCTAACCTGGATGCCATCTCGGCGGTTTGCCGGGAAGGAGTGCTTACGGTGACGGTGGAGAAAAAGCCTCCCCCGGAGCCGAAGAAACCTAAGACCATAGAGGTTAAAGTTGGTTGAGATCTGGGGTTGAGAGGTTGGGGATTGTGGAGATTACCGTGTGTTTGTTGAATGATGGGATGTTCCAGCGGTATGAAGCTGGAGATTTAGGGATTTCGTAAACCCTAGTCTAGTTTATCTGTGTCTTCCTGTGTTTCTTGTGTGTGAAAGATGGCAAATGAGCGATTTTTCTTGTGTTTTTAGATTTAAGTCTGTTTGCTGCAGTCTGCCCATTTTAAAAAAAATTAATATGCAGTATATTTAAAAGAATAGAATTAAAATTTTAAATGAAGTTTATTATCAATATTTTTTTTTTTAATTTTCTCTTGACTTTTGATTTTTTTTTTTGTGCTTTTAATTCTATTGTTGTATTATTAGTCTTGTAAACTAGCCGAACATGAGGGAGCCTGGGCTCAACTTTTGTTTCGGTCGTTAAAAAATACAAATATTTGTGTTCGACTCATTTATATTTCAAACACAAAAATGTGTTCATCTCCAGCTCGCTAGCTTAGCAAGCTGAATGCAAGCAGTTCGCGAACAAAGAGTTGTTTTAACAGCCCTAGTCACACATACAACTGTTAGGGGTGCAAATGAGTTGAGCTTGAGCGAATTTCGTCTTTGCTTATTAAAAACTTTTATTTTTCGTGTTCGGCTATTTTATGTATCGAGCTCAAAAAATTTATTCTTGTTTAGCTCAATTGTATACGAGTTGTTCACGTACAATAAGTTATTTTGACAATTCTAATCTCCAGTCGTAGAATGTTAATGGTAGAGCAACATTTAGATCTTATTATTTATATTAAAATATTCATTTAAATAGAATTTAATTTATTTTTAGTCTACTTTAATTTGTAATCTTAATTGATTATTATAGTCTTGTATTAATTAAATT
Organism: Phalaenopsis aphrodite; assembly: GCA_003013225.1. Taxonomy (NCBI): domain Eukaryota; kingdom Viridiplantae; phylum Streptophyta; class Magnoliopsida; order Asparagales; family Orchidaceae; genus Phalaenopsis; species Phalaenopsis aphrodite. The sequence goes on from NEWO01000203.1 coordinate 758,507, forward strand.
ATTTAGAAGTAATACTCATTATATAAATTGAACCGGACACGAGCAAACAAAATTTTATTCGTGTTTGGCCGTTCGGTCTACAAGCTACTCAATGAGTCAAACATGAGTTGTTTGCAAACTTCAGCGCTACCTATTATAATAGGTATGAACTCAATTTTTTTTTTTAGGATTTAGACTTTAAAAAATGAGCTTACTTAATTTAAACTCTAATTTAATTAATTAATCAAGTTCATATTACACACGTGTAGTTTTATTAAAACAAGGAGAACAACTGTAGCTGGCATCAAACACTTGCTGAACTGCTAGAGGGAATGAGGGTTGTAGAAATCAATTTCAAGCTTCATCTAAAAAGTAACAAATCATAGGAGACTGAAGTAGGGGGTGTAAATGAGTCGAACACGAGCGAGCCCAGGCTCAACTTGTGTTTGGCTCGTTTATATTTTAATTTCAAAAGTGTGTTCGTGTTCGAATCGTTTGTTTGATTAGTCGAACACGAGCCGTTCACGAAGAAAGAGTCGTTTTAACAACTCTAATATGTTCTAATCTGTGGTCATAAGATGTTAATGATCAGAGCAAGATTTAAAATATCATTTGAATTTAATTTAATATTTTTTATTCTATTTTATTAATTAATACTTTTAATTAATTATAAATCCTTAAAGCCTTGTAGGTAATGATTTTTTTTTTAAAATACTATTCATCATATGTATATTATATATATATATATTATAATTTTATTAGTTGTATTTCGAGCCAAAATTAGCCAACAAGAATGAACAAATATTTGTTCATGTTCAGCTCGTTAACTTAGCGAACGAGCCGAACACGAGCTTCTTAACAAACCGCACACTAGCTGATTGCGACCAACGAGCCATTTGAGAGCCCTAGACTGAAGGCATCGTCTTGCAGAAAGAACACAAAAAATCAGTCCCATCTTCAAATTGGTTGCCAGAGATTTAGAAAAATAACAAAGCAAACCAATTTAAAAACCCAAATAAGCCTATTTTTAGCAATATCGAAGTTATGCACGCCTCTTTAATTTTTAAGAGTCTAAACTTATTAGCAGAGAAACTATCAGGAATAGATGAAAGAGTTTTGGTTTAAATAAGACCAATCGTATTAGTGAAGATTTTGAACAAAAGCTTGGTCAAAATCGTTATTTCAAACCAATTTCGGCCAATATATATATATATATATATATATTTATTTATTTATTTATTTATTTAAATTGATATAAGATAATTTATATATTATTTAAAATAATAGATTATTAAAATTATTTTATTTTTGGGTTTTCCTTTTTTGTTTAATAATTATTATAATATTTACTAAACAATTATGAATACTATTTAATATTTTTCAGTTTTTTTATTAGATTATTATTATTATTAGTACTATTTTAAGTTTAAAAACTGTTAAAAAAAGGTAAATATATTTAACAAAATGCTAATAAATCTTAAAAAATCTCTCCTTCATCAATCAGGTCAATCATATCAAAATATTAAAAAAAAAAAAAGTGAAAAGACAACAAAACAATTTGATTAACAAGAATACATACAATACAACACACTAAACATTAATACCAAAATATTAAAAACAATTAATAAAAACATAAAAGAAAAGCCTGATTAGCGAAGAAATGGGAGCTCCAAGAATAAAATCAAATTAACAAGCTCACAGTATCAACAGTTAGAAAAAATATTCTCATCATTTTTAACACTGACCAATGTCTTCCTGTTTATTCTGGTGAGACCCACTTGACTCATGACGCCCCAACATTGAACTCAATACGCAAATAGCATGTGTTATGTAATATTTTTTTTCCTTTAGCGATTGTCGTAACTTCTCTCCCTCGATATTTATAGACATAAATTTGTGCTTGCAAAACACTACTGTACCTCATTTTAAAAATGGTGAGTACATTAAGTAGAATTCAAATGTGAGTCATGAGCCTCTCTCATGAGCCCAAATATGAAAGAGCAAATTTGTGAAATCTCTTCCAACAATTGATGCTTGCCAATCACTATTGTACCTTATTTAAAGAATTTTATACTACCAGTATTTAAAAAACATTTATAAATTTTGTTATTTTAATTTATGTTTTATATACCTTCTATCATAAGAAAATTCTACCATATGAGCATGATTCTCATGAATAATCTTTTATAATATGTAACACGAGTTTCATTACTAAACTCACGAATATTCCAAGCAATAATATTAAGATGACATATAAAAAAAGGGAAATTAAATAAAAACAGAAAAATAAACTGAAGGGTAACATCAACAACTCTAAGTATGAGGTATGACTTGGTCATATATTAGAAATATTTCTAACATAGCATTCCGAGCTATGAAATTTCCATCACTAGCCTTAATATGAACAAAATCAATAACAGGAGCTAGAGTTAAGCAATCAGTATTTTGCAAATTCTTTTTGTTCTGACTTCTATGATTCAACGGGATATCATCATGAGAATTAATATTCATACTTTCTAATTGGTCTTTGGTTTGGCCGAGCTTGAATTGGTCGACTTGATTGTCGGTCAGCTGCTCTGCTCCAACTGTCGTCTATCGATATCTAGATGAGGAGCTTTTGTCATCAATATGAGAATGGTTTTCGGGCAGAGAATGAATCACCATTATACGACATGTAGCTTACCCTATGATAGAATCTTTTGTCGTGGAGTATATTGCGATAAACACTCGAACTCCTAATGAAGAATCTTGAATTTTCTTATGAGATGGCTGGAAATGAAGAGATGAGAGTTTAGTTTATGTCATCTCTTGATTCTATACATCATGGTCTTTGGTTCGGTCGGCTTCGAGTACCAATCAAAAGAATCTACACTTGATCAATCACATTCTTTAATCTTCTAGTTATGAGATTTTTTTATTTTCTTTCAATGGGACCTCCCTGGCCATACTTTTTTCTCTCTTAGTCCGTTAGATTTCCTTGTGATACGTGATATACAAACTTCAAGGGTTTTTGATATATCATGGGCCTAACAATAATAGAATAGTCAACTTAACGAAAAGTAATCAAAGTCATTGCTCAATATGTCAATTAATGTGAAATGAATAGTCATTGTTCAATTTGTAATAAGAGGATGCGTTGGGCCAAGCATAGGTCAACTTTGATGAAGGAATAACATAAGTTAAGTTTAATTAGGGTCATGGTCCATGGGGTTAGGACTGCTTTAGTTCCAACTAGGCTAAGGATAGGAACACATTCAAATTTAATCAAAGCCAAAGTTAAGCCATTTAATCTTAAGCAACTAAAAAGATAAATTATATCAACCTAGAAAATAATTAGTCTTGGTGGATCCATTTTGGAGCAAAACTTGGACTAGAAATAACAAAGTTAGAATTGAGCTAATCTAGCCCTTCATAGTCAATAGAATCCGGTCTGGCAATCATGGGGAAATCAAGGTCTTTAACTAAATTCAAATTCAACAAATTCATACCACTCAAGTTTCCACATCATAAAAGAAGCCAAAATCATAATCATTTTTCTTATCTTCTTCAACCTAGCTATGTTATGATTGGCAACTCCCCACTAAATTATGATGAACCGTATTTATGATCAATATCAGCAAAGAAAATTGGCTTGCTAGTTTATTACCCTTAGGGACACTAAAATTAACACCATCATGTTAACAGCAGAATTGTCACCACACAGGCAGTCTCATTTTACCTAAGTTCACTTAACCAAAATCTTCCCCCTGTAAGGTAGAAGCATCCGCACTTCTTTCGAACAACAAAAACCCTACAACCCAGCATTCTAAAAAATTTTATTTTATCTACAACTAATATGTTACACATTCAAGCACAAGCACGCAGAAAAAGAAATTTGTACATCAGGCACCAATCAAAATCATATTAGAGTATATAGAACTTTTATTTCTCTTGCTTATAATATTCTACATCAGGAACATATATGGAAGTTGATACTTACTGGAGGGAGTCTCAATCCAACCCCCCTCAAAAAATTACATTTATAGCCCTTTACCCTTGGTTTTTGCATCTTGTTTATTTATTTATTTTTTCTTTTTTTTCTTTTTATTTTTTCTTTTTTGCATGTCAGGTATGGCAGTAAATCTTAGGTAACCCCCATATGAAAACCTGGTTAAATTCTGACGCTTTGACATCCATTGTGGTGTGTGTGGTCTGGAGCTTCACCAGAAATCCCCAGCTCCAGCACATTTTGATATCAATCTATAGCTTGCTAGCTCATGTGTTCTAAATTAAAGTTCTTTTGGCTAGAATTCATCTCCATTGGCGTTCGGGATTACACAACACAAATTGGAACTAATTTTCCTTATATTTTTGGAACAAAATTTTCTATTTGATATAATATTTGTCAAAATTTTGTACCCATACGGGGGCAAATAAGCATTATAAATACAATGTAATAATTATACAAATCAACTTTTTAAGGTTATAATAATCAGGAATGAATACTATCCGTATTCGAAGTTTTTTGTTTTTTCTTTTTCCTCTTCCCATGGACGAACTTACCTGAATGCTTCGAGAGCTCCTGGCGGATATCCATGAGCTTTGCCTTTGCATTTCGGAATGGAGCGTCTGATCGCATGGACATCAATTCCTATATAGGTATAATAAACAAAGATGAAGCAGCGCTAATCTCACAGAAGTAATTTGGATTTATATTAGCGTTGCAACACGTACCTTAAGATGCTCCATCGCAGCAATATTGAACCCAATGGTATCCTTAAATTCCTGAAGAAACAACAAAATACTTTAGATTTTCATCATAAAAGTATGCCTTGAGTTGTCATTTCTACTAAAAATGAAAGCCAATCATCATCACTACCCGTATCCAAACTGTTTGGCATCAATGTAATGATTATTCAGTCTCCATTCATAAAAAATAAAAATCAATATCTGTAACTTTTGTAGTATCATGAATTTTGAGATTTAGTTTCAGGCGTAACATCTTATTGGAGCATCTTTAGCCCTACATTGTGATGCCCAAAACAACTTTTTTCAAAAGATTTACATATATACTACTTAATTCTTATGTATTTACATATCTAACACCTATATGTCAATTTTTATATATCCGCCACCTTACCTATGCATGAAAAAGTGCATCACTTCTTAAAAGTTAAAATGATGGTATTTTATGTGATATAAAGGATTTGGGTGGTATAAATGTAAAAAGTAAAGTGTAGGTGTTAGATATGTAAATACAAAGAAAATGGGTGAAATGTATGTAAATGTCCTTTTTTTTTTTGCATTATTTTCTTGTGTAAGTGCCTTGATTCTTTAATAGATTCAAGTTTTATCATACATCCAAAAGAGAAGAAGGCACATTTAGGGAGAAAAGTGCCCATCATTGAAACTTCGTACAAAGCATGCTAGCCTTACATTAATGATGATCTCTAAAAGATGAACATGAAGAAAGAAAAGGAGCTCCATTGCAATGAGTTGCATGCTCGCATAACATATGCAACATTAAATGCAATAATAACATGTTTCTTTGAAAAAAAAGTCAGATAAAAATATTTTTGAAAGTGCAAAAAGAATAAACTTCAATGTTAACTTGGTCACATATGAATTTCTAAAATCATGTTATTGTCTCACGTGAATTCCTAGGATTGCATTATTGCCTCGAAGAAATTCCTCAATACAAGTGGTCAAATCCAAACAGGGCGCAACTAAAATTGCTTTAAACATTAACTTAATTATATGAACTTCTACATTCATGTTATTGTGTCATATGAACCCACATCAAGTTATTGGTCATTTGAGCAACACTGCAAATGCAGGGCGGCGATTGTGCAGCATTCAAAATTTGTTTAAAACATACAAATAAATTTTAGTAGGATTGATGGCCGCAGTAGGATAAATTTAGCCAGATTGTTCGAGAGTTGGAAGCTTGAGCTTAAAAATATAGCACATTCTATCCATCAAAAGATGGTACAAAAAGAAAACTGTTAAATATAGCCTTATAATAAGAATTCCTGAATCAGGCAAGTATCCCATATGAGCAAACAACAACTTGAGTTGCTAACGCATCAAAACTTTTTTGGGAAATTTAAATACATACAACACAATTCTTATGTATTTACATCTCTAACACCCAAGATTGATATTTACACTTATAAATCCTTGGTGTTATAAAGCTATGCATGAAACAGTGTATTTAACTTTTAAAAGATAGAGACGATGGTATTTTTTATATGATGTTAATGATTTTTGGGGTATCCAAGTAAATATGAATGTTTAGGTGCTACTTGTAAGATATGTAAATATATAAAAATTGTGTGGTATGAATGTAAACGTCCCATTTTTTTTAGATCTATTAACAACTTTAAATAACACACGTCATCTTATATAGTTGAATAACTGAGTACCTTAACTCTTGCATGAAGAATATCCTTGAGTACGGCCAACATAGACCTGGCAGCAGGAGTAGTAGTCAATTGATTATGATGTGTCTGGAGAAGTACCGTTGTAATTCTACAAACAAGCGCAACCTGTATAAAGTTTAACACAAGCTTAGTTAAAAGATTTCACCAAAAATTGGCAGAATAAAAAATAAATAAATAATAAAAATCTGACTGAGAACCAAATGTTTAAACTCATTTGAAAAATCAACCAGTAAACAATTTGATTTGTTAATTTTTAGTTACTGTATCTCAACGATGAATAACTAATAAAAAGGGAAGCATTCTCAATTAATTTGATTCCCTAGTATTAAGCTAGTTTTGAGGCTGGGCCTTGACAATGGCTAGTTCTGCTGTAATTGATTTCAAATTCATCACAGTTCAAATTGCTTGTTGTTTGAATTCAATTTTGTAGGAATTGCATAAAAGATTTGCCATTTATAATTAATTGTGTATATGTTACTTTTGGTTACTGTAGCTAGTGTTGCAGCTGTTTGCACCATCCATTGAGTTTATTCTGTTTTTGACCGTCAACACATGTACACAAATTACTATGAATTGAGTTTTGGATAAATTGGAACCAAATTGAACTGATTGCTATTAAACAAAAATATATACAAAGGATTACTAAAGCTTAAAAAAAAACACTAGGCATAAAATAATTAGCTTTTATGTTAATAAACATTTAAATCTATGTGAAGCTGAAGGTAGTATTTTGAATGTGGTACAAATGCAACTGTGGTTAACTTCAGCAAAAGTCATCCCTTACACCACAGAAGAATTCAATTTCCGTTACATCTATAAGCATTTTCCTTATCTAATTTTTTTTCTAAATATCTTATTATTATTTCTGAAAGTTAATGATCTTTAACTGGGCAACAAGAATTTTAACTGGGCAAGCCAAATGTATTAGATGAATATAAAGAAAGAAAATTAAATATTGAGAAAGGAATCCGCTACTACTTGGGTCAAAATGAAATAAATTATAAAAAAGCAATATTTCTCTTCATGATATCATAATCATTTGCTTGATGAGTTTAATCTACAAAACAAAAAACTAAAACTATAGCTAGATATATCAATAAACTTGAGAAGTATCACTTAAGATCCTATAAAATTATTCTATTTATTTAAATCTAGTTTGAGACTTGATTTCAAAAGAAAAGACGCATCACTACATTCAAACAATTTAACATGCTTTTCTAATTGCAACAGTATATGGATCTAGAATTTATATTAAGTACCTGGCGAATGATGGCCCACTCCACCCAAGAGCGCTTATGTCATATGGGAACTCATGGCTGGAAACAATCCTTCTGATTTTGATATCCGGTAAGAAGAAGAAGAATCAAAGTCCAGGTTGGTTGGTGAGCCTAGTGATAGGAGACTATCTAGCTTGGTTCGGAGAGCACTTGTTGGGTGAAAGATTTGTTTTTTGCTCAATGTTACGGCCTAAATGCTAAACTCTTGACCCTACTTGTTCGGATGGGTGTTCACCCCAAAGTGTTCCCGGACTGCAATTTTAAAGAGCCATCATAGTGGTCATTGCATAATGATTTTCCCAATAGGAATTTATATATCAATGTGGTGGATCTTGAAGATAAAATCAATGATTTTGATGATATTTATGGTTTGATTAGTGGTTCTAAGAATGCTTTAATTGATAATTCTGTGAATGGCATTTATTGCATAAAAGTATACCAACGTTAGAGGTTGACTGGAGGAGTTGAAATTTTTCAAAAGTATTTTAAATATGAGGAAAACTGTGTAATTTATGATTGCTCAAAACCTATTAAAATATATGATCTTATGAATATTCATAGTTTGGCTATTTTTTATAGATGATTCGTTGAAGTATTTAGTCTGTTAATTGAGCTCTCATTGAAATGGATTAAGTTTGTTAAATGTGCTCTCATTGAAATCAAGGAAAGACTAACAACTGTACATGTATCCAAATTATATGATTTTAAAATGGTAATGGAGATTTCTTACAAGACCTTTAGCATGATAATTAGTGAAGTGCTAAGCTGAAAGGGACGCTTTACTGAGAAGTTAAATGACGTGAAACAAAAATACTCTATGTTAGAGAATTCTATGTAGTTGTGAAAATCTTAGTCACTAGTGGCATTATTTATCATCAAAAGAGTTTGTACTTTAATTTTAATCATTTCAATGTATGAATTATCAAAAAAATAAAAAAAAACAGAGGACGGAAATGACAAACAAATTGAGCATATACAATAATATTCTTTATCCTAATTTGATATTCTGTTGGAACTAAAAACTAAGAACAGATCTATTGATATTTTAACTAGAGTTCCTGTCATTTTACAAACAATGTTAGTTAAGATAACTAATTTTGATCATATAAAAGAGGAATACATCACTCGTAAATATTTGAATGACAGTTATCATAACTTAAACAACAATTCATTCATGCCTAATAAAAAGAATATGCTGTTGGATTATAATTTAAGGGTACTGATCTTAGCATTCCTAATTTACCATTAAGGTATTTTCTAATTTGTAATTAAATTTTGGTCGGTAGGTACTTGGGGAGATATAAAACAATAGTAATGACTAGGGATAAATATTATTACTCTAACTCGAAAAGAGATGTGGTAGTATTATTGGTGTTCTTTCATAATATATGATTTGTATCACAAGATCATATAAACCATTAAAAATTTTCTGCAAATCATAGTAGTATGATAGTATAAATTTAGTGCTAGATTTGCTACAAACCCTAAAAACGTACGACTCTATCTTTGTATTAATAGATTTTTGCTCAAAAGATGTGGTTAAATTATATACCATGTCATAAAATTACTAATGCATCTCAAATGCTAAATTACATTTTAATAAGGTGGTTAAATTTTTTCGGTCATATAAAGTATTTGTTAATGATAAAAATATAAAATTCATTAATTACTATTAGAAAATATTTTGGAAAAACAATGAAAGCACAACTTAAATTTTTAACAGCTTAGCACCCCCAAATTGATAGGCAACTTCATGTGCTTAATGACAGTTTGTGTGATATATTATAGCCTAACAAATGATCATCTAGGTAGAAATTGATATTAAAAATATGTGGGTTTACATACAATTCATCTAATTAACAAGTCCTCTGGCATTAGCCAATATGAGAATGTCATGATGTTTCAACAAAAAAAGTTCGAGTTTAGATATTAGTTTTACACAATCATTTACTAATTAACAAGTCCTTTGGCATTTGTGTCCTCTGGCATTTGTGTGATATATTGATATTAAAAATATGTGGGTTTACATACAATTCATCTAATTAACAAGTCCTCTGGCATTAGCCAATATGAGATTGTCATTATGTTTCAACAAAAAAAGTTCGAGTTTAGATATTACTTTTACACAATCATTTAGCCTCTGGCTAATTAACAAGTCCTCTGGCATTTGTGTGATATTCTTGGATTACCTGAAGCTTTTCTTTTGCTTCATTAACAACCTCGGATTTTGTGGTTGCTGAGCACGTTAAAAATGCTCTCTATTTTATAAAGATATCAACAAGGAGAAAGAAATACAAATTTCAGAAATATAGAAAGAGAAGGATTGAAAACAACAACGTAATTTTAAATTTGAGAGAAAATCCATATATGATGATGAAGCTTATTCTTGTAATCTCAAAGTCCCAAAAGAACCAAGATATTCTTACTAGTCTCAATAAAGCAAAATTTATTCAAACCTAAGCATCTGAAAGAAACAAGATTTGAAAGAATTCTTGGTCTCCAATGTAGAAGACGCAGGTATTAAAGCGAAGGTAAATAGAGAAGATGAAGCAGAAGGGGAAGCAGTGGCATCAATCTCTGGCATCAAAGAATAGTGGCAGTCAGCGGAGGCAGCAGAAGCTAATTTGGTTGGCAACGCAAATGGACTGTCAGGGAGATGCATGGGGCGGGATGGCGATTTAACAGAAGGCAACCGAGTGGTAGTTTTGTGGCTATTAAAAGGTTTTAGGTGATTGAAATGTAAATTATAGGATTTAGGTGTTATATATGTAAATATAATAGAGCCAGGTGGTATAATCCCCCAAAAATAAATAAGCTTTATATTTATATAAAGTCTAAACCAAGTGACAAAGTACTGGTGAGCTTAAATGTCAAAAAGATTCCTTCAATAAAAGTTAAGAAATTAAATGCATGAAAGTCCATGACCATTAAAATGTTGCGGTACATTAAAAATACAACAAAACAAAAAGCTTTTAGCCCACCTACTGGAGTCGGCTACATAAATCATGTTTCGCCATTGTGTCCTATAGAGTGTCATACTATCATTTAATTTTATCAAATTAAGATCCTTTTTTATACAACATGCCTAAGTCCTCGTAGGTCTACCCTTCTACCTTTCTTTAACTTAAAGTGAATCTAAAACATCTACTCTCCTAACCGGATTATCAAATGATCGAAGTTTGATGTGGCCAAATCATCGAAGACAACTCTCTCTAATCTTGTCTACCACTAGAGCTACAACAACCCTATCACGGATATATTCGTTTCACGGTTTGTCTCTAAGTGTAAATTCACTCATCCGCCTAAGCATTCTCATCTTAGCAACACTTAACTTTAGTTTTATGCTTCTTTTTTTATAGGCCAACATTTTTCTCCATAAAGCATTGCAGGTCTCACCAAAATCTTATCAAATTTTCCTTTTAGTCTAAGCGGTATTTTTTTTATCACACAATAGGTGCATTCCTCCACTTCAACCATTCAACTTGAATTCTACTAATAACATCTCCATCTATATTCCATCAGTTTGAAAAATAAACCTGAGATAATGTTTTGATCACTTATTGTTACAACTTTGTCACTAGATCTACTACTACTAAAAATTATATTTCATGTATTCAGTTTTAGATCTACTCAAACAAAAGTCATTAGACTCTAAAATAGACCTTCATAATTCAAGTTTTTCCTGAACCCTTTCTTTAGTCTTATCCATAAAAAGAATATCACCAGTGACAAGCATAAACCACGGTACATCCTTCTGTAAATGTCCAGTAAGAGTATCCATACTAATGCAAAAAAATATGCTCATAAAGTCGATCCTGATGTAATCCAACTGAAATAGAAAAATTTATAGATGGATGTGAAACCCTAATTTTGAAATAAACCTAGAATCTACAAGGAGGCTAAGTAGGCAAACTAGCATAAACTTTAGGTATAAAGGCCCCGGTTAAGATGCCCATAATTTTTCATTGTGTTGGGTGCATTGGAATCTTTTAACTATTAACCGATCATAAAACCATTTCTTTTGTAATCACATATACATTTATATACATACATACAATATATATTTATGTATTTATGTATTTATGTATTTATTCGTGTTTGGTTGTAAGGAATTTTGTGAACATTAAATCAGCATGCTAAGCTTAAAAATGATGATTATGATATCCTAACATAGCCAGATAAAAGGCCAACGATCAGAACTATATAATTTTGAAGCGTAATATCTAAGAATTAAATATAAAAGAGACTTAAAAGGCATCAGCATAAAAATTAACATCGTAAGGCACTTGAAAAAATAAACTGAAAAAAATAAAAAAAATTTTAGGTGAAAAAAATAATTGAATACATGGTAAGAGCATGAAAAAAAAAATACCTTATCAGAGTTTTGAACCCAATTCTTCAAGTAAGACATAAGCACAAGGGCATCAGAGTAAGGAAGAGACTGCAAAAAAAGAGGAAACAAAGTAAATACCGATGCAATCTAATCCCTCAAAAAAAAAAAAAAATGAATTAAAGGTAACATCAAATCATAAAGTAATACTACATGATCTAATTGTGATGTCCAACAAAACAAGCAATTTCTTCTCCCTCCCTCCTGGCCTCCCCATTCTACCTCCCTCAAAAAAATATAATGAAGCAAATCTCATTCACTATAAAAAAAGGTAACATCAAATAATAGATTATGAATACATGAGACGTAGCATGGATATGGGTGCAGTTGATGGACAGGTATTTTTGTTGTTGAGATTTGAAAAATTGTGTAAATTAAGTTTTCTAGAAAAAGGGAATCGATAGGAGATAGAATAGGGGTGATGGGTGGTGGCAGGAGAAGGACTCAATTTGTGTGGTAAAGACAGAAAGAGAAAGTGGACTGCAGGGGAAGAAACAAAAAAGGTATTGAACCATGGGTTATCAGGTTAGTAAAAGAAAATAGAGAGCGGTAGATCAATATATAGGAAGAGTGGGTTCAATGGCTTGGAAAGACAGAATTATAGAGGAACGAGGGGGTTTTGGTCCAAAAAGTAGAATAAAGTTGGCTATAAAATGGTTATAAAATGTAGAGACTTGAAGAGTTCTGACAAAGTTCTTGTGACTTAGTAACATATTTTTCAATAGAATTTTGAAGACTAAAAAAATGTTAAATTTATTAAAGAAGTACTTCGATACCAACATTTAATATAAAATTTGATATTCAAGATTGTACTAAATATAGAGAAAAAAATTTGAGTTATATATGCAAAAATAATTGAATAATAGAATAAAGGGGAAAATACTTAAAATATAGAGACTATAAAGTTATTAAAAAAAAACTAAAATATTATATTTAATTTTATTAATGCATGATATTAAAAACTATCAATCTTTATCATCAAAAATAAGATACTATTCCGATGTGACAGATTTAAGCATCTTGAATTTATCATATAGAAGAACATAGCTATAGATAAGAAAATAGCCTTTTAAATTAGGGTGAAATGGTTAAAATAGAGAAATGACTCAATGATTTTTATATGATAAAAGGATATGGATATCATAGAAGCTTAAAGGGAAATTGTGTAAAATTGACATTGGGCTCACAAAGTTGTATGGATTTGAATGCTGAAAGAAATTAGAAAAGAAAGAGCAAACATTATTCAAGACTATTTGTGAAAAATAAATTTGTGTGTGTGCGCATGTGCATGCAAAAATCTGGATGTGGGAGAGTAGTAGCTTTCAACATAAGTGGGCTTTAAAAGATAATATTTGATGTAAAGCAGAAAAGAAAACAAAATAACCCAATCCACATCAGTAGTAGCTTTCAAAAATAAGTGGGCTTTAAAAGATAATATTTGATGTAAAGCAGAAAAGAAAAAAAAATAACCCAATCCACATCAGCTATCAAGAAGATTGTCAATAAAATTACTGCAGTGCTGAGTGCATTTCCTTTGTCCATTACGCTGACATGAAGTGACAAACGAAATGAGATATGCAAGTAGAACCCAGCCCAAAGGTAAAACAGAAATATGGAAATGTATAGAAAATCCACATCTGTAATGAACACAAGGAAATGATTAAGAGAATAATAGGTTATGAGGACGGGAGCTGTTTTAAAGCAAAAAGGGATACTTAGTTTTGGATCTGGAGCGATAGTGGAACTTAACCGCATCTTTAGTTACAAGGAAATACTGAATATCAACAAAACCAATTCAAGAGATCAAACTAAAGGTCAACAGACAGCTCGTAAACAACATAGCATTTTCCTGAACAAGTCCATGAGATGCACGCACATCCAAATTCTTTACAACCATACAATAAAATTTCTTACTCTTTAAGTAGAAAGAGAATACATGAGCCTTAATGATATATTTATGTAGAACATGCAGTCACAAGCATACAACTATGATTTTAATACTACGATGCAATAGCTTGAACAGCTTAATTAGCTTAATAAGAAGTGCGCTTCCTGAATTTAATGAGTAAAGAAAAATTGAATCAAGCAAAATTATCACAAACCAGTAGAGTCTGCTCTAGGTCACTGGTATGAACATTGGAAATTGAATGTAGAACATAGTCAGAAGGAGAGAGTCCACGCATTATAACATTAGGCTGGAATTGACCAGATTTTCCATTTTGTCGGTCCACCTGCATATGTAAAAAACAAATATTTTTTTAGAACATACTCCATTTGACATCGTTCTACGATATACACCGTTATTCTATTATTGTGCTCTTTTATAATGATTATCAAAAAAGATACCCTACGGTAAGGAAATTCAAAGTAAATCAAAAACATTTTCAAATAAATATTTAATCGCAGCAGCTTATACAAATATGACTTTACCGCAAGCTAGGATATGGGCATGTACTCAAGCTACATAAAGTTTCTTTAGAAATGTTATAAATCAAACATAAAAATTTCTAAAGAATGAGAAAGTGAAAATAAAGAAGCATACATTGTACTGATCATAGCGTTTTAATTCGTCCTGAGCTGTATCTAAAGCATCAATAATCATGTCGGCTGCAGTGATTGTTTCCTGAGTTTTCTTTCCCGGCACACCAACTGATCCGTCCTCTGAAAATTCTTCTCTTAGTGCATATTTACTTTCAGTTGTTTCCAAATCGGATTCAAACATCTCTTGTAGCCTTTTCTCTCTTTCCTCCTGCACATTGAAAAGTTAAACAAGTGGCTATTAGCCAAATGACAAACATACTTACAATCTAAAATTATAAAATTCAGCAAATGACAAAAAATAATCAGACCAAAAATGGAAGTAAATTACCTCAGGAAAAAAAGGTTCTTCAGTCCGATCCCATCGACGGATGGAACGATCATGGGATCCGGTGATGAAGAAACCGCCATGTGTACTAATTGTGAGGCACCAAATTTCAGCATGATGCCCCTCCAGAGTTAAAAGCAGCTCAAACTTATCAGCATCCCAATACTTAACAAGTCGATCTTTCCCCACGCTAAACATGTAATGTGTATTATGTACAAACTTCACATCCATAACGCTGTAAAGAAAAAAAAAAGCTCAAATGTTCTTTCATTAACAGACTTAAAAGTTAAAATGATTTAGTTTAGTGAGAGTCTAAAGACCTGTCAGCATGGGCAAATAAGGATTTGTGGCAGTCACCAAAGTCTAAACCCCAAATCTTCAAATTTTTGTCTGCAGAACCGGTAACAATTAGATCTCCATCTGATGAAATGTCCATGCAGAGCACCGGCAACTTGTGACCATATAGTGTAAGAAATTTCTTCAAAGTATTCAACAAATAAACCTGCAGATATGTTTTAGATATATGGATTAAACTACAAGTAAAACGCATCTCCTACAAAAACAACATTGATAAAAATGATAGATATATAGAAATATATTAGCTAGTTATAGGTCATCACCATCATCACTTGCCATGGGGCCTTAACTCTGGATATTATATCCTCATCTATATTCTATTAATCTATATAAAGATCAAAAATGTTTAACTATCAACACATGTTTGACGTCCACGAGCCTAGTTTGCAGCCCACGGGGCTGTACACCCCAAGCATGGGTTAAATAAAAAGGAAACAAAATCCTAATTTCCCATACATACTTGAATCGCACATTTCTCCCATAACAGAAGGCCTTCCACAACAAAAGAATCAGTCGGCGTCTATCTCACAACAGAAGATCCCAAAAGCCGCTTTTTCCCGTAGCAGACAATCCCGCCGCCGCTTCCTCCCACATGTAGTGTGGCCAGCAAAAGATCCAGCACTTTCACATGCAGCATCTGCTTCATCTAACCAGGTCGGATTTTATTTTGTAAGCACTAAGCACACAAGTTTTAATGTTTTATAAGGAATTAATCGCATATTTCACTGTAGCTACAGTAAAATCCTGCATTGATTTTGATCTTATATATTTTTTTAATTTTATGTGTGTTGTTAGTTATTAATTTGTAATGGAATGGGGGATTGTGTGACAGATAATAGTCGCACGAGCAAGGACTTTGCATGAAAATATACAATAAGCACACCTAATGAAAAGTATTGCATATGTAAGTTTTGCAATCAAGTGTGCAGTGGAACAATAAACAACATGAAACAACATGAAACAACATTTTGTCGACACAATCAAGGGCACCGAAACTCCACTGAAGTTCAAGAGAAATGCAAAAAAACATTAGAAGAAAATGCAAAAGTCAAAGCATAACATGGCAGTGTATTAAGTGACATTAGAAGTAGTGCAACAAATGCTTGTGAAGAACAAAATGTCAATAATTCATCATTATTGAACTCCTCTTAGAAGACACATAAAGTTAGAGATCCAATAGATTCTTTCACCACAACATAAGCCAGGAATTTTGCTCTAAATTCCAAGTGGAAAGAGATGAAAGAAAATAAACATATACGACAATTGGAAGAATTTGTTACTCGGTCGGATTGGCATTTAATGTTGATCATATTATATGTCTACTTTTCAAGCACTTGCTAACATTGAACTTGATTTTACTCCACTTACAATGCATGAATTAAGAACTTGGATACTCAAATATGAAGCTGTTACAATACAATCAATAAGATATTAGAAGAGCATAAGAAGATACTGAGTAAATATGGGCGTTCAATTATGTTAGTTATTTGGACAGATGAAAAAGTAAGACTTCGATTAATTTTCTTATTAAAAATCGAGCTGGGATTTTGTTCTTAAATCTGTGGATGCTTCTAATCATTTAATGGTATAAAGAGTTGAGAGTTGTTAATCTCTTATTTAAATGACATGATTGAAGAAATAGGAGAAAAAAATATGGCACAAATTATAACAGATAACGAGTCAAATTATATAAATGCATAAAAAAATAATGAAAAAATACAACATATTTATTGAACACCTTGTGCGGCACAATGTAATGACCTCATGTTTGAAAAAATTGAAAAGTTGAAAATTCCCGAAAGAACATTTACAAAAGCAAAACAAGCAGTTAAATTCATTAATGAACACACATGGATTCTTAGCTTGATAAGATCTTTTACAAAGAAGGGGGAATTCGTTCGTCCAACTATCACAAGGTTTACTAATGCATTTTTTACCTTTCAAAACATTTACAAGCAGAAGCAACCATTTTAGGCATTATCCTCCTTTGAAGATTGGTGTTCCAATCAATGGGCTAAAAAGACAAAAAAAAAATAGCTAGAGTTGTTATTTTGTTCGATCCATATGTTTTGGGTCATCTTGCTACCACATCAAAAGTGTTGTGCCTCTTGTAAAAATTCTAAGAGAGTTTGACTCAAAAAAAAAGGGTCAGACATGGGTTATATGAGTTAATTGATTCAGCAAAGAAAACAATTACTTTTAATTGTGCGCATAATGAAAAGAAGTATGAACCTATTTGGAAAAAAATTGATGCAATATGAGATATTCAACTTTATAAATCGCTAGATGCGTTGCTTATTATTTAAACCTTCAATTTGGCTTTAAAAGTTAATTTATCTAATGATGAAGTGAAACAAAGGTTAATTACTTATATAAAAAGAATGTTGGATTATGAAGATCGTCTTACAGTTAATATTCAACTAGAGTTGTATGATAACTTAAGATGAGACTTTGGGAGTAAGGTTTTTATACTCAAGAGAATTAAGATCTCATATTGATTGGTGGATAAGATCTGGTGGAAAATTACCTGAGTTAACAAATTTTGCTATTTGATTTCTTAGCCTCACCTGCAGTTAATAAGGTTTATGAAAGAAATCGGAGCACTTATGAATCGGTAGTAATTTTTTATTTCATAAAATTATTATTATTTACTTTCATATATCACCATGAAAATATGACA
>NEWO01000203.1:777947-799106 GCA_003013225.1 Phalaenopsis aphrodite
GCAATGCAGCACCAAACATACTCTAAATATGTTTGATGTGTTTGGCATAAATCCATCTAACTTGTTTTCTTCCTAAGCAAAATTCGTTAAATCCACTTAATCATCAGATTTAGTAAATCAAATTTTCATAAAAAAAGAAGAAATGGAGAGAAAACTGGATTTGACAGAGCGTTGGATTTAGCTACTTTATTTTTTGCATTTGATTGAATTTACGTTAAATTCAGACGGAAATCGTATTTAAAAGGTGATCCTAAACATGCCCTAAACGTCAACCATATGATGACACGGTTAAGAGAGTAAATGTTTTAGATTTGACTTATGTTAAGTAGAGGTAGACTTACAAAAACTTGGGCATGTTGTATAAAAAATTATATTATTTTATTTGAATTAAATGAAAATATGACACTCAATAGGACGCAATGGAGAGAAGAATTCATGTAGGTGACCATACTAAATGGGATAAAGGCTTGTTGTCGTCGTTGTTGTTCGTATCAAAAACATTACATAAATCATTAAAAATTGCAACTTTTAGCATACTTACTATCATGTTTGGAATATTTTTAGCTTTCTTATTTCTAAAACGAGAGAGTAGCCTTAGATGGTTTGGTCACAATAAATGTCGACCATCTGATGACCTTGTTAGGAGAGTAGATGTTTTAGATTTGACTTATGTTAAGAAGCTAGAGATAAACCGAAAAAAACTTGGGCATATTGTATAAAAAATTATTTTAATTTATCAGAATTAAATGAAAATATGACACTCATTAAGTCAATGGAGGAAAAAAAATTCATATAGTTTACCCCCGTTAGTGAGAAATATTTGTTGTTGTTGTTGTTGTTGTTTGAAAGCTCATCTCATTTCCTCAATAATTTTAAATACCTCCTCACTCCACCACCAAGTCTCAAAATTAGTATATTATCTATTTATAGACTCCTCTAAAACTTCTACAAACAACAATCTATTTCATAAAATTAGTATTATGATTCACATAGGATTTGAATCAACACAAGAATTCTAATATAATTCTCTTAACAATCTATCATGTAGAAATGATTAATTTTTCACCTTTCATTTTTTTTTAGTCTATTTAAGGGTATCTATTTATTTTTATGTTTTGCTTATGCTCTTAAATTTAAACCTATTAATGGAATAATATATTATGTGGTCAAACTGACTCCAAAAATTGAATTATAACATTTATAAATAGATTTTTATTTGAGTCTCACTGAAAGGAAGTCTTATTTATGGTTAAATGGCTCTATTTTCTAAAATAATTAAAATCTCTTCATATTTCTTAATACATATTTCACTAATATAAGATATCAAGCATTTATAAAATCAAATATAGCTTTTCCCATTCCACTTTAAACTCTTATTCAACATTCACCATAAATCCTCCCATAAATCATCCTACCCTAACTTATATGTACAATAAAATCACCCTCAATAAAAATCCTTTTCTCACTCAGCTATATGTTATGATAAATTATTCATCACTTCCCAAATTTAATTTTTACTATTTTCTACCCAACTTAAGGAGCATAAATATTAATAACATTTTCAATGTACACAGTTATAATTATCATAATTAAGATTACACTATCATTAACTTGCACACTTTAATAATTTTAAATTTTAACTCCTATTCACTAAAATTTCAACCATCATTTTACTATTAACATTTCAAAAATATATTAAACTTTATCTAATCCAATGAAGTTGGATTTTTACCTTTTCCAGTTAGGCTTTTTGTTTTGTTGCAAAAAAGCAATATTTATGTTGCTTCTAATCATTATGTCCTACAACAATAGTATATATCATCCTTCTAATTATTATACCCCATTCAACATTCTCAATTTTCAAATAAGCTAATCCTGATTTTAGACAAAAAAATAATTGTAGTATTCACTGCTTCTTTTCACTTCTCATTCAATTTTCCAAGTAAATATAAACCAAAAACTAGTTTTAGCTTTGAACCTCAACAATTATTGCTTATTTTTTTGCTGTGGTCAAACAAAATTGTAGTGTTTTGGTGGAGACAATTTAGCAAAATCTTGCCTAATTTTCATCGTACTCATTAAGTTGATATACATCATTAATGGGTTCATAATACTAATCACTCATCAACTTCACATTGCAAATAGGTTAGATCATGGCACATTGTTTTAAGGAGCACTTTGGCGCTAGCAAAATTTAAATTTGTAATAATACAATCAATTTTCCATAACTTTAATATTGGTCGTCAACTAAATATCAACCATCAAAATTTGTCATCTAAGCTTTGGACTGGCAATGATGGTTGTTTTAATTGGACATCTATGCAAAAATTGATAGGGATGTCCAAAAAATATTTAGGGAAAAAGCAATCACATCTAAAATTTCTTCCTTTAAGTTGTTATAGTTCTAGAAAAAGGAAAAGAATTTATAGACCATCGGAAACAACAATGTCCATAACAAAATTCTATCATTTAATAAAGATCTAATGCAAATGCCTTAAAACAGATACGAGAAAAAGCCAAAATGGAACAAAAAAAAGAATTGGAACAATGCAAACAAACCTGGACAGTGCAATCTAACAAAGCAACAGCAAGGTACTTCCCTTCTTGACTAATTGAGACCACAAGAACATCGTCGTTCATGTTCAAAGTTTTTACATTCTTCACAGTTAACTGCTTAGAATCCTGATAAAAAACACAGTAACAAAGTCATTGGTTATCGCATTAACATATAATGGCACAATACTGAAAATGAAAGCAAATTATAAAAAAAAGAAACTTTTTTTTGGGAAGATGGACAATTGCATTTTGTGATAGCAAAATTGTAGGAAATATTTAGTTTGTTATGGCTTACTCCAAGGCACCCACACTTGTTAGAGGTCAACCTAATGATAACGAAAACAGAATATCGATAAAAAATTTCTCAAATAAATATGGTCTATTTTCAAATAATTCTTATTTTTCAAAGAAAATATGTGGGGATGCATCAACAGGAATAAACCATAGACTGAAACTCACTGTCTCAGGTTTCCTCTTTAACTGGTATTCCCAAAACTTGACATCTTTATCAGCACTTCCAGTGACAAAGCCACTCCCAACAGAACCATTGTCGTCTGGTATTGGCACAATGGACCGGATAGCAGCAGAGTGAGCTTCAATAACATCAGCACGGGTACCACTTCCAACATCAATGATCTCCAAGGTTCCACGCTTTGTTCCAACAAGTGCATGACGGTCAGCAGGAGCAAAGGCACAGCACAAACCATAACCAGACTCAATGGTTCGAATGCAAGCACCAGTACTAGGATTCCACACCTTCACTGCATTATGACTGGTTGACAGCAAAAGAGTGTTGTCTGAGCTCAACGTGACACTTCTTATATCAGACCGATGACCAAGAAGCTCCACTGTATGTTTCTTTTCAACTTTTCCCTCCTCAATGGAGTAGGTCTCCAACATATTATTGTTTAATGACAAGGACAAAGTGCCAACAACGCCTTTAGTGCTAACCGTAGGACAGAAAGCAATGGAACAAATTTTCTTGCTTGCACGTAGGACATGTAAGAGTTTAAACACATCTGAAACTAAAACATCTGGCGATAAAGCTGTCACACCTGAAACATTCTGTAAAGAATCCAAATCCCCATTTTCATTTCCCTCTACCAATGCCTTAGCCAAGAGTTTTTCTTTCTTCCTTTTTACACGTCTTTTAGCCTTGCTTTTAGCATTAGATTCATCCAAAACACGATATATCTCAACAGTCATCCCTGCTTCTTGGCAAGCAAGAAGGCTACCGGACTTGCTAAACCTTACAGTGGCAATTCTATCCTTGCTCTGACGCTTGATTTCTCCATAATGCTTCAAAACGTCCCATTTGATAGAATTGTCCATATCCTTCCTTATCAGGAAAAAGCGAAGTTCAAGGTCAGCCGACCCAGTTACCAAAAACCTCTCATTTGGATCAACATCCAATGACCAGACCTCACTTTGGTGCCCGCTCACAATTTGAACGCAATGCTGCATCTCGAGATCCCATACCCTAACAAACTTGTCTTTCGAGCAGCTCACTAACTTTTTATCGGAGTCAAGGAACGCGAGATCTGTTACCTAATAATTGCCAGTGGGTGTAATGAAAAAAACCAAGCAACATTTTTCAATAAGATGGACAAATTGGAAATAGTTGAGAAGTTAACCTGATCTCGGTGACCCTTGAGGCGAAACATCCCGTTCTCCGCGACGACATCCCAGAGCATTATGTCGCAGTCCTTACTTCCGGAGGCCAGGAGCGAGCCGAGGTTACTATAGCGGAGAGCAGTGACAGCAGATTCGTGCCCGTTCATTGCTGCCTCACAAGTACCTCTGCTGAGGTCCCATAAACGTATGCTACCATTGGCGTGGCCACTGGCGACGGAAGAGGAAGAACAGGTGGAAGGAGAAGAGGCGATGGAGGTGACGGCAAGGGAGTGTGAGGAGCCCGAGGAGGGAGAAAGGGACGCAGAGCAGAGGCCCTTCTTAAGGTCCCAAACGGCGACCGAATCGAGGGCGCCAGCGAGAAGGTGCTTGCCAGAACTATCGTAGGAAATGTTGGAGTCTACGGAGACGATGACACCAAAGACCAGACGGGGCTCGTATCGGAGGTAAGCTTTCACCATTGTGCCGGCGAAAGCGTGCGCGAGACTATTTTTTTATCTGTAGTAGAGAATGGAACGCTGGAGGGAGGAATTTATGAGAAAGTTTCCATTGCCAGAGAATGCGAAACTGGATGCGAAATTGGCAATCGACAGACAGACCGCAGCTGAGGCGACACCGCAGCAGGAAGACGAAACCGCAGCTCGACAGACACGAAACCGCAGCAGGAAGACGCCGATGACTCGTTGGGCGCGAAAGAGAAGAGGACGTTCGCGAAGGAGATTGACGAGCGCAAACTCCTTCGTAGTCGTCGTCGAATACGAGAACTTCGTCGTCGAGCACGAGAGGGTGGATTGAGGGGCGAATTAGGGTTTAGGGTTCAGCGAATCAGGCCAGGTTTCCCATCGGGCGAAAACAGATCGCCGCCGACCCTATCGGGCGAATTAGGGTTTAGGGTTCAGCGAATCAGGCCAGGTTTCCCTATTTTTTTAGAAATTAATCTGTCTATTTAATTTAATTTATTTATTAATATAATATTTTAATAAAGTATACAGATTAATTTCTTAAAAAATAGGGAAGATTTACAAACATATCACTTCATGACATTTTACCTATATAAGAAAAGATGTATTTCTCTTTGCATATATATGTAAATGCCCCAAATTTCTTCAAAATACTCGTTTCATATTGGCATCTCTCAAAACTATTTAGGGTTCAGACAAACCCTAAGCCCCAAATCTCCGACGCAAAACATCTCCTTTCATCGAACACATGATAATCAACGGGCCTCGATCGATGTTATTTGGTTTCTTTGGCTCTAAAAGAGGCTTCTTCTCCACCGTCACAGTAAGCGCTCAACCGCTGATGTCGCATCCAGGTTCGCATTCTCTGACTTTTTGATTAATTCCTCAAGCCGGTGTTTCATCCGCAACTATATATATATTTATTTATTTAAAGTCAGACCACACTGAAAGCTGCTACCGCAACTAATCAGGAACGGTGTAAATAAATTGATTTCAATGAATTGAAAATACAGTTTTTTGGATAAGTTGTCAAAACACGATTTATTTAAATAATCCTGGATGCAGTTTAAAAATGTATCGTGATAAATAAGTTGTGGTGAACAGGTTAGACCTTATAATACAACAGCAACAACAAAGCCTTAATCCCACTACGTGGGGTCGGCTACATGAATCTTTTTTCTCCATTGCGTCCTATTTAGTGTCATATTTTCATTTAATCCTAATAAATTAAGATCATTTTTAATACAATAAGCCCAAGTCTTCCTAGGTCTACCTCTGCCTTTCTTAACACAAGTCGAATCTAAAACATCTACTCTCCTAATCGGATCATCTAATGGTCGACGTTTAATATGACCAAACCATCTAAGACGACTTTCACTAATTTTGTCCGTCACATGAGCTACACCAACCCTAACACGAATATATTCATTCCGCATTTTGTCTCTAAGTGTAAAACCACTCATCCACCTAATCATTCTCGTCTCGGCATTAAGATCCACCAAACTCTTATGTATTTTCCTTTCCAATTCAGACATCTAAATTTTTTTTTTTTTTTATTTATACACCTCAAAATTTCTTATCAAATCAAAAGAACCGTTAAATTTCAAAAGAAAAATACACATTTCCTACTTTCGATGGTATGCTTGTAAATACCGTGCCGATGTGCTCTGGAGCTTCACTTTCGAGCTATCGGGTTCCTTCCAGAACCCAATAGAAGCTTCCCGCACTCTCTACTCCCGCATGGCTACAATTGCCCTCCCCCATCTTCCCCTTATATATTCCCCTGTCACCGCAAGCTCAAGCAGAGGAAAATCAGAAGCGAGAGCAAGAGGAAGAGATACAGGGCAAGCTGAAAATGGATGCTAGAGTTTTCAGATTGGAAAACCCCCTATTCCACGCACTGCAAAATTTGGTAGATCTGCCGGAAGAAATGGAGAAGGCCTTCAACGCTCCGACGAAGAAGTATGTTCGAGACGCGCGGGCGATTGCTTCCACGCCTGCTGACGTGAGGGAGAAGCCGACGGCCTACGAGTTCATCCTAGATATGCCTGGAGTGAAATCTGGCGATATCAAGGTTCAGGTAGAGGAAGGTAAGGTGCTCGCCATTACAGGTGAGCGGCGCCGGGAGACCGAAGACGGCGTAAGTTACCTTCGATTGGAACGACGGGTAGGGGAATTTCTGCGCAAGTTCTCTCTACCGGATGACTCCAATCTCGAAGCCATAACGGCTGTCAGCCGTGATGGTGTTCTGACGGTTACCGTGCAGAAGCTGCCGCCGCCCGAGCCTAAGAAGCCCAAGACAATCGAGGTCAAGATTGCGTGAATTGATTTAGTTCAACTGAATTTTTAGGGTTTGCTTTACTGTCTTTGCAAAGTGTGTTGGGGTTGTGTCTAGGGATTTGTCTGAGATTGGATCTTTGTGATCTGCTTTGTTTCCAATCGCTTTTTAATTACTTATGATACTGTTATTAAAGATTTTATGGTTTCCAGAAACCTTGGTTTTATGCTTCGCATGTTATATGATATTGGGGTTCATAATAAGATTAGAAGCCGATCATTTGCGCTCTACATGAATCTCTTTTCTAATCTAGCAGCTTGCTGAAGAGGAATTTGATCTTAAAATACCCTTTAACCAAGATGAACTAGTCTGACTGTAAGAGTAATTGAAGTATATATGGGTTAGATTTTCGTTCCATCTCTTGTTACCCATTCATAAACATTGGTCTTCCATTAAACGAGTTAATTAATTATCCATTTGTTGAATCCGAATTGCAACGAGCGGATCAGTTCCGATTTGAAATTCTACCGATTGTTTCTACCATTTGCAAGGCTTCTTTACCAGACCTTAACGTTTTCTCGAGATTCACGCTGACATATTTCTTTTATACAAAACTAAACTTAGATCATGCCCAATTTGCTACAATACAAGCGAAATTTCTCTGATTCTAGATTTAGAGGCGATCAAAGATGTTTCATTCTGTTTCATCAAAATATCATCACAATTAGCTGTCTACCATCATTTAAAACTCATTGTTTCATCAATGCTCTGTCTTTTTCGATTAACAATGTGTTCGTTCTTCAGAACAACTCGATTCGCCTGAAAAAGACGGTTTTTATTTTATCATTCTTGGTGGATTGATCTACGAAGTTTCTTCCATTGTTCAAACTGCTATCATCGTTTAACTTGATTTTTTGTTAGATGTTTTAGAGGAAGTTTAGTTGGAAGCTACTCATTTTTGTTATATATTTTAGGAGCATTTACAATTCGTAAGTACTTCATTCCATATCTTACTTTGGAAATTTAATATTTGCATTTAAATCATTCATTTTTTCTCAAATCATATAAAAATATTATATTACTACTTAAGAAGAAATTAATTGACATAATATTCTTAGAATTTGATATTAATTGATGTAAGAAATAAAAAAATAAATAAAAGAAATAAAAATTTTATGTAAAATAATTCTAGATAGGGAAAATCACGGGCAAATGAGGATTCTATCATATCAAATAATAGATTATAAAGGGGGTGTCATTCCACAAAACATAATAGAAATATGTAGTTTTAACAAGATTTTTTTAAGAAAATAATTAAGAGAGTTAATAAAATGATCTAATAATTAATTTTTTTAATTTTTATGTTCACAATATTTTTTTAATTTCTAAAATTTCAAGTTGAGAGCTCATGTCGTTATAATTTTCTTATGAGATGATAAGTGGGATCCATAAAGTTCATATCATATTTAGTAATCTCTATCTTGAAAAAATATTGACGAGTATAGAATACTGATTATGAATGAATACAAATTTAATCGATAAAAAAACTTGAATTTGTGGAGTTTTTTGGACATCATATTTGCAAGGCTATCATAAGTAATAATCTTACTCACAATAACATCATCACGAGCAAAGTGATCATGAAATATTTGATCTTTGTTGAGATGAATAACACTTCAATTATCAAACATTAATATGTTGTTTTTCAAACTTTAATCAAGTTCTTCAAATAGATATTTTAAACAAAGTAATTTTTATTTTTATTTTGTGAGCTTATCATGTATTTATAAGTGATTTTCTTCTAATAAGATCTTCAGTAAAATCTGAAAAAACATAGCCAATAATTCTATATATAGTCCTAAAAATTGCACAACAACATTCTTTTGTTTCACATAGAGACTTGAGGTTTTACTTAATTGCTTTCTAATGTATTTTACCCAGATTACTCACATATGTACTAACAACGCTGATATTCATTGAATATAATAAATCTGGATGCAAACATGCTATAACATCAGTGAGAGATCTCACTACACGAGAATATGAAACTCGAAACATATATTCAATATCATCATCGGATTATGAACATGAAGCTGGTGAAAGCCTGAAATATGCAATTATTGGAGTACTAATAGGTTTGCACGTTGCATATTAAACTTATACATAATTTTTTTAATGTATCTTTTTCTAACCTATAAATAATTTACCAGTTTCTTTTCTCTCTGAAGTCTTATGCCAATTAATTTCTTTGGAATTCCCGAATCTTTTATCTCAAACTTTTGATATATTTTTTATCTTTAACATTTGTTAACATATCATCGACATATAAAAATAAATGAATAATTGATTCTTTATTTTATTTTATTTTTTTTGTAAACACAAATATTATGATTGTTTTTCATAAAACCATGAGTAATAATACTAATGCCTTGGAGAATGTTTCAAATTATAAATAGATTACTTCAACAAATAAATAAAGTCTTATTTTTTTCTTATCAATGTGAATCCTTCATCTTGCTGCATTTAGATGTCATTTTCAAGCTCTCCATATAAAAATGCAGTCTTTATATCTAATTGCCTAATGCTCTATATCATGCTTAACCACAATGCCAAGTAAAATTTGAATTGAGTTATGTTGGACTATTAGAGAGAATACAATTGTAAAGTTTACACATGAAATTTGATTGAATTACTTTACAACAAGCCAAACCTTATATCAAACATTTTCTACTCCATGTGTATCTTCCTTCTTCTCAAAAACTCATTTGTAGCAAACAACTTTTTTACTTTGGGGCAATTTTATCAAATCTCAAGGTGTATATTTATGTAGGGATCTAATCTCAAGGTGTATATTTATGTAGGGATCTAATCTCTTCTTGCATAGTGATCATCTACTTATTAGAGTCAATTGAATTCACAATATTTTTATGCCTAGAAGGCTCTTCGCCACACTCAATACCTCTGCAACATGTATAGTATAAGCAACCAAATCATCTTCACCATTTGTATAACTGTAACAAAATTATTGGAAAATGAACTAATTGTTTTATGATCTATATTTCTTCAATTTTTGCATTACATATCTATAAAGTAAGATAAATTATTTTTATGATCGAAAAAAAATGAAAAACAAGTCAATTGTAATATAAATAATTAAGTATATTATGAGTCATCTCCTATGATATTAGTAGGAGATATTTTTGTGTTTATGCACGTGAAAGAATAATAACCAGTCTCTTACTTAAAAAAAAACATGAAAATATTTTAGAGCTCTACTTTAAGATTGAAGGTAGATAAAGAGAATAGACATTATGCAAATGTACATTACCTTATGATTCCTATATACCATAACATGTTATTCATTACACACACCAACTAACAAGGAAAATTTTCATTTTTAAATAAATAGATTACTTTGAATTCAACTTTCAAACATAGATTTTAAGCTGCAATTGTTTTCATTTTATTTATGCCCGCTAAATAAAAAAAAACACTAAAATTTAATTTTAAAATAATAATATCTAAATAATATAGTTCGATAATTTTTTAAGATCGTGTTAAGATTTAGTTTGCAAATAAAAGGTTTAAAATGCTTATAAACAAATACTAAACATTAAATAAAAAACAATTACTTACATTGGCTAATCAATAAAGTTCAAAACATATAGCAAATACAAACACTAAAACTATTTATAATGTAATTTAGAATTCAATAAGCTAAACCATTCACAAAGAAATGATGCAACAAATACATCATCAATTTTGTGCTTGAGTTATTGTTGCAAAATACAAAATACCTAAACTAGGTAACTAAATCTCATGAGAAGAAAAAGAGAGGGTGCATGTTGGGCTGTCAAAAAAGCTCGTTGTTCGCGAACAGTTCGTGTTCGATTCGTCAATGAGTTCGTGTTCGATTCGTTCGATAGGTAAACGAGACGAATGTGAACAAAATTTTTTCGTTCGGTTAGTTAAACGAACCAAACACGAACTGTGATGCGTTCGTTCGTGCTCGAATCGTTATTGTTCGAAATATAAAATAATTTAAAATAATTATATATAAAAAATTTATGAAATTTTAAAAAAATAAATTTTATAAATTATAATATATAATTTATTAATAATAATAATAATATATTAATATATTATATTAGTATTATACTAATATAGATATTACATATTTATATAATGTAAGTTATATAATTAATATAATATATTATTTATATATATTAATATTAGGGATGTCAAACTGGCTCGTCGTTCGCGAACAGCTCGTGTTCGGTTCGTTCGTTAAGAAACGAACACGAACAGTGACTTCACGAACAATTTTAAACACGAGCTTAATACAAACAAACTAAATTTCAAACGAACCAAACACAAACACAAGCTCTGTTCGTTCGTGTTCGATTCGTTTACACCCCTAGGTGCATGAAGTTAAAAGTATATTGTCCTTCATGTTGCTTTGGATTGTCAACAACATTGCAAAAATGGATTTTCTTGTAATATAGGTTTAAATGTTAAACTTTAACTTATTTGGCCAAAAGAATAACTTAGCATTCATAGCATAAGTCCAAAACTATAAAATATGATTTCCTTAAAATCTCTAAGCATACAATACATTTAAGGCAAGTCCAACATTATAAAATATTATTACAATGCCCCAAAAACTTGATAAATACAAGGCATGGCCAAAATTAAATGATAAAATGACATTTCTCCATTTACTAGTTCATTTGTTTGTTTTACTCTGAGTATATACTAGAGCTTACATATTTTTGGAATCATATGAACTTTTGAAAGAATTAAGTATATGGCAACTTCTATTGAATAATAACTCTTAAGGCAATAGTAGACATCAAAATTGGCAAGGTAACTCTAGTCATTTGAGAGAGGATATGAAATCTCAATGCATGAACCTTTAGTTATGCCAAAATATTAAAGCCATCTTACATTATTTTAAAATTTTTAACTAAATGTTTCTCAAAGTTTATTTTATGGTTACAGTCATCTATCTCATCATCGTGTCGTTTAAAATTTTTAATTATCATATTTTTTTGTCTCCCTCCTTTTAAAGTTTCATTTTCCTCGTCTAGAATTTCCTTAATCTCTTTGGAGATCTTTTCTCTAATTTGGTTGAATATCATCATCTTATAATTAGGGGTGTAAACGAGTCGAACACGAACGAGCCATGTTCGGCTCGTTTATATTTCGAGCTCAAAAAGTGTGTTCGTGTTCGGCTCGTTAACATGAGCTGTTCACGAATAAAGAGTCTTTTTAACAACTCTAATCATGTAGCCATAAGACAATAAGAGTTTGAGCAAAATTTAAAAATTATTATTTATATTAAAACATAATCTAATTTAATAATTTTTATTCTATTTTCTTAATCAATATTTTAATTGGTTATAAATCTTTGTAGCCTTGTAGTCAATTAGATTTTTTTTAAAATACTACTTTATATATATATATATATATATATATATATATATATATATATATATATATATATATATATATATATATATATATATATATATATATATATATATATATATATATATATATATATATATATATATATATATATACACACACACACACACACACACACACACTTGATGGCAGTATTTCGACCCAAAACGAGCCGAACACGAACGAACACATCTTAGTTCATGTTCGGCTCGTTAACTTATCAAACGAAATTAACGAGCCGAACACGAACTTCTTAACGAGTCGAACACGAGTTGTTCGCGAACAACGAGCCGTTTTGACAGCCCTACTTATAATCATAGAAAATATCACAATAGATTGATCTTATCAACTGCGTCAAAGCAACGACATTTGGACATTCATGCATTACTTTGTTTGCAAACTCAATATGTCTCAATTTAAATTGAGAATCAAACATAATTGCAATATAAATATTAAAATTCATATCCTCTTTTTCCTCAAGTTGAACCCCAAAATTGTGGATCGATCATTTCAAATCGCTCAAATACTCTTTCAAACTTCAATGTTGAATCAAACATCAAATATGCAGAGATTTTATCTTATGGAAACATATCCAAGCAAAATATATTTTTTTTCTAAATCAATGTATTATATAAACTTATAAAGTCTCGTCAGAGAATGTTTTATATATCTAACAAAAAGTCTCACATGATGAACAGAACATCCCACATCTAGTTTAAGAAGCTATGTCCACATTTTGGGCAAAAAATTAATTGCACTCATTCAATTTTTATCTTTCATCAATGCAATGCATAGTAAGATACATGTAAGTGATTATTTAAATAATTACATGTAATTTTTTGTGTATTAGTTGTCATACAAACTCTTTGATATGATTCCTTAAAGCTTTTTTTTTTAATAGTCTTTTCATCTTGGCTGAACCTATAATAATTACAAGTGAATGTCTATCAAGTAAATATTTGAATTATTGGGCAACATTGTGAAACAAAATAGCCCTTTCAACTGTAGACACAAAATAACATGTGTGTGCACAATCTTAGGGCTATTTATTAGTCTTAAATTCGATATTTATCTTAAATGCTCGACCAAATGTTGACACTTCACTCATATTGAATATAGTGCATGCAATTATATGATTCAATTAAGCTTATTGTCACAAGCAAGCTACTCAAAGCATACATATGGATGGCATAGCACAACTTGTAATAGCTTAACTAAAAAAACTCAAGCTAAGATACATAAAGCTAAGCAAAATAAAGAAAATCCAATTCAAAGCATGCCAAAATAAAGAAAATGAAGTCCAACTAAGATTATTCAAGCTTTGCAAGCGATAGTAAGTAAAAGTAAGCTGCAACAATCAGGAAGATTTATATTCGTAAGACTCAATTCTTACCTATATACATAGTTAATACCTAAACTTCAATTTTTACATATATGACAACTTACCTATGCATGATAATATGTATTTCACTTTTTCAAAATTAAAATAGTACTATTTTATTATGATATGAAATGTTTTAGTGGTATAATATAAAAAATAAAGTTTTTATATTAGACTTATAAATACATAAGAATAGAGTGTTATGGGGCCTACCAAACATACCCAATTCTTAACTAGCATACTATAATTTAGTCTAGATTAGCTAATCCATGCAATGCCAAGTGAAATCAAGTTTGAAATAATTCAAGTAATGCATAACATAATTAAGCAATTCCAAGCTAGTCATGCTAAATGCAGGCTTCTTTATTATGTTAGTTGAGAACTTAATCTCTTAGCAAAGAGGTCTTGAATTCAAGGACTTACATTTGCAGTTTGTGTTTATAAATAAAATAAGGCGATTATATCAAAGTAAAAGAATATGAAGTCAAGTTAATCCACACCATCCAAATTAGGCAATGTTAGGCTATGTCAAGCTATGTAAATTGTAAAGCGAAGCCAACAAAACCCTGCAATTAAAAAAGATTGATAGGTTTGTTCATCATATTTATGAATGCATACAAAGACGTACAAATTGGAGGGGAAAGATCATGTTCTCACAACCATACACTAGAAACTACATTTCTAAGAAAATTTGAAAAATGTAGAAATGTAACAAAGTACCTTAGCTTTTGTTAAAAAGGAAGAAACTATTGGTATCATGAACCTCATGATACCTTCAGTGAGAGAGTCGATAGCAAATGAATGAAACAACAAATTTTCTTCTTTAGGGCTAGAAAATATTAAAATGTTGTCTTCTTCATTTAGCTTCTTAGACCTTTAGAGCCACCTATAGATGTCAGTGCGACAACTAAGCGACTGAGGAGTGCTGAGAGGCTGTAAGCCGACTTGGTGCAAGTTGTGATTGGAGTGTGGAGAGATTAAAGCTTCGTTTGAATGAGGTTCCCATTCAACAAATTTTCTTTAAAAGTCCCTTCTTACGAATAGAGTTGGCCAGCTACAATCGGAAAAAGGTAAGAAACTATTGTTTTTGCGATACAACTTCTAGGAAAGTTCGAAAGATGCTCCTTCACTAAATAAAAATTTATCAGGTGTACTTCACCGCCTTCTCAAACAATGCCCAAAAGCCCTAGATGAAACAATAAAAAAATTGGGATTGAATTTGAAGATTCGGGCAGCCTTGAGTTTGGAGATTCTTATTGTGGAGTTTAGATTTTGGATTTGTCTTGCAAAAAATCAAAATTTGAGTTCTCCAATAGATGTGGGGATCAGATATGCAGACACTAAGGGTTCGTTTGGGGTAGCTTGTGCGTTTCAAGATAAAGAGCTTATCCTGAAACGCAGCCCGTAGGCCGGCTGCAGGGGTTGACTTGCGACCCGCGTTCAGTGTAAAAACCCAAATGCAGTTTCGGATAAGCTGACGAAACATGCAAACCAAATGGTACAGTGACGTTTTGAAAACGCCGCCGACACTTATAAACTGCCCAAAACGGACCCTGAGCAAAACATAGAACATTAGGCTTAAGTAAGAAAAAAAAATTAAATTTTAAAATTTTATTTTAATATAAATATTTTATTTTTTTTTTTGCTTAAATTGAAAAAAAACAAACCGATAATCAATAACTAAATATTGATCTTTCTAAATCCAAAAATCAAAATATTTCTTAAAATTGAATAAAATCATTTAAATATGTATTAATAAAAAAATATATAAGTATATATTAATTTCAAATTTTAAAAATCCTTAAAACATCAATAATAATATTTTAATTTTTTCTTATAATACAAGAATAAATATTTTATAAAAACTATAAATAAACATATAAACCGTTAGTCTTCTGGTCAGCATTTCCAGAAGCCAATTGAACCTTCCCGCCATCTCTCGAATCTTCCAGAACATAATGCCCTAAAGCCCATCTTCCTCCCCCTTTTTATTCCTCCCAAATCCCCTCTCAAAACTCAACGGTGTTAGAACCAAGAAACACAAACAATGGATGCTAGACTCTTCCGATTGGAGAATCCCCTCTTCTCTGCGCTGCAGCACCTGGTAGAAGACCAGCCGGACGATGTAGACAAAGCCCTCAACGCCCCAACGAGGACCTATGTGCGCGACGCACGAGCAATGGCTTCAACGCCGGCCGACATAAAGGAGCTTCAATCAGCCTACAAATTCGTACTCGATATGCCTGGAGTGAAATCCGGCGAGATCAAGGTTCAGGTCGAGGATGGCAACGTGCTCGTCATTACGGGTGAGCGCAGCCGGGATGAGGACGACAAGGAAGGCAACGGTAAGTTCATTCGATTGGAACGAAGGGTGGGTAAATTCATGCGCAAGTTCTCTCTTCCGGACAACGCAAATCTGGAAGCTATATCTGCCGTCTGCCGCGATGGAGTTCTGACCGTAACCGTGCAGAAGCTGCCACCGCCGGAGCCCAAGAAGGTGAAGACAATAGAGGTCAAGATTGCTTGAATCGACTTGTTTGTTTGAAATCGTTGGCTTTGTTTAACTGTTTTTACTACGTGTCTGTTGATGTTTTGTGTTTTGGCATTGGTCTGAGATCGGATTCTTGTAATCTAGTCTCATTCCGATCGGGTTTTATCGTTCTGTGATTGTTCGTAAACAATTTTAAATCGTATGATATGATATGTTGCGATGTTGCGCTTTTTTATGAGATTGGAAGGATGCCTCAGTTGAATCCTGCAAATCCTGTACCTGCTAAATTATTATGAGTTTGATAAAAATGGAAAATATGGGTTGGGGTTTTATGTTAACCTTATATTTGAGCGAGAATTTGAGAAATGGATCGAAGAGAGCGCACGATATGTAAATAGGAGGTGCTTAAATAGGGGTGTAAACGAGCGGAACACGAGCGAGCTTAAGCTCTCGTGTTTGACTCTTTTCTATTTCGAGCTAAAAAAGTATGTTCGTGTTCGGCTGGTTTGTTCAGCGAGCCGAATACGAGTCGTTCACGAACCAAAAATTATTTGAGTCAAGATTTAAAACGTCATTTGAATTTAATTTAATAATTTTTATATTCTTAATTAATATTTTAATTGATTATAAATCTTTATAGCCTTGTAATCAATTAATTAATTTTTTTTTAAATAATACTCATTATATATATAATTGATTAGTATTTCGAGTCAAAATGAGCCGAACAGGAATGAACAAATGTTGGTTTGTGTTATTCATATTTGTTATTTTGATCCTCAATTATTGAACAAAGGTAAAATGACACTTTTGTAATATGATATCGCTCACCTATTACATCTCACATATCTCTCACCTACCGCTCACCTATCTTTCGCCTATCACTCTCTTACTTATATAAACAGAATGTGTGAGACTTAGGAGTGAAAAGGGAAGAGATCTTAAGCTACCACAAAGAAAGAGAAAATAACTAGAGAGCTAGAGAGGAGGAAAGCATCTTGAGGCCTTGTATCGATGTGTCATTTGAGAGGGAGGCCATAGAAAAAAAATGATGGCTCATCTTTATGTATAAGCTATGTATTCTCCATTTCTTTTGTCTTAGTGGACTATTTGATTGATTCCCTTCCGTGGATGTAGATCCAGTTGGATCGAACCATGTAAATGATTTGTGTTTGCTTGTGTTCTTTGCGTCTCATTTCTATGTCAAGAAGTATATATCTCACAACAATTGGCGCTGTCTGTGAGAAGATCTATACTTCTTGGCTAGAGGTGTCGCGTAAATGTGTTCGTGGCCAACGACGAAGAAGAAGAGTTTGACATTCACGAACAGATGAGCAAGTGGATTGCGTCGCAGGCAGTCGAATCACGACATATTCGGTGAGTAGTCGAAGCTTTGATCGACTGGATTCGCACCGCAAGTTGTGCGGTTCGGAGAGGCGGATGAGAAATTATCCGCGAGCGAGGGCCAAAAATTTGTGATAGGGCTGCCGGTAGAGGATTTCAGAGCAGGAGTTTGGTCTTACGAGCAGCTCGACCAGAAGGAAAAGGCGGAGATCAGGCAGAGAAGGGTTCGGGGAGTTCCCTGTTCGGGAGTACGCGAAGCAAAAGGACTTGAGCAGTTTGGCGAGGCGCAACGGCTCTGGAGAAGCAGTTATTCTCATGCGAGAGGCAGAGGAGGAATTCATGATTTGTTCCACTAGACGCAGAGGAGTGCCTGCGGGAAGGAGGCACGAGCACAAAACATGAAGTTTTCTCTGGTGAACAAGTGTGATCTCTGCAAGAAGTGATCAGAGCTCTCCGTTCGGTTGGCGAATGCAGTGGAGTTCACGGGGAGATGACAAGAAATTTGGTGAGAATTTCTTGGACAGTAATGCGTTAAAAGGCAGGTTTAGATTGAAAACTTTTTGTTGTTATACAATAGTACAACATTTTGGTGATTTCAGCCTAGTTCTTGAAAGGGCAGTAGATAGAATTCATTGGAAGAAATCCTAGCCACGACAATGAGTTCCGCCAAATTTGAAATTGAGAAATTCAACGGGAAGAACGACTTCGGTCTATGGAGAGTAAAGATGAGAGCTTTATTGGTTCAGCAGGGGGTTGCAGAAGCCTTGTAAGGGTCGGCGGTATTGTCGGCTGACATGACCGAGAAGGAGAAGATCGACATACTGGACAAGAACCACAGTTTAATAATCCTGAGAGTGAGCGACAAAATTCTGAGGTGTCGAGGGAGACAACGGCTCAAGCACTTTGGGCCAAACTCGAGGTATTCTACCTGAAAAAGTTTCTGGCTAATAAGCTCTTTCTGAAGCAGCGTCTATACTCCTTCAAAATTTATGAAGACAAATCTGTCTCAGAGCAGATCGACGAGTTCAATAAGATCATCGACGACCTCGAGAACATCGATGCCGAGATGGACGATGAGGACAAGGCACTGTTGTTGCTAAACTCTATTCCTAGGAGCTACGAGCATTTCAAGGATGCGATGCTCTATGAAAGGGTGCAGACTATTACTCTGGAGGAGGTTCAATATTTGATTAGAGCAAAAGAACTTCAGAGGAAGCATGACAATGACAAGGAAGTCAGCGGAGACAGTCTTATTGTCAGAGGAAAATCGGACAGGAAAGATTCAAGAAATGGTCATTACATATCAAGGTCAAGCAAGGATGACGAGAATCAATCATCAAGGGGATATTTCAAGTGCTATCATTGTCACAAGGACAGTCATTTCAAGAGGAACTGCCTAGACAAGAAGAATAAGTACAAAGAAGAGCCAGAAGAATCAGAAGAAGCAAGCATAACCTCTGATGACTACGATTCTGCTGAGGCCCTGATGATCACAAAATCTGAATCCAGTAAGGAGTGGATCCTTGACTCAAGGTGTTCTTTCCACAGGTGTCCTCACAAAGACTGGTTCGAGACACTGCAACAGGAAAATGATGGGTCCGTTCTACTGGGAGACAATAAAGCTCATAGGGTTGTTGGAAGTGGATCAATCAGGATAAGGATGTTTGATGGAGTTGAACGAGTACTGAAAAATGTCAGGTACGTACCAGAGCTCAAAAGAAATCTGATTTTTTTAGGTATGATGAAGTCAAGCGGATGTTTGTTCAAGGCACAGAATAACTGCATTAGAGTAACCAAAAACCCTCGTGTTGTCATACAAGGAGTCGGCAAAAAGGGGTTGTACTCTCTTATCGGAAGAACCGTGATTGCTAAGTCCATGTACTGTTTGAACTTTGCAAACTCAAGCAAGGGCTGAGGGCCCCTCAAAGGCCAGGTGGAGGGAATCTTTACTTCGAAGCTTCTCAATTGAGGGTCAAGGTGGAGAATTGTTATTTTGACTCACAATTATTGAACTAAGGTAAAAGAGCACTTTTGTAATGTGGTACCACTCACCTACCACATCTCACCTACCTCTCACCTACCGCTCACCTACCTCTCACCTACCAATCTCTTGCTTATATAAATAGAGAGGGTGTGAGGCTTAGGAGTGAAAAGGGAAGAGATCTTAAGCTACCACAAAGAAAGAGAGAATAACTAGAGAGCTAGAGAGGAGGAAAACATCTTGAGGCCTTGTATCAATGTGTCGTTTGAGAGGGAGGTCATAGAAGGAAGATAAAGGCTCATCTCTATGTATAAGCTATGTATTCTCCATTTCTTTTGTCTTAGTGAACTATTTGATTGATTTCTTTTCCGTGGATGTAGATCCAGTTGGATCAAACCACTTAAATGATATGTGTTTGCTGGTGTTCTTTGCATCTCATTTCTATGCCGGAAAGTACATATCTCGGAACAGTATTTGACTCTTTAACTTAGCGAACAAGCCGAACACAAGTTTCTTAATGGGCTGAATACGAGCTGTTTGCAAACAACAAGTCGTCTTGACAGCCCTATGCGTAAATGAGCCTAACATTAGCAAGCTAAGGCTCAATTCTTGTCTGCAATTCATTAAAAAATATTAATGCTTATTCGTGTTCTATTCATTTATATTTAAAAATAAAAGTGTGTTTGTGTTTGGCTTGAAAGTTTTGAGTGTCCTTTCTTTACATAATAGGATTTACTTGCAAACGATTTTAAAGTATAATTTAAGTAAAAATTAATTAGAGCTTTTGTTCAAAAATCTAATCTAATTAAAAAATTATTGGAGCCATTATGTAAAATAAATTTAAAAATTTTAATTAGTTTTTTTTAATTTTTTTGTGGTGAAAGTATATTTACCTAAGCATCAAAATCCAACTAAAAAATCTCATCAAAATTAGATTATTTTATTAAGAAAATCAATGTTAAACAACACAAACAAATATTTGGAAATCTTTATGATAAAGTAATGATATTTTAAAAACTAATTTTTTTAAAAAAAAAGTCTTGTACGCATGCGTGTGATAAGTGCGTTGTGTTCTTCGACTCTTTGGGTGACATTTGTTATGTTAGCTTTAAGTCTTGGGGTTGGAGATTTGATCTCGCCAGTGTTTCTAAGTCTTCTGGGATTGGGGATTCGATCTTGCTGGTGTGTAGATCAATTGAGTGGTTAGACATATGAAACTATAGTCCTAACCCATTATGTATAAAAGAAGGTTTGATATTATTGTTGAAGATGAGAGAATTTGAAAGAGAAAAAATGAGGTAAGTTGGTTGAGCCTAATCAATGAGACAATTCATGATGCTAATCTTTATGATCTCAGATTTATTGGCCCATTGTTTACTTAGAGGAGGGGAGAGTTTTTGAGAGATCTAACACATCAACCAATGAATTCCACACAAATTGACCTCCAAATAAATAATCAGAAAAAAATAAGGATTTACAAATTATAAAAAAAACCTTATAAAGTTTGGAATAACATTCTTAAATTTTAATTTATTACTTTTCTACTTAATTTTGCAAAGATTTTTTTTT
>NEWO01000203.1:799119-817497 GCA_003013225.1 Phalaenopsis aphrodite
AGTCCTCCAAGAACTTTAGGTAGAGAAGTAGTTTTCTAAAAAAAAATATGTGTCATTTTAATCTCACTATTATTGTGGAAATGAAAGTTACTAATTAAATTCGTAATTTTCTTTCTAATGCATTTAGATAAAGATGTGAAACAAAACCAATGATAAAGATAGTCTCTAATGGTGTAATTGATTAATTGAAAATGACCATCAATAACTAAATTTTTTTTTGCTTCCAAACAACCAATAATTCATGAAACTTACTAATAATAATATAGTAATCCATTATGATGAGTTGAAAATAATAGTCATACCAACATATTTTTATGTAGATGTTTGATATTCATTCCACTAATGTATCCTTGAAATAACAAATTACTGGAATATAATCGAGCCGAGCTGAGCCGAGTATATCATAGTTTGGGCTTTGCTTAGTACAGTTATTGTTCTTGTTTGACTTGAGTTTGTATTAAGCTTTCACATATTATTCAAGCTTTGCTTGTTTAAAATTTTCTTATGCCTGAACTTGATTTTTACTTAATTTATTTATGACAAGTGAACGAGTGTTTAAATGAGCTAAAAATTGAAACGAATATCTTAGTTTTATATAAAATATATAACAAATAAATTTACAAATTTGAATAAATCATCAATTGAATAAATTTTATAAACAAATTTGAACAACAAATGAGTTTGTTCATAAATATAAATAAAGAAGTTCAATTATATTCATGTTTAGTTCATTTAAGATTCAAGTTTTTACAAATTGTTTATGTTTTTTTGTTTACTAATTTGAACAAACAAAATCTAATTTTAATCAAGTCGGGTTCGAGT
Source organism: Phalaenopsis aphrodite (assembly GCA_003013225.1). Lineage (NCBI taxonomy): Eukaryota > Viridiplantae > Streptophyta > Magnoliopsida > Asparagales > Orchidaceae > Phalaenopsis > Phalaenopsis aphrodite. The sequence goes on from NEWO01000203.1 coordinate 799,942, forward strand.
TGTTCATCGAGTGCATTGGTTCATTTACGAGCCTACAGATAGCATACTTAAGTTGACAACTAAGGGTGCGTTAATGGCTGCCATTGTTTTTTCAAGAAGCTACTTCTTGGAGAAGCAATTTTTAGGAGCCGTGAGAAAGCGGTTATTAAAGAAGTATGTGTCTGTTTGAGAAATCTATTGTGTTGCCGCTGTTTCTGCTAAGAAAGACTATTTTATACTTATATATGTAATATATTGAAATAAATATAATTTTAAGAATAATGTTCTTATTAAAATTTATTTAACACATTACAAATAACGATGTAATTTTTATAATTTATTAGATATCCTTTTGTGAATTTGCGTCTCTGTATTTTCTTTCAGGAAAAATTATTACTTGTGGACACCGCACACAAAATACGTGTAGTGTCCATAAAAAAAATTTATATGGACTTTACTTTAACAATAAAAAAATAAAAAAATGTATTTCAAGGGTTTTAATAAGAAACAATTTTTCTGTGCGTACTCCTGACGTAGCTTTACGTGCAGATCAAGTTATTTCTAAGTTATTTTCAGGTTATTTATGAGTTATTTTTAATAATATCGCAATAACCCAGAAATACACTGAGAATAAAAACCGCGGATTATTTCTGAATTATTTCGATCTTATTGAAAATAATTCAAAAATAAACATAAAAATAATTTAAGTATAATCTACGCCACAGGTAGAATTACGTCAAGAGTCCAAACAGAAAGGCGCTAGTAAGAAAAAGTTTTTTATGTGAGCAATAATTGCTCCTCTTCTAGTGTTCAATCCGGCCCTTCCAGAAGCCATTAGAAGCTTCTCGTCCTCTCCAGCCTCTAGTAGAATAAACTCCGCCCAGCATCCAGCCCTATTTATTCCTCTGCTAACCAGAAGCTGCCTCATAGAGAAAAAAATAAGAAAGAGAAACAGAGCAAGAATCCATGGATGCACGGATTTACAGGTTAGAGGACCCACTCTTCTCTACGCTGCAGCATCTGGTAGAGCTGCCGGAAGAAATGGAGAAAGCCTTCAACGCTCCTACGAGGAAATATGTTCACGACGCACAAGCGATGGCTTTCACACCTGCAGACGTCAAGGAGCTTCCGTCGGCCTACGAATTTGTTCTCGATATGCCTGGAGTTAAATCTGGCGAGATCAAGGTTCAGGTTGAGAACGGCAACTTGCTAACCGTTACTGGTGAGCGTGGCCGGGAGGAAGATGAGAAGAAAGGTGGGGGGAAGTACCTTCGTTTGGAACGGCGGGTGGGGAAATTTATGCGTAAGTTCTCGCTACCGGACAATGCCAATGTTGAAGGAATAAACGCGATATACCGCGACGGGGTGTTGATCGTTACGGTGAAGAAGCTGCCGCCTCCCGAGCCGAAGAAGACGAAGACAATCGAGGTGAAGATTGCATGAATAGGTTAGTTCGTCTGAAGTTTTAGGTTTGTTTGACTGTCTTTGCAAGGTGTGTTTGAGTTTTTGTGTTTGTATGTGGATGGTTTTGGTTTCTTGTTTTACCAATCGCATTTTATCAGTTTATACTATTGAGTAAAAAAATTCTGTGCGTTGTCTAGTTTGGCAAGCCTGGTTTAATTCTACGGATATGTTATGGGATCGTTTATCCGCTAAACATTGTTTTGAAAATCTGCTAAAAGATGTTTTGAGAAAAAAATTAATCCTGAAAGGTAAGAAAGTACAATGGGGGCATCGATCCTAAGAAAACTATGTTTATCGATGGCCAACTGATCTGGTTTTAGGGGGAAGTTGGAGTGAATGTGAGGCGGGCCGATTGGGGCCTCTCGGCGCTGATGAGTTCTTCGGGAATAAGTGACTGTTGATATTTCGACATCGCATCATTTTCTTGTTGGAAGTGTTAATCTGACGATGGCGGCTTCAACGGTAATTTATTGGCAATTTCGATGCACTTTTGAGATCAAAGTGTGCTATATGCCTGCTCACTCTGTTACCTTGACATTCCCTTATACCGTGTTCTTCAAGGAAATGATGGGAAGATCTACATAGCACTCGATTTCAGTAGTTTACGTTTATCTGGTGTTTTTTGTTTAAATAAGTTCTACTCGATTAACTAAATTATAGAAACTCCATATCAAATTGAGATAAACATTTCAGCCATATGTTTTTATCTGAATCAAAAAAAGGGATTTACATGACAGACACTTGATTCCCATGTATTTACATATCTAACAGCTCAACTTCAATTTATACAGGCATCACTGTACTAAGACGTGGAAAAGAGTATTTTAATTTTTAAAAGATAAAAGAGTGGTATTTTGGATATGATTTGAAAATTTGTTTGGATTAAATGGTAAAATGTAAAATTTAGGTGCTAGGTATTTGTATACATTAAGATTAGGTGGTTATGTGCCTAGGTGCTCCCATATTTTCTAGTATTTTTACCTATCTAATTCTTAAATTTGAATTTAAAGATCTGTAAGTATATAACCGAACAACAATAATTCTTTAATCTCACTGCGTGGGGTCAGCTACATGAGTCTTTTTTTTTCATTGTGTCCTATTTGGAAAAATATTACATCAGTACTACGCACGTAAAAATAACGTGCGTAGCCAATCAATTCACGCCACGATATTTCGCGCGGCAGAGAAAAAAAACAGCGCAGTAACACGAGAAATATTCCCTCCTGTGTTATTCATGTGTTATTGCACGTTATTCATGTGTTATTGCATGTTATTCATGTGTTATTGATGTGTTATTGTGTTATTATAACACAGAATATTCTCAAGACACAATTACACATGAATAACACACAATAACACAAGAAATATTCCCGACAGAGAAAAAAACGGCGCAGTAACACGGGCGAATATTCTCTCCCGTGTTATTTTTGTGTTATTGTATGTTATTCATGTGTTATTGTATTATTATAACACAAAGAATATTCTCAGGACACAAAAACACATGAATAACACACAATAACACATGAATAACACAAGGGGGAATATTCCCCGTGTTACTGCGCCGTTTTTTTTCCTGTGTCGTGCGGGGTATCGTGGCGTGATTTCATTGGCTACGCACGTTACTCTACGTGCGTAGTACTGATGTAATATTTTTTCGTCCTATTTAGCGTCATATTTTCATTTAGTTCTAATAAATTAAGATTCTTTTTTATACAATAAGCTTAAGTCTTCTTAAGTTTACATTTGTCTTTCTTAAGTAGAATCTAAAACATCTACTCTCTTAATCTTATCATCAGACGGAAGACAACTCGCTAATTTTGTTCGTCACTGGAGTTACACCACCCCTATCACAAATATATTTATATTGCATTTTATCTCTAAATGTAAAGCCACTCATCCACCTAATCAATGTCATCTCGGCAACACGTAACTTAATATTATGCTTCTCTTTTAAATGCCAACAGTCTGCGTCATAGAGCATTGCAGGTCTCACCACCATCTTATAAAATTTTTCTTTCAATCTAAGTGGTATTTTTCTATCACACAAAATGCCCGAAACATTTCTCCACTTCAACCAACCAACTTGAATTCTACTATCAACATCCCATCTATATCACAATCACTTTGAACAATACGACCAATGTATCTAAATCGTTCACTCCTTTTAATAATTTGATCACCCAAAGTTACACTTCTATCACTAGAGCTAATATTATTAAAATTACATTCCATGTATTTAGTTTTAGTTCTACTCACATGAAGGTCTACAGACTCCAATGTAGACCTCCGTAATTCAAATTTTTCTTGAGCTTTTTCTCTCATCTTATCCACAAGAGAGATCATTAGCAAAAAACAGACTCCAAGGTACATCCTCCTGTAAATGTCTAGTAAGACCATCACTAAAGCAAAAAGATGCTTAAAGCCGACCCCTGATGTAATCCAACAAAAATAGGAAAATATTTAATCAATTCTCCTTCAGTTCGAACATAAGTAACAACTCTAGTCTGCATATCTTTAATGGCTTGAACATAAGTCATATTAGCACCTTTCTTCTAAAGAACTCTCCAAAGGATATCTCTTGTAACCTTATGATAAGCTTTTTCTAAATCAATAAAAATCAAATGTAGAGCCTCCTTATTTTCTTTGAACTTCTCCATCAATCTTCACAATGAATGTATAATTTCTATAGTAGACCCGTTCGAAATAAATTCAAATTGATTATAAGAAATATTAATAATACGTCTTAACATATATTTAATTACCCTCTCCCATAATTTTAAAGTATGACACATCAACTTAATTCCTCTATAATTTGCACTCTTGTGCATTATCTTTATTCTTAAAAATAGGGACCAAAATATTCTATCTCCACTACTCAGACATCTTTTTAGTTTTTAAAATAATATTATAGAATTTAATAAGCTAAGAAACTCCCAAATCACCTAAATATTTTCACACTTCATTTGGGATATCATCATGTCCCATAGACTTTCCATCCTTGGTTTTCTTTAAAGTCTCATAAACATCTTTTTTACTAATGCGACGATAAAAATAAAATATTTTATTATTATTAACGATATTAAGATCACTAAGAACGGTCATTTTTTCAGAAACTTCCTTAACAAAATTATCAAAATAACTCACCCACCTATGTTGAATATTTTTTTTAAGAAAAATATTTTTTGATTTTCATCTTTAATATTGTTTACTTGAGTTAAATTTTTATTTTGTTTTAGTGTCACAAATTGCTCTTTTAGACTCTCTGTGGGCTATTTGAATTTTTTTTCAGTTCTTTAAATTTTTACATTTAAACAAATTTTTCTAATATAACTTCTTATAGTTTATATTTTTTGCACATTATTATTCTATCACAAACTATTATAGAGATGTTTTCTTTTAATTCTTTAAGTACATCTTTTACTACTTGTTTAATAGTGTTTGTAACTTTATCTCACATAACATTTGTTTTTAAATGAACATCCCAAAATTTTAAATCTTAAATTTTATTCATAAAAATAATTTTATTTGTGTCTTTTAGGTTCTCTCATCTATTTTTACAATGATGAGTCATAATATTCCTTATTTTACAATTTTTCATCTTAAAATCTAGAACTAATAATTGATGTTGGTACTTAAATCTTCACTTGAATGATCTTACAATCTTTACAATCCCGAAGATTTTTCATTTCAGAAGAAAATAATCAATTTGTGTTTTATTAGATCTATTCTTATAAGTAATAAGATGCTTATCTCTTTTCTTGAAGAAATTCTTAGTAATAACAAAATTATAAGCTAAAGTAAAATCTAAAATGACTCTACCTTCTTTATTAGTCACTCCAAAATCGTAGCCACCATGAAAATTTCTGAAATCTCCTACTATACTAACATGTCTTTTTTAAAATGCTTCCAATAAAAATTCTTTCTTCAAGATATATCATTTGTATTAAGTCTTCTAAGTCATTCCTGAATTTATTTTTAGACCCTATATCTAAACCTACTTGAGGAGCATAAACACTTATAATATTAAATCTTAGTATCAATAATAATCCTAAGGGTTATAATTCTATCTCCTGTTGTATTAATTTTTACAATACTATTTTTCAAACTTTTATCTATAATTACACCTGCACTATTTCTAGTGCGACTTTTATCAAATTATTAAAGTTTAAAATTTAAATTATCAATCTTTTTAGCCTTTTCTCCAACCCATTTAGTTTCTTGAATACATAAAATATTAATCTTTCTATGAATTATAATATCAATTAATTTTATTAATTCACCGTTGAGAGTACCTATATTTCATGATCCTATCATAATATTAGTTTTATTTGTTTCAAGGACTAATTTCTTTACCCTCATTCATCCATAAAGTGAGAATCCTTGCTTATTTGACACTACACTCGGGCGTCGGTGTAGCGGCCCTTACACACTTTTCACTGTATTTAGGTTATACAATACATCGCTTTCAAGGGACGCCCTAATATTTATATAATGATCAAAAGGATTCATGTCATGATTTTTTCAACAAGTTTTAAGCTAAATGTCTACTACCTAACACAACTCTCTATTTTTCATATCCCGACTTGGGACCTGCAATGATAGTGTTATGTAAGTATAAATATATACGGTAAAATTTTTAAAATTATATTATTTTATAAGATACATTTTATTTTTTAAATCAGTTAGATTTCATTAATTTACCACTAAATTTGATGAACATTTTTTTTAATCTAACCAGAAGTATGTTAAAAAAATTTGTGATATTGATGTCCAACCGATGTTATGTTATATAGAATTAACTGTGTATATGATGATCACGTGCCCAAATATGTCGGAAAAAATAGATTGACTGCGTTTTATCACACACTTTATATCAAAAGTTGAAAATTTAATACTTTAAGCTTTGAAATATGATTTTTGAAGTATATTTTGAATATATTATGTTATTTTTCTATACTCAAGAAGGATTTATTATAATTAATGTTGCTGATGATGACATAATTAGAATTGTTTTAATAGAAGTTTCGAGCGAGATAAGAATTTTATTTAATAAAATTGTTAAAATAATCTCAAATTTATTAATTACCTTGTTCGTACAAGTATTTTTATTTATGATTTTTTAAGGATTTGTAGCACCACAAAAAATTTAAAAGAAATTTCGACATTAAATTTACAATTATCTTCAATTTTTGAAGGCTATGAGATAATGAATAATTGGTTAAGTGATAATAATAATGATGCTGGTAGTGAGTTATGAAGAAATTGAAGAGCATAATAATGCAAAAATATATAGGCATGAACTGATAAAGAGAATGTATTTTGTAATGACAATATAGCATATCAAATGATTTGTAATCGACCGATCAAATGAAATGAAATGCGGCCGTTGGCCAATTTTTTATTTGTCTCGTTTTTATCTTTACTATATTTTTCTTAATGTTTATTGCTTGTTTTGTGCTTGTGATGCTTGATTGATCATCCCTTAAGAGAGTCTTTTTGGTTGGTTTTAATGTGTTCGCTGCCTGACTCAAGTTTTACTCTTAACCCGTTTGTTTGTTTGGTTGGATTGCCTCCTCAAACGACATAAACATTGAGATTTGCTTTCGGTGAGATTTACTCGGTACTCTTTGCAGAGCTTGCCCCTACTGGATAAAGAATAACATCCAAAATTTTGCCTGATTTGAGTTTAGAGTCGCAAGTTTTTTGGTGCTTGGGTCTTGAGGGTTATTTTTTTAGTTGTGACATCCAAATCAAACTTATTTTATTGTTGTCGATCATTTTAAGTATTTTTTTATCAATTAGACTGCTTGCATTGTTATCTGTTTTTTTAATTATTTTCTACTGATCAGATATGTCATATTATTTTCAAATTTTGATGTTGATGCCCGACTCACGTCTTACACATCTTGAATTTTGGCCACATGTTCAAATCTTTGTGTTAAGTTTGTTAAGTACCTTGTGCTTAAGCTTATTAAGGGAATCTTGTCGTTGTTTTCATAAGGGTAATCGACATGTCGTGTTTTAATTATTTTCTGCTTGCGTTGTTATCTGTTATTTTAATTATTTTCTACTGATCAGACATGTCATATTATTTTCAGATTTTGATGTTGATACCCGACTCAAGACTTACACATCTTGAATTTTGGCCACATGGTCAAATCTTCGTGCTAAGCTTGTTAAGTACATTGTGCTAAGCTTGTTAGGGGAATCTTGTCGTTATTTTCATAGGGGTAATCGTTAAGGCTCATTTTTGGCATAATTTGCCCAATATATTTCATGGAATTCGTCATAGTTGGGCAGGGAATTTTCTCCATAACTACATTCAACTCAAGTTTGGAGACATGTTTATAATGCACGAGCGTTGTAGGATAGTGTTGTGTTTTCTGGAGATCAGACGTCTTAGCATTTTTGTTGGTTTTACTGCTCGGGTTCAAGTTCCCCGAGTGTTGGTTAGACATTAAAAGGCACGAACTTCTTGAGTTCCTCGAGTGTTATTGGAACATGTGATTATCCACATCATTAGTTAAATTGTTGTTAGTATGTCTCAATTGTAGAAATTTATAAGTTGGAACAAAAACCCCTTTATTATTTCTCGTGTGTTGGTACACGATTTTTTAATGAATTTTTTTTAGATAATCTCTCTCCATTTCCGAGGGATTCATTTTCCATTGTATTTCTTGAGATGGTTTGTTGCAGAGCGAATCTTTGGTCAATGATGAATGGGTTGGTCGACATTTGATCCATCTTGTTGATCGTCAATCCTCACGCTGCTGGGTTGGCTTTTTTTAATATAAGGTCTCTGGGGGGAAGATATTCTTTTAGACATGCTTATTTTAGTATTAGGTGGTGTTTCTCTTGATTTGTTTTTGTCGAAGGGTTGAACTTGTCTGTTTTTTTTCTGCTAAGTGGAGCCCGAGCATTGTCCTTTCATTGTTTGCCTCTTGTAATCTACCAAATTATCTTTGTTGAATGTGGAGATCGTCAGTACTTGATGGTTGTGATAATTATATTTGACTGGCAACATTGCTTATATTCCATGCTGCTCGGTCGGTCGCTATTTGGTGGCATCATTCGGTTTTCCCAAAGGACTGACGGGAGGATCTCTGCCCAATTCTTCTTGGTTCCTTTGACTTTCTTTCTTAGGAGATTCAAAATTATTTTGTTTGTGGGTTCTGTTTGACTGCTAGGTCTGAGATGATGCACTGACATAAACTTTAGGCTCTTTCTTTAACTCTAGCAGAAGTCTTTTATCCCTTGGTCAACAAACTGCATTCCATTGTTAGTAATGCTGACAAGATAAACCATATCAATAATTGAGGTTCATCCATTTGAACTTTTAGACAACCTCCACAGTTATCTGGGTGAGCGCATTTGATTCGATCCAGTTCTTAGTCCACGACGAGAAAGTAAAATTTGTGCCAATCCTTTGATGGTAGGAACAATCCAAAGATGACGAGCCCTAAAATGATAAAATTCCAAGGGCTGACGATCATCTACAATCTATGGGTTGGTTGATGCTGCAGTGGTGCTTCTTGTATTACTCACATCTTTGATAAAATTCCTCCACATTTTTCAGGAGGGTTGGTCAGAAGCAACCTTATCTTTGGATTCTATGCAGCATGGCCTTTCCTCCAGAGTGACTCACACACTCTCCAAAGTGTCTCTCGGAGGACTTCTATTTGGTTCTCTCCAATGTACCTCAAGTAAAGTGAAGTTGCAGACTCTTAGAACAGTTTTTCTTCAATCACGAGATATTGAATGGCTTTGAGTTTGAACCTCTTAGGGTCTGTATCTATTTTGTGAGCTATTCGGTCTCCAAGAAGTGGATGTAGAGATCCATCCAACATTTTGTTTCTTCAGCTTCCACCTCCATTGCCTCGTGTTTCTCAATAGTTAGCTGGATTGATCTTTGAGAAATTCCCTCCTCCAACTACTTGATTATGTACCGTGTCAATGTGCTCGATGTTGAAGTGGACAAACTTTCAGATCTTCGTGCTAGCTTTATTGAGGTATTTGGCTATTATCTTATTTTTGACTTCAAATTCTCTCTTCACCTGATTCACCAGTAGCTGGGAGTGTGATTTTACAAGGAGATGTCTGTCGCCCATCTCATAGGCCAGATGTAGGCCTGTAATTAGGGCCTCATACTCCGCCTGGTTGTTCGTGACTTCAAATTCTATTACAACTGAATATAGAGGCGCTCTTCTGTCGGATTACTTAGAGCAAGCCTGATCCACACCTTTGTTTGATTAGAAGCTTCATCGATGTATAAAATTCAAATTTGGATGCCGATGGTGGATCATTAGTCGACTCGCATAACTCAAAAAAATTTGCGAAGAAGTTCGCCACTGTTTGCAATCATTGCAGCTTCAGGGACGCAAGGGATGTCGAATTCACTCAATTTCATCGCCCATTTGAGGAGCTGACTGAAATACTTTGGTCGAGTGAGAATGGATTTTAACAGGTGATTTAATTCACACTCACCGAACCTTTTAGGTTGTTAAATCTGAATATTTTTGGGACTCACAACCAAGGAATAGAATGTAAAGAGACAGAGAAAGAGAGAAAGATAGTGCACAGTAATGAATAGTAAAATGAATTTTCGATTAACCCTTACTGAAGAAATGAGCCATTTATTTATAGGAGAGGAAGGTATAATTGACATATGTATTTACTTATCTTTGTTTTAATGGGGGTGTTATAAGGTATTGTAGGCATTTATATAAACGAGCCTATGCTCGGCTATCTTGTTGGTCTATTGGCCAAGAAGAGCAGACTAGATTAATTTCTGTGGCGTTCCCTTCCCCAATGCAAATATACTTTGACAGAAGATTGACTACTTGATTATGTACCCTGATAATGTGGTCGATTTTAAAGTTGACGAATTTCTAGATCTTCATGTTAGCTTTGTTGATATATTTGACCATTATCTTATTTTTAACTTTAAATTCTCTCTTCACCTGATTTACTTCTAACTGGGAGTCTGATTTTACAAAGAGCTATCAGGTGCCCATCATCTCATAGGCCAAACACAGGCATGCAATTAGGGCCTCATACTCCGTCTGGTTGTTTGTGACTTCAAATTCTATTGCGACTGAATGGTGGAGGTGCTTTTCTATCGGACTACTTAGAGCAATCTCTATCCACTCCTGTATTTGATTAAAGGATTCATTGATGTATAAAATTCAAGTTTGGTTGTCAGCAGTAGATCCTTCGCATGACAAACTTGACTCAAAAAAAAAAAATTGTCAAGAAGTTCACAACTGTTTGCAACTTGATTTCGTCCCAGGGGACGTAGGGGATTTCTCACCCAGTTTCATCGCCCATTTGAGCAGCGGACCGAAACACCCTGGTCGAGTGAGAACATATTTTAACGGGTAATTTGATACACGCTCACTGAATTTTTTAGGATATTGAATCTAAATATGTCCGAGAGTCACACGAGTGTAAAGTATGAGATAGAGAGAAAGAGAGAAATATAGTCCACGATAATGAATAATAAAATGAATTTTCAATTAGCCCTTACTATAGAAATGAGCCCGTTGTTTATAGGAGAGGGGGGTATAATTGGCTTATATCTACTTACTTTGCTTTGATGGGGGAGTTACAAGGTATTTACATAAATGAGCTATGCTCGACTATACTATTGGTTTGTCAGTTGAGAAGAACGGGTCTTGGTTTGGTAAGGCTTGTTTGGTTGACTATGCTGAGTTAGGTTGCTAGTCGGCTTCTTGACGATCTTCGATTTAGCTGGACTTGGATCAGTCGACATGGTTCTGTTGGTTGGCTGCTCTGGTGCAACTGTAGAATATCGAACCCTAGATAAAGAGCTTCTATCGCCAGGTTGAGATTAGGCCGTCAGACAAAGAGTGATCTTCATAATTCAACTCATAACTCAATCGTTGACCAAAGTTCCTTTGGGGTGTTTGTGGCATGGATCGTGGTAGTAACCTCCGTCTCTTGATGATGAATCTCAGGGGTTTTTTGTGAGATAGTTGGTGATGCTAGGGCGAGAGTTGGGTTAATGTCTTCCCTCAACTTGGTGTCTTCTGATCCCTAGTTCGAACGACTTGCATTCAGTTGGCATCTTGTCTTGATTTAAGTGGTATATGCTTGGTCAGTCAATTCCTTCAATCTTCAATTGATGAGACTTTTGATCTTCCTTCTGTGGGCCCTTTCTGACAATACTTTCATCACTTAGTCTGATGGATTTTCTTGAGATTTGTGCTGACGCATTTCTGTTGCGCACTAGCATTTCTGTTTATTGCTTTTTTTGGTTTTTTTCTTCTATGCTACCACATTGTAGTGAATAATTATTTTTTCTCTTTTCTGTAAAATTGTTGGCAATAATTCTTTATATCTAACACGCACCTTCTTATATATTTCAACTGACAAGAAAGCAACTAACTTAAAGGGTTTCTTTTCTGTTTTATATTGTCTTATTTACATTTCTAAAGGTTTTCCTGGTGGCCTCTATATGGGACCAACTCTTCACTGATTTGAGTAATGTCGATTTGTAACTACCTGGAAAGAAATCTATGAGTTTCATGCATCTGAAAAGGATCGAGTGATAAATTAGAAACATATTGTTATATTTTGGGCTGTGCTCTTGTGAGAGAGTCTTTTTCATTAAATTCTTCTGATCTTTTAGAAGTAGTGGAATGTTGAACTTGGTATAAATAAAGCGCAAATTTAGGATTTTTTTTTTTTTTTTTTTTTTTTTTGAAGATTTACATACATACCACTTAATTCCTATATATTTAGGTATCTAGCACCCAAACTTCAATTTTTGCACACATAGTAGATACTACCTTTTATCCTATGCATGAAAAGGTGTACATTACTTTCTAAAAATTAAATATGTGGTATTTTTTATGTGATACAAAAGATTTGGGTGGTATATATGTTAAGAACAAAGTTTAGGTATGTAAACACATAAGAATTATGGGGTATCTATGTTAATGCCCCCTTCTTTTTTAAAGCAGAGGCAACATAATTGTATGTTTAACCGTAAGCTTAAAACTAATTTATTTTTTCATGTTTTTTTGCTTTTGTCCCATAAGGCCTTGAAAGTATACCTGTATCCTTATACATTGATTTTGTTAACTTGCACATAAGGTTTGTTGTTGTTGTTGTTGCTGCTGCTGCTGCGCATATATTAAAGACATGACCATGTAAATATTTGTACTTATTCAAGGAAGATATATCTTCAATCACATATGCACAGATATTAAGATTAGATTTAATTATATGTGATTCTTACATATAATTATATATATACTTTTAATACTTCTCAGTGTTTGGATATCCTAATGCTTCTCAGTGTTTGGCTATGATTATTTTTTCTTCTTCTTATATTTGCTATTACATGACCAAAAGTTTCTTCGTATACTGATTTCAGTAAATGTGATAACTCTGCTGGTTGTTTTATTTTCTTATATTCTCTACTGAAATAAGGATGAATCTGCAATATTGTATAGTTTTTATTATTTTCTCTTTGAGGAACTACATCAAGGTTATACATCTAGTCCATATTTTACTTCTTATAGGCTTTTTATATGCTTTTTGTGGCTGAATACTTCTTGTGTTTGTTTTTTCTTTGTTATGTTTGTCGCTTTAATGATGCATAGAATACCTGCTGGATATGTTGAGCTTTCTCTTACAATATTTGATTAGCTATTGTGGGGCAACATATTTTCATATAAGTGTTTTTTTAATGCATGATTTTCCTACTTATTAAACTCAGCAGGGCTGTCTTCTTAATGAGGAAATTGAACATTAAGTAAAGTTTTCATTTCTTGTCACTTTAATTACTATTTGAAATTCTTCATATAAAGTTTTGTCACTTGTGCTCATTAGTAGTTTTATGCTTGAGGTTATAAAAAGGATGCCAATTTACCAAGGGAGAGTGCAAAAGATGATTACTCTTCTTCCGAACTTACTAATCAATTTATATATTTTATAGAAATGACAGGAGGCTTATGAGACGAGCAAAAGTATTAGTATCATGAAGCGGGTCTAGTGAAGGGGAGAGTAGTAAAGTAGCTCAAACTCCTGCTCGTACTGACTCCCATGAGCATGAAAACAATGGCACGCAGGATCTGCTATGACAGTCATTCTATAGTATTGGAGAGCATGCCTCATGTTTTGATGACGGAGTTTGGCTCATTGGTATGTATATTTCTTATTTGTTAACATTTATTACAACTCAAATAGAAGTAATTTTATGGTTGACATATGTTGTATATCTCTGTTTCATTTTATGAAAGTTTTGTTATTACATATTCTAGATGATCAGCTTGCACAATGAGATGTAGAGAAGTTGCATTCTTTAAGATCTGAGGTGACACTTTATGTAGCAATTTTATATCCGACGGTTCTCACAATGTGCGTGAAATTTTCGAGTTAAAACATTTCATCATATTATTACTCATTATAGTATTATCATATCATGTAGTAACATATCTTTTAATTATAGGGAGACCATCAACATTCTTAAGAAGACGAATACGTTGAAGAAGATATGATTTTTATGGAATTTATGTGTTATTGTAAATAGTTTGACAATATTATTATGATTCACAACTTTTTGGTTGTATGATTGCTAGAGATATTAGCGTTCTAGTGAACTCATTGATTGTTGACATGTTATTTTTATTTTCTTTTTTAAAGTTCAAACTTTATAAATATATGTAATATTTGTGTTTAATCTGGTGTAATCATATGATAAATTATCTATTGTTATGCTGAATGTATATGAGATTCTCTTTGATTATTTACAAGTCTTGAAATCATTCATGTTAAATGAAAGCTGCAAATTTTTTTTTTCTTTAACCTAGAGTTATGGCAAAGGTTTAAAAGCCGTTGTCATATGGCTTTGCGTCGCTAAGTATCGACAACGGTTTTTAAATTGCTCCTAGAAGCGGTTAAAATTGTTGTTGTAGCATCTTTTTTGCGCTACGAAGTTCATTTTTCTTTTAGTATTTACTACGGTGTCCTGTAAAACAGAGTTAGTATTCACATTTAATAAGAAACATGATCAAATATAAAGTCTACTCTAGCACTGTGCTGCAACATTTGATCCTTTATCTTTAAGACTGCTTGAAAATTTTCATTTTAATCAAACACATGTAGAGAAGAATGTGGTTTTATGTTTATGATTTAGCAATTATACCTTTTACAGAAAATAAGTTTAGGACAATTACTAAATATTCATTCTAACATTCAATCTAGCGAAGAAAATTGCCTGTAATTTAAATGGTTCAGCGAGTAACCACATACAACAAATCGAACTAAACACGATCAAAGTCATTCCAACATGAATCTAGAATAGATTACCTAGCACAAACATCTACTGTGTGTGCAGTATATGTGTGGGTAGATAAAATTAGGATTTTTTTTGCTCAAATTATGATATTTTTGTTGTTGTTGATGTTCAAATTTATCCAAAGGAATGTTTGAGTATTTTTTTTAGTACTTTTTGATTTTTTTTTTTTGGATTTTAATTATTTTATATGTGAATTTATTATAATATTAACCCACACACATACATATATATACATACATAGCATAGCTATGTATGTATGTATCTACATGCATGCATGTATGTACATATATGTAAGTATATGTATCTCTGTGTGTTTCTCTCTCTCTCTCTCTCTCTCTCTCTATATATATATACATATGTTCACGTTTCGTGACTTGTTATTTTTGTCTTTTAAATATCTAGATTTATTATTGGTGGGAATTTATTATAATTTGGATTTCAAATGAAGAAGCTATGGAAAGGTGTACACATAAAATGTGTCGGTACGAATGTTAAGGCAATCTCCTAAGAAAGGATCACGAGGCAAAGGTGGGCCCATTAGATAATGACCCAGTGGCTTATAAGACTGATGGTTTCACGCTAGTCAATGTCTGAGCGATGCCTCCTAACACCAGAGACAACCTTTAGCGTGATCTCATTTCTCGATGAGTAAATTACCCATCGTCTCACCCTTTGCCAGGGGGCCTTTTGCTTGATGAGTAAATTAACGATCGACTCACCCTTTGTCAGGGGGACTAGCTTTACCCAGCTCACACATATTCCCATGACGAAAATTGAGGGCTGATGACCGAATTAATACATCTTATAATCTAATGCCAACCGATTGGATCAATCATGTTGATTATCTTCAAAAATCAAGTCGATCTACCTTACCTAAAGGGTCCATCGACTGGGCGACTGACAGTATTAACCACCTCACCTTGTCAGCCCATACGACCTGGAAAAACAACAACAAGTCCTGGGGCCCATATGGAAATAATTCCTAAAATGACCTATACACACCACACTTCAACTGGGGCAAAAAATCTAACTTCAACTTCTGTACCCAATTTTTCTATATAAAACAGAATCATTTCATAGATAAAATATTACATAGTTCCCTCCTTTTACTGTTTCACTAGAGCACTCATCTCTCATTATTTCTTTCTTCCTCCTATCATACGCTCTTTTCATTGGGTGTGATTCATAAACCTTCTCAGATTCAACATAAGGTTTCAAATTAGAGGGGTATATTTATAAATTTTGAAATTATATATTTACCAATTCTTTCAAAACAATGTTCAAATCGATATTTGGCATGTTAGTTTATGTTATGAAGTCAATTTACCTAGATTTGAGATTATTTCAAATTCAATCAAACAACTTGTAAAGAAGATATAAATGTAATAAGGAAAAATTATATATATACCTATCCTTGTAAATTAAGCTTGCAAATTAACTATCATTCACTCTTGTCAAGTTAGTTAATCAATTAGAAAAATAATTTAATGTGTTCCAAAGTATAAGTGGATGATGTTCTGATTTTCACTCATTAAAGGTAGTTTTGCAAGTTTATATTTTTACATGTTTACCATTTGTTCACAACACTTTTGCATATGAATGTATGTATGCATGCATGTATGTATGTATGTATGGATTGATGGATGTATGCATGTATGCATGTATGGATGGATTGGCATGTATGCGTGGCATACATGGATGGATGGAAAGATTAATTTGATTGAAATTTATTTTGGATATCTTTTGAACATAGGGTAGATATGTAAATTCATAAATTACAAAAATACCCTTATATTAATGAGATCATTAAAATTCATTAATCCAAATTTCAAAATCCATGGAATTTTTCATTAATTTATCATTCAAATCGATAAAGCATGACAAAAGTTAACTTGGACACTTGATTGAAATATATGGTAAATATGCAATTTTTCAAATTATACATATACACTTCTTTACTGTAAAAAATTCATAACTTAGGGTCTGTTTGGCGTAGCTGCAGATTGTCAGCTTTTCAGCTGCAGCTGTGGAGAAGCAGCTGTGGGGAAGCTGACTGTCTGTTTGATGCGGCTGCGTGAAAAATGCTGTGAACCAGCTGTTTCATGTAGAAATGACCAAACTGCCCATGATTGTTAAAACTGTTTTAAATTTTTGATTTATTTGTATAAATATGAGTTTAATTTACATAAAATTTATAAAAAAAATTAATTCTTAATCAATTAGATGAAATATATTATTTTTAAAATTCATTTTTTATAGAAATTTTTTTTAAAAAAATTGTAATTTTGAAAGCATATAAGTTTAAAATTTATCTTAATCTATGTATCAATGTATACAAATATTAACTCTTGAAAACATATAAGTTTATTCATGTTAATTTTGAAAACATATAAGTTTACATAAAATGTTTTAAATTTAGAAACATATATTTTAAACGCTTTAACATTAAAAAAAGTTATTTATTACATCACCAGTGCCAATAAAGTAACTTCTACTACCAAATACTCGTAAGTTACAATTATTTAGTCTTTCTAACAAATTGCAAATGAATCACATATTAACTGACGCATTAGTAATTTGTTCTCGAATGACCGCCATTTTAGTTGCACCTTCCCCTTCCTTAGTGCAAATGGTTAATTGTTCGCTGTCATCTCGTAACATAGAACTACCCATTTGGTTGTCAGAGGGGTCTTCAACTAGTTCCCGTTGATTTGCTTCAGCATTGAGGAAATCAACGTCATATCGCGACGGGTGTCGCCTAATATAATTGTGTATTGTCATCGTTG
>NEWO01000203.1:823846-841907 GCA_003013225.1 Phalaenopsis aphrodite
TATATATATATATATATATATATATATATATATATATATATATATATATATATATATATATATGATATATATATATTGAGCATGATATAGATTAATGTTAAAGGAAAGAATTTCTAATGACATGTTCTTTTGTTAAGTAATTTACGATAAGCGTTTAATTGTTTTGGATGGCATTCTAACAATACACGGGACTGTTTCTTAGTTTTGAAAACAAGGCGATTGCTTAATATTGGAAACATAAAAGAGGACAAAAACTTCACGGCTAAGTTCTGAAGCCAAATGGAGGAGGCTCATGAACAATGAAATTTATATTTGTGTGTGAGCATCAGGAATGCGTTTGCATGAATCCCAAGAAGATTAAGGTGTTCACGAGAAAAGACGTACTGGGAAGGAGTGCAAACAGACTGGAAGACTAAATAACCCGCTTGTTTGGCAGGATGCAACCCCCTAATCAGACTGGATGTAGACCACACAAACTGAAGGATAAGACTAGTCCAGTAGAGCTAAGGCATCGACCTGGTTATCATCAGAATCTAGCTCTTATGTATCATCAATCGTCTCTAGGACTCCCCAGAGATTTATCACTAGGAGCCAAGAAACAAAGCCCAAAAAATATCCCGAAGGACCCTCCTTGTCAAGAAATAAACTATCTATCGAGTTATGATGATTCACCCTCTGTTTAATAATTTAGTATTATTCTTCCAACATATGCTTCTCTTTCAAGGATTAATTGTCGATAGTCAGGTTAGTTTAGTCGATCCGACCAACCCTGTCATATCGACCCAAAGTCAGATAAGATCAATAGACTAGCTGCGCCAACTCAGCAAAGCTGACTGAGCAAGCCTTACCGAACCAAATCTTACCAAGCTCAGACGATTGGGCCAAAAGGTAGCTGAGCCACAGACTCACATACATAAAATACCTAAAATACCTTATAACGGCCTCACTAAAACAAGGGCTAACATGTAACTTCATATATTATACATTCTCCTCTATAAATAAAAAGATCATTAATTTATGAGAAAGAACAAATCAATAAGGCTGAATACTATTCATTACTATGCACTTCTCTCTCTCTCTCTATCCTATCTTATTTGATCGGATTATGCTCAAATCTCTTAAGAAGAATTTATTTATTCAAACACAACTTTCAAAGCAAACTATGAATCTCAAAGCCATTCAGAAGAGCTGAACTGGTGCTTGATTTTAGTTAGTCTGACAAAATTACTGACCAAACTATATTGAAGCTGTTTGCACTAACTTAAATTGATAAAGACATGCAAGCCTGGTTTGACTTGATCTGGATTGATTTACTTGAGTTGGTCTCTTCTCATGTCTGCTGTGAGGTAGCACCACCAATGGTGGCTGAAGTTGCCTTCAGTTGCCCTTTGTTTTGCTTCATTCCTAATGACATGAAAATAACCACTAATAATGTAGGCTAACTCTTACTACTAGGACTTGATTGTCTCAAGTAAACTTCTCAAAGTTAATATACCCCTCTAGACTGTAACATTTTACAAGTTGATCATCTTAAAATATGTCTATAAATTAGATGAATTGATCCATGAAACATATGTATGTTGTTCATATTCAATATTTTCATTGTGCTTGTTATATGTAATGTTCATAGTTGTTGATTTATAATTTGAAGTGATATAAGTTCTTATTTTGCAGGATTAACAAGCTGGGGCAGAGTCACTTTATAGAAATTGAGCAAATTTGTGCCTGACAGATCAGATGCAAAACAATGACAAATCGGATGCTAATAAGGAATTATTGTAAAATTTGTGTTCGTTTTACGTCTGTTCATTTTTATGTTAAATCAGGGATCGATAATGTAATTTACGTCGAATGTGAGTTGAAAACAGTTTGATGTACCGACAGGTTTGCGACAGAAAATATTGAAGATGACCGACAAATTTAGCCCGAAACTGGCGACTAAGCACCCAGTATTACGCCCATGCACTTGGGACTGCCTCTAGACTTCTGATGGTTGGGGTTCGGTGTTCCAAAAAGCAGTTTTGGGCGTGTAGGCGCCCAACGTCGAGGCACCGACCTAACCCTAAAACCCTGATTTTTAGTGGGAATGCCCAACGGAGGATTTTTTCGATCCATAAGCTGTGGGAAACTATGTATGACTGAAATGTGGTCCCATAACTCAAGAAAATAGTATTTTAATTGATCATCCATCGAAAAAATCTTTGTTGATGGTCGTCTTAAGCCACGACGCGGGTAGGGTTTTCTAAGCCTTAACTTTCCCGTAGCGCGTGTAGGAGGATCCCCTCGCTTCCATTGGCCACAAGAGGCTCTAGACGAACGCTCCGTGACTTCTAAAAATTAAAATAGACACCAAATATGTCTCGCATCCTGAATGAACTTTTCTGATGGCAGCTTCTCCCGGGTAATGTCGAATCACCGTCAACCATAGCTCTTTGCCCCAAACAAGTGCTAGAGAGTCCCGAGTGGGAGCCTTGAGCTGCCATCTGCTATGGACGATCCATAAACCATCTCAAATCGCACAAGCAAACACTTGACATTCGTGACATAAAAAAATTGATGCTAACAATTACTGCCATAAGCTAAGATCATCACTCCTAAAACCTCTATCTATTGTACCATGTATGTAAATATAAAAACTTAGGCATAAAATATGTAAATACTTAAGAACCATATGGTAGATATGTAAATGCCAAATAAAATCTCCATACTCATAAATGTGACAAAAATGCCTTCAAATTATTAGACATATTTTAATCTTGTTATATCTATTGATCAAAAATAAAATAATTAAATATGTGATTTTGAACTCTTTTACATCATAATTTTAAATAGATTCTATTGTCATGATATGATCAGGAGAAAAGCCTTGTCCTGGCTTTTTCTTGTCGAAGTTAACGAAATAGCCACATGGTTAAGAGCTAATTAAAATGGACAAAATATGGTAATTAGATGAGCATGAACTGCAATTAGCACTGCCAATTGGCTCCCAGACCACACTTGCTTTTAGTCATTGTTACTTGGGAGCTTGGACTTGGATCGATGAGTACCGGCTCTCGAGCTGAGTTTGATGAGCTAACGAGTTAAGCTCGAGTCAGTTTTAACTCGAGTTACAGTTCGTTTAAGAGAATACGAATATTAAATACTCTGAAAATATATTGAAATTCAATGTTTTATTTATAAATTGTTAAACGTGTTCATATATTTATATTGTATATTTTATATTAAGTGCATTCTAATGGTCATTTTATTTGTCATTTTATTATAGCACTAACTTGAATTAATATGTTATTCTTGAGGTCATTCTATCTGTCATTCTATTTATTTATTTATTTATTTTTGCTAAAAAAAAGAGAGATAACAATAAGCCAAAAGGCCAAAATAAATAAATAAATAAATAAATAAATAAAAGAAGAAGAAACAGCTCATATTTCTCATTTCTAACAAATTTTCAATGATTTGATTGTGGTATGTGTTAATGCACCAACATAATAGTTTAAAGAAAAATTACATGAAGGGGTGTGAATTTAGCTCTAAAATTGTTAATCGTTCAAAAGTTGATTTGAATTTTGGCTCAGATCAAAATAAATGAGCCGAACTACGAGCCAAAGTTTTGAATAAAATTTTTATTGAGCTGTCCCCAGCTTGGCTTGAAATCGAATCATTAACAACCCTACTGATGTTAGGGCTGTGACTTTAGCGAATTTAGCTCGAGGATTGTTAATCACTCAAAAATTGATCTGAATTTTGGCTCATGTCTGACAATGGGTACTTAAAGTGCCTGACATACCACATTTATTCATCAAACACTTCAATAATTATTGTATTCTACTTCTTTTATATGTGAATGACATTCTGATTGTAGAGTAAGATATGAAGAGAATCGGGAACTTGATGAAACAGTTATCAAGTGAGTTCAAGTTGAAGGATTTAGGTTCAATCAGGAAAATCCTCAGGATGAGAATCAACAAGCACAAGCGTGCATGAACACTGAAGTTGTCTTAGGGAAAGAATGTTAAGATGATCCTACAAAGTTCAATACAAAGTTCAACACAAGTAAGGCGAAACTAGTTAGCACTCCATAAGGCAGCCACTTCAAACTTTTCGAAAGAGTTATCACCTTAATCTGAAGCATAGCAAGCAAATATGTAGAAAACGTAGTATGCTTCAACAGTTGAATGTTTAATGTATACAATGAATTGTACCATACCAGATATTGCATACTCAGTGAGAATGGTCAATAGGTACATGGGCAATCCATATAGACATTATTAGGAGACAGTAAAGTGGATTCTCATGTATTTGAGGGGAACATTCAACATTGCACTTTGCTATGAAAGTGTTGAGATCAACTTACAAGGATTTGTAGATTCATATCTGACAAGAGATGTGCACAGTAGGAGAAGTACAATGGGTAATATTTGTACATTGGGGAACACTACGATGAGTTGGGTTTCCAGGTTGCAAAAGATCGTTGAACTTTTAACTTCGGAGGTCGAATATATTGTTATCATTGTAGCTAGCAAGGAGATGATTTGACTACAACGTTTCATAACAATTAAGTAAGGAACAAGGGATTTGAAAACTCTACAGTGACAGTATGAGTGTGATTCATCTTGTTAAGAACACAGATTTTCATGTTAGGATGAAACACATTCAAATGAGTATCATTTTATTCGCTCTCTCCTTGAAAATGGACAATTATTCGTAGAGAAGATACACACAACCCATAATCCTATAGATATGTTGAAGATGGATGCTGAGAAACTAAAGCTATGCTTGACTTTAGTTGAGTTTCATGAAGGTTGAGACCGGGGGTTGAGACACACCACGGTACGTGATTATGAAGGTGATTCAGTGGAGGCACAAGTATAGAGGACTGGTGTTGGGCGCTATAGTCTTTAAGTGGGAGATTGTTGGGGTTGTAGAACCGAAGCACCCAGATGACCATTTCTAGACCGAGCACCCGACGCCTAAGTATCTGGGTGTAGGCACTCAAGCGCCCACTTTGGGGCAAATATAGATAAGGGGGCATCTTTGCACCCCCTTTAGGCACCCAAGCACCCATCTTTTATGCACTGGCTACAAAGCTAGCGCTCGAGTGCCGGCTTGGGCGCTCAAGCACCCAAGTTGTGAGTCACGACTTCTTTGCTACCTGAGAAACTTTTGAGCCAAGTTCGGGCACTTTTGAGCCTGGTGCAGTTACTTTGTTTTTTGGTATTAAGTTACATAATTTGTGAGTTCTTGCGCAAGGTTTCTTCTACAATTTTCTGATGAAGAAGAGAAGTATCAGAGATAAGGATTTATGAGATATCAACCAGTGTTTTTCACGGTTAATCAAAGCAGGAAGGGTATAGAGCGAGTTTTGTATGCTTCCTTGTGTAGAGAGGAAACTAATGCGAGTTCTCTGCTCAAAATCAAATCGTTAATGGCCTTAGTTAAATAACATCTAGCTTCGTAAACAGCAAATTGTCAAGTGCCATGCATAAAACAAATAGCAAAGAAGTTGACAAGATGGCCAGGTTGGTCGGCCAAATGAATGATGGGACAGGTTGGGCCTGTTCAGCCATCTTGACTAAAGTCGGCAATTCATATTTTCATAACTTCGGCTACATCTATAATTAAGCAATGATATGAATAGATTTAGCGTGATACAATCTCCCTCTTTTAATCAAACAACTGGCATTAAGTCAAAGTTTAAAAGGGCCACTTTCAAAGCTGTATCAATGATTTGAATCAGTATAAGATATTCAACGTTCTTGCATGTCATTAAGCCATCGGATGTGGGACCCACTAAAGAAAATTATTACATCAGGATTCCTAATGCATTCGGAGTCCATTGGTGGGGGCACCATGTGTCGAGTGGGCTTCACCGTTTTTAATATTGGCCAATGACAATGTATTACGGCGGGGCCCACTTGACACGTGGCGCCCTATCATTGGACTCCGAAGGCAAACTGTGTTAGGAGTCCTGGTGTAATATTTTCTCGACCCACTAAAAGGATAAGGCTTCAGGGAGAAGGCTTGGTATGCAGTTGCGACCATTCATGGAATAAATTAAGAAAATAGTAATAATAGAAGAATTTTAAGAACTATAGAGAGCAAATTAATAAGCGCATAGTGCGGTAAAATTTAAGATTTATCATCTTTGATATTTTCATTCTTGTTTTAATTTATGTATATATAGAGGAGAGGGTACAATATGATGATTCGACATTTTTTTTATATATTTTAATGAGGCTTGTACTGAGATATTTTTTATATTTTATATAGGTGAGTCTGTAGCTCAGTTGCTTTTGACTTGGTGGGCCATTCTTATTTGGCTTTGGGTTGGTAGGGCAGCTCGGTCGGCTAAGCTTGTTGGTTGTGGGTTGGTGGGATCAGCTCGATCAGCTTAGCTTGGTCAGCAATGGGTCGAAAAGTTGTTTTAGCTTACTTATTGATCCTTGGTAACTTGGTGAGAGGTCCTTGAGCAGTCTCTAAGATGGTTGGGGATACCGAGGAAATAGATCTTCCTTCGGATTGGTCCCCAACCTGAATGTAGATGTCCCGTCGGATCGGCTTTTCCATATTAGTTGACTTGGATGCCTCATTGTCTCATTTTTGATTGAATGATTCGGGTTTGGATCATCTGGTTGTCTTTTTGTTTGTTTTTGTGACCCAGTTTGTTTTGGCCTTGTTAGATTGGCTCGGACAGCATCAGTCGGCCGCACAAACAGGCCTCATAATCTTAGCAGTCCTTCTTTTATCACAATCTTTACTTCTGAACTGTTAGATCTTGTCTAGATCGACACTATCACACATTTATATCTATATTCACTTATTTTAATTTATTATTATTAAAATAAATAAATTTATTTTTAAAAAATATATACAATTATTTTTAAATACTTTAAATAGCATTAAAAATGATTATTGTCACCACCTGCCTATGGATATCTTTTCTTATAAGCTAACCCAATTATTCTCATAGAAATAAATTTATTCAATTTTAAAAAAATAATAATATATTACTTTTAATATATTATATATTTTATTTAAAAATATAATATAAATAAATTAAAAAAAATGAAAATGAATCTCAAATGAAATTTAGGGCCCGTTTGAGGCATCTTATAAATGCGGGAGTGTTTTTGAAAACGCCGCGGTACCGTTTAGATAACACATTTTGCCCGTTTATCTGAAAGCGAAGTTCCATTTTTACACTAAATGCATGCGGCGGGTTGACCCCTGAGGTCGACTCATGGGTCGCGTTTGAGGATAAGCAGCTTATTCTGAAACGCAGAAGCTGCCCCAAGCACACCCTTAAGATTATACTTGAGATCATTTTTTATTTTCTATTTATTATTTTAAATTTATTTTTTTATTCTTTAATTTGAATAAATATATATTTAATATTGAGAACTATTTTATAAAATATTTAAAATATAATACTTTTTAAAAATAAAAAAATATAAAAATTATTCGAATTAAATAATAAATATTAAATCTTCACTAGATCTCTTGGCTCTCATATGAGACAAGAGCGTCTGGCCGTCTCTTTCGTTAGATTCCTGTCTTTTCTTCGCTTTTCTTAATAATTTATATATATATATATATATATTTTTATTTATTTACCGCCAATTGCCGTTCATATCAAAGTCATTAAAAATGGAACCGGTCATCTGTCTTTCTCTGTCACCGCTACGGACAAAGATAAATCAAAGTTGACCGGTCAAGAAGGTGAAGATTTTGAGATATCGAAATCCTATTGGCTACAATGATTTTGTACATATGTCATTAAATTGAAAACTAGAATTTCATGCATTTATGTCTTTATTTAATTAAAAATAATATATAATATCATTATTATGACAGCACGTGACTAAAACGAAGGCAAAACTTTTGAATCTGAACCGATCAGGCACGCCTAGTAATGTCGCAATATTGAATAATAAAATTGTGTAACTTTTATTCACGAATAGACTCCCTATTTATAGGAAGGAGAGTTAATAAAATTACATATTGTACCTTTACGGTACGTAGGTATTGATCCATATGTGAATTCGGTCCTTGAGGCTAAAAAATATGACTGATCATTTGCATGGTTTCGAGTTTTGAGAGACTAGTTGGCTGCGAGAGCAAAGTGTTCAGTTATCCTGTTGAAACTGATGTTGTTTGGAGTGTGTGACCTTTGAGGCCCATTGGCCATCTCATGGGACCTTAGTTCACCATTTGGCTGAGTTGGAGGCGATTATAGCCTATTAGAGGCAAGATCTATGAGTTAAATAATTGGAGATGCGCATGGAGAAGACAACTCTTCATCGTGAGATCACTGGGCTTTGGGAAGATGCATTTGTTATGAAGGTTAGTTCTGAGGTTGACCGAGTAAATAAATTTAAGTTTGGTGACCAGAATTTCTTTAGGAGGGGTTCAGTTCTGGCTGAGGCGTCCGAAGATCAATTAGTGAAGTATTTATTGTCAGAATAAATGTTTATGTAATCATGTTTTTCAAGATAAATAAAAGATTTATTTTTTTATTTAATTTTTTTTGTAATTCTGGATGTTTGTGTTCAATGAGATGTCTATCTCGATTCTTGCGAGCAATGCTTTCCATTAAATTTCTATAAACGGGTATCGGGGGACTTAGGGACGCTCCTTATGACTTTCCATTTCTGGCTCTTAGATTTCCTTTCTATTTACCTTGTTATCACTTAGTCCACATCTTTCATATGGCTCCAAGGAAGACCACTCAGACTTTAGGTCAGGTGCTCGCTCCTGAACGTTATGTTTTGTCATTGGTGGATGTCACCCTTGTTGAAAAGACCTTTGTTTTTTATCCTAACATTAGGTTGCCTGTTGCCCGTTCAGATGAAAGGGCGGCTGATCGATATGGTGATCATTTGGTGATGTATTAAGACCACTTTCGATACGAGTTGCAGCTACCATTGTGTAATGAACTTTGGTCAGTTTTCAACAAATAAGTCATTCCCGCATATGTCAAACTTAATTTGAAGACAACAATTATGACTTGTATTGTCGTCCACCAAGGGAAAAGCGTTATGTGGTACATCGATGTAGTAAGCAATATGTGCTCATTTTCGGTGGAATTAGACGGCTATGTCCAATTTGGGTCAATAAAGAGGTTCCAATTTATCGATTTGAGATACATGATAGAGATTGGAAGTGTGAGTTTTTCATTGCCTCTTCCCTTAGGTCGAGGGGGTCAATGTCGAGGGCCAACAACTTTCAATTCCCCAATATGCTGAACCAACGACCATAGGACCAGTTCTAATTACAAAAGTGTCTAGTCAGATGATGACAAAGTTATGGGCTGCCTCTGATGCTGTGGAGGCCCAATGATCAAAAGAAGTGGGCACTCGGTTGGTCAAGTGGAGGGTGAAGGCTAAGGCTAGGGTGAACGAGGACCAGTGGAGAGTGACAACGACTAGAGAAAAGTTCATCACAGTGACAGGTAGAAAAATCAGCATGTTAGGTGAGGAGTTATTTTCTTAAGGTCTCGACCAAGGAGGAGACCTTTGCTACTAGGAAATTTAGGATCTTTGATATTTCAAATACTTATCTCATGATGCAGCCCCTCCCAACAGTTGGGGAGCTGAGGGATCGTCTGGTTTGTCCGAGAGAGTTTCAGTCAAGAGAGACCCAATAGGATAGGTGAGGGTAGGTATGATTTCCTTGGATAGGAGATCTCATTTCTCAATCTTCGTGCTTGTAATGAAGCAGTTGGTTGGTGGTTCCATGGGAGATCTAGTTCTATAGCAGTCCCGTGGAGGTTCGGGGGGGGGGAATCATGAGACTCAAACATCACAAATATAAAGAACCGGCCGTCAAATCCGCTGTCATGCTTCATTTGGCACCCACGTGAAGGAGAGGTTTTTTTTCTTATATTTCTGGGGCAAAAATTCAGAATTCCCCCGATGGTCGATTCACCACTATCTACCGGTCAATCAATTGGTACTCCGACTCTCCCTCTATCAATATTTACCCTTTCATGTTATTGGAGCCCATCTGGTTGCCGACATTCATGAAGTTGCTATGGTAGTTAGCGGACTAAGCTATTCAAGAAGACTGATATGTACCACTTGAAAGCATGGGAGGCCTCTCATCTTCCATCGGTAGCCCTGGAGTTAAGTTGGTCGCGACTATGGAATGAGTTGAGGGCTGATGTGGCCGAGGAAAAGCTTTCCGCAGTGGAGGATGAGCTTTCATTGCTTTTAGAATTATTCTAACGTGTCACTGAAGAGAACCATAAATTGAAAAAAAAAAGAGAATGGAGACTATGAGGATCGAGAAAGAGTCCTTTTCGTTGCCTCCATCCAACCCAGGCAAATGAAGCTCCTCGACGAACAACTTAATATCAGGAGTCTGGTGTTGATTGATTGATTTAGGGTCTGTTTGGCGTATCTATTGATTATTTATAATATATTGATAAGTAGATTATTTTGATAATCTGATAATCTGATAATCTGCAGATTATCAGAATAATCTGGCTTGCTGCTTGGGGCAACTTATTCAGATTAGCTTATTGGTAATTAAATGACATTCCTGCCCATGTCTGATAAAACTGTTTAGGACATCATATCCAGAATAGCTTATTGATAGTACAGAAGCATATAGTGCAAAAACATACAATCATCACAGATCCGTTCCAAAAGATGAGATACAGTTCTCACACTCTCGTGAGTACCAGAAGAAATAAAAAAAAGTACAAAGACAAGTACAACTACAATTAGAAATATTAAAATATTTAATTTCAAACTCTGACTACTCCTGTCCTCATCTGCACTATCAACTTGGGAAAACATCAGATTCTCATGACTGCTGACAGTGTAATATGTGGTGCTGTCAACCCACCAGAAGAAGCCGCAACGAGCAGAAACACACTTGGCACAACCGTAGAACTTCCTCTCAAAGCTATGAGACTGATGCGACGTGAGCAACAGAGAAGGTAGTCCACAATAACACAAAATACATTTGTCTGTAACTGATATCTTAAAAGTCATGTTTTTATAACTGCAAAAAAACCAAAAAAAAAAGAATGTCAGTACTTATAAAAAAAATACACATAAAAATTAATCTACATATATACGAAGAAAAGAAGAACTTGTTGGATTAGCTGTCATATATAGCATCTGCTATAGACTCCCTCAAAGCAACCATCTCAGCCACACCCTCCGTGTCATGAACTGCAAGTTTGTTCTCATCCTCAGGAACTGAAGGTTCGATCATGATTTCTGATGGTTCTTCATAAACTGTCAGCTCTTCGTTATCAGCTATACTAAAGTGTGTATTTAAACGTGAAGGGTGTCGCCGTATGAAGTTATGAAGTGTCATTGTTGCCACCACAATATGCACCTGCTTCTAAAATGGATATGATGACATTTCACGCAGGATGACCCATTTCTTTTTTCACACACGAAATGTTTTTTCAATTACCACACGTAAAGAGGAGTGGCGTTTGTTAAACATTTCTTTCCTACCACAAATAGTGTCACTTGCTCACTCTAAATCAGGAATATGATACATAATGTCTGGATATGATTTGAGATAACCCCTCTGCATAGGGTATCCAGCATCAACCAAATAGTATTTCTTTGTTATGGAAGTTATTGTTATTTGCAATAAATACCTATAACTTGGAATTTTCAACTTCAATACATATCTGGATGTGGATGAGGAAAACCTTGCAAAATGCACCAACAAGAGAAGAAACACATAGATATATTTAAAAAAGTTAACCTACATCCACAAATTGAGCATACATCCACAACAGATCCAATTGAAGTAATAGATAAATCTCACAGAAGAAAAATAAAAATTTTGCTCACAGAAGGAAAAAATAAAAAATAATGACAAAGGAATTCTGTAGTTCGGTCAAAGACCTACATCCGTAGTAAGACATCGAATATGTTTTATAACAAAATTGTGTAAGGTTACATAGCTATGCTTTTCATATACATAGCAATGGTTCTCGATAGACATCCTACATTTGATACAAATAGTGTGAAAATAAAATACACATAAAATTTGATATTAAACTTTTCATATATGTCGTGGAACCCAATTCGAACGGAAGCAACTGCCATAGAAGCTCTAAAATATAAGCATTGCATATCTTAATCAGAAATAGTAGGAAATGCCTAAAACTGTCGAAAGACATAAACTTTCACATATGACCATTGTATCTCCTCTCATAGGAAATGCCAAAATATAATAACCAAATCTCTAAAGACCAATACAACATATTAGCATTGTATCTCCTCTCTAGCCTCGACATCGAAGGAGAAACATTCTATATAACAGGTGCAGCTTTAAACAAATGCCCTTAAAGAGATCCGATGGAATTTATTGTTTAGTTGCACTTGTTCATCCAACTAATGCCCCTAAAATCCCCTAAAGAGTGGATCAGTATTTGCACATTCAAACAAATGCCCCTAAAACCCATAACTGAGCAACTTTATATTAACAGTTGCAGCTCAACATGTGCAGCTAAATTCCGGGTAATAACAGGAGCAACATTCTATATAACAGGTGCACCTAAACCCCATAATTGAGCAACATTGCAATTAGGTACAATATAACAGGTGGAGCTAACAATTAACAGGTGCAACATAGTCAATACTTGTAAATGTAACAATTTTGTGATTATGAGAATTACATGTTTTTCTCTATGATGAGGCGGCTCAATTGTCTTTTGCGCATTTTGATTTGTACCCTTGTGTCTTTTTGGTTCGTGTTTTTGTGGGGATCTTATGCTGTGAGTCATTTGATGAGTGATGATGCTCAATTTGGGTTGTCACAACATGACTAAGCTTAATCGAGTATGATGTTTCATTTTTTTTAGTTGGACCGTCTTGGGGTTATCATTGATCTTCTGCAGTTCTTGGCTTCACTGAGTGATCCTGGCACCGCAGTTAGTTGCCTTCACTTAGTGCTCAACCTAGTGATCCTTGTGCCACAACTGGTAGCTTTCATTTAGTGCTCAGTCGGGCTATCTTAGCACTGTAGCTGGCAGTCTTCATTTAATGCTCAACCGGGCGATCTCAACTATGAAGCTGACAGTCTTCTCTCAACGTTCAGCTAGACGATCCTGGCGTCACAGCTGGCAGTCTTCATTCACTACTATGTCGGGTGATCATGACACTGTGGCTGCCAGTCTTCTTTTTGTTCTTAGCCGGGCCCGTGGCATACAATCTTCATTTAGTGATAAGCCGAGTGATCTTGGTGTCGCAAGTGACATTCTTCATCGTAAGCGTTCTTGGCGCCGTGGTTGGTAGTCTTCTTGTAGTGCTCAGTTGAGGGATCTTGGTGCCGTGATAAACAGTCTTCTTTTAATGCTCATTCGAGTAATCTTGGCACCACAGTTGGTATTCTTCATTCAATCCTCGGTTGAACGATCTTGGCTCCACGGATGACAGTCTTCTTTCAATTCTCAGTCAAGCGATCTTGGTACCGATGCTGGCGGTATTATTTTAAAGCTCAGCCAGGCGATCTTGGTTATTGGTGGTGGTCTTGTCTTACTGGATCTGATCAATTGGATCCTTCAGAGGTGATCTTCCCATTCCATTTGAGGCGCACTACTCCCATGATATAAAATATGTCTGGTCGGGAAAACATTCTAGGGTTGTCCATGATAGGGCCCGCAAGGCCGCTTCACCTTTCTTATCGTTCGCGAGATGTCTTTACGATTCGTGTTGGCATTTTTTTTTTATGTACAAAAACCATTACGACCTACATCTAATGAGAATTAATTGGATGACTACTATTTTTGGTATTGCATTTTGGGCTGTGAATTTAAATCGAAGATTGTCAATCACTAGAAAATTGATTTGAACATTCGCTCGGATCGAAATATATAATGCGAGCTTCAAATTTTTTTCGAGTCAATTTTGAGCCGTCCACAACTCGCTTTGAAATCGCATCTTTAACTACCCCAGTAATGTTAGCGCTATGAATAAAACAAATTTAGCTCAAAGATCATTAATCACTCAAAATTCGAACTTTTGCACGAATCGAGATCGGATTGAAATAAACGTGTCGAGTTATGAGCCAATATTTTGAATCATTTTTTTCACCTGATTTCGAGCCGACCCTAAATCGGCCCTACTTGTATTCAAAGATACAATCAATCTCTTACATTTCAACAAATTATATGCTGATGTTTGCCTGTCTATTTAAATAAAAAAGACAGGTAAAAACAAGTAAGGATACGACCAAACCAAACTTTAGGTTAATAAAATTAAATAGGGATATTTACACATAAACCCACAACATTTATGTATTTACATCTCATTGCAGTCAAACACCTTAAATTTAATATTATATTTATAACACCTTGGCTTAATAAATCTATGCATGAAAAATTCTATTTCAATTTTAAGAACATGGTGATAGTGAAGATGCAATTTTTATATGATGTTAAAGATTTGAGTGGCGCTGCATGTAAATATGAATGTTTGGGGGTTATTTATGTAAATACATAAGAATTGGGTTGTATTTTTAAAATGCCTCCATAATAAATAAAAGAAGGTTTAGATATTCGATCAAACAAAATGTGCATTGTACATCATTACTTGTTCAAAAATAAAATCACATACAGATTTGTGAAACATTGAGATGTCAAAAAAGCTCATTATTTGTGAATAAGTTTTGCTGAACTCGCTAAATTGCACGAGTTCGATTCGTTCCTTAGGCAATTGAGTCAAACACGAATAAATTTTTTGAGCTCGGGTTATAAACACGTGCAATTTAGCGAGTTAAGCAAAAGCTTAACCCATTAAGAATAAAAACTAAGTAGTTGCTTGATTTGTTCAACTTTACGAAGGCTAGAGGATCATGTTCTTAACCTTTTGGAGGGATGCTTATAGATATGAGGGCTATAATTATTGAAGATCTCATCATCTTAACCATAACTCCTTATGTTGACTTAATGGTCGTCCTTGGAATGTTTGGGAGTCTAATTTTCGCTTGCATTTTGCATGCAGGAGCTATATCCGGAGTGGTATTTGTCGTCATTGTCCCTCTTCAATACATTTAATACCTCACTTATGTTCCTGCAAATACCCTGCGTGCACTCTCCTTGGTTGTCACATGTGTTTTTAGGGCAGAAACTCGATTGAACGCTAGCCTCACACTGTTGTCGTGACGTCGACTCTAGTTGCCAGGGTGAGTATGTTTCCTTTATAGCCATTTTCATTTTCAGTTTTTCTCTGCTTCGTTCGGCTTTTATTGGGGCAGATTGACTAAAAATTATTCGATCAGAAGAAGCTAGGAAATGAGATATTTTTGTTGGACTTTTTTTATATAATCATGTTTTGATGTTAGAAGTTCAATTTGCTTACTCTTGTCTCTTCTTCAGAAGTGATTCTTTTTTTTTAATTATTTAATAGATTTACACTGTTGTGAATGCCAATGTTTCCATGCAAACTAAAAGGATATATGTAAGTTAGCATTTTATATTTCCTTCATGCTCAACAAGAGAAGAGAGGGGATGAGAGATATATGTGCATTGTTTTTCACCTTTTGAGAACTTATTTTGAATATGTATTATAATTTTCTGTCATGATGTTATAAATTTAATTTGCTCGTTCTTACCTCTTCTTCAATCTGCAAAAACATTTTGAGGGGAGAAATTTAAGCGGTTCTTTTTTTTATTTGAAAGATTTATGCCACTAGAAATGCATATGTTCTGATGCATACTTGAAGGTTATATGCTAGATAAATTAGCAATTTCTATTTCCTTCCTCAATCATTAGAATTTAGGGAATGAGAGATATATAAGCACTATTTTTTTGTCTCTTTGAGAATTTATGTTGGGCTTGTTTTATATATTCATGTTTAGATGTTAGAATGTCAATTTGCTTGCTCTTGCATTTAGAGAAACATTTTGAGGGGAGTAATTTTAGCAGTAGTTCTTTTTTATTATTTAATAGATTTATACCATTAGAAATGCATATGCTTTGATGCATGCTTGAACTTTATATGTTAGATAAGTTAACAGCTTCAATTTTTGGAGGAGATTTTTAGTTATTTAGAGCGATGATGAAAAATAACTATCAAAGGGCTTAACCTGTCACGATTTGCCAATTCTAAAATCGACAAGTAAGTTTTGTCATATATACTACTTGTTATTAGATGACACGTACAAGTGTTCATATAGATGAAAAATATGGTGAAAATCACATATATTAGAAGGTGTGAGACAACTGCTTAGAATATATAATCAGTTTGAAATTTCAATATGTGTTTTACATTCGTTATAGTTGGCTGGGAAGGAAGTGCACAAGACAACATAATTTTTAAATTTATAACCCAGCGACAAGAATACAAATTTCCAATGCCTCCTCAAGGTTGGTAAATTTTATACATCAATATAATATTTCCATCTTATAAAATCCACTAATGATGCATTATTCAGGAAAATATTATCTAATCGATTCGGGGAATCTAATTGCAACAAGTATTTTTTAAGTCATTAGCGCAACAACCAACTGATTAGAGGGAGGAATGAACTCTTCAACAAAAGACACTCATAATTACGGAATGTCATCGAGAGAGCATCCAGTGTATGAAAGAAGAAGTTGGTCATACTTTAAGAAAAGCCTACATATTTGTTAACTTTCTTTTAGTTTATGAGAGAGCATTACACAAAAAAAAAAAAATAACTAGAGCAGGGTTCTAAATACGGTTGTGAATTTAGCTCTAAGATCGTTAATTGCTCGAAAATTGATTCGAATATTCGCTCGGATTGAAATAAACGAGCAGAGCTACAAATCAAAAATTTGAATAAATTTTTTTTTAAGCCAACTGCAGCTTGACTCAGAATCAAATCATTAACAACCCTACGAATATTACAACTGCGAATTTAGCGAATTTAGCCTAAACATTGTTAATCATTCGAAAATTGATTCGAATTTCGACTTGGATCGAGATCATATCTAAATATATGAGCTGAGCTACATATCATAATTCTAGTTCAAATTTTATTTGAGCCGATTTTGTGCTGACCCCGACTCAGCTCGATATCATATTGTCAACCGTCCGAGCTATGGATTAAATACGCGGAGCTCAATGAAGTTATGTTAGGTTTAAATTTATCTTTTCTTTTTTAATTCAACTTATGCTGAGTGTCAACATAACATAAAAATTATAATTAGACCCCAATTTAATTATTTATTTACTGGTCATGTTTGAACAATTAAAATTAATCTCAAATTTATTTTAATTTGTTTAATAAAAAAACATTTAAATTTAAAATTTTCTTAGCTAACATAAAAGTAGAGATAATCATTCAATAAGAAATTTGTTAATTGATTTATAGAAAATAAATATTTCATTAAGATTTACTCACCCAATTTTACTAAGGATGACATTATAAAATTTTGACACGTGGCATCTAAATGATTTATTGAGCAAAAACATGTGGATTCAAACTTCAAATTTTACATTTATACCCTTTTGCGTATGCTTGGAAAGATGTATTTTCTCTTTTTAAAAGTTAAAATATCGATATTTTTTATTGTTACGCCACCAATAAATTTTCATCATTCGACATGAATCTCGAGATAATATTTTAAACAAGAAATATTCAAATTTTGATAAAAAGTCATTTAGAGTTCTGATTTCAGCAATCTTTTAGTAAAACTGACCGACTCGATGAGATGAACTTAATGATATAAAAGTTAGTCTAATCTGAGTCAAATCAGACCCAAATCAAGTGATTACATCATTCTTGGAAGATTTCTAGACTCATTTGAAATGTCAAAAAAATGTCGAATTAAACGAGTTTTTAGTCGAGTCGAGAGTCTCGATAAGACGAATCCAACAAGCATAAGATTGCTCAATTCTGACTTTGTTAAGCCACTCAAATGTTCATCAAACGTCATCTGATCGATGGAAACTCTCCGGACTATCTAATTAAGATGCTTCATATTTTTGCATTAATTGCACTCAAATGTTCATCAAACGTCATCTGATCGATGGAAGCTGTCTGGACCGTCTGATCAAAATGCTTCATATTTCTGCATTAATTGCACCCAAAACACTATAAATATAGCCTCAGCCC
>NEWO01000203.1:842024-853400 GCA_003013225.1 Phalaenopsis aphrodite
GGGGGCTTGAGAGAGAACCTAAGGCTTTGAGAAGGAGCTTAAGTCCAACATCATCCATGTCATCATAGACCGCCACGACCACCACAGATAATCGCGGACCTCCATCGACCACAGCCGATCGTCCTCGACTGACGTCAACCACCGTCAATCACCGTCGACCAGAACCGATAGTCAACGACCACCGCCTACCTCCATTGATTACTGTCGACGGCCGACGAACACCGCCGATCGCCGTTGACCTCCGTCGACCACCACCGACCGTCATCGACTATCGTCGACCATCGCTGACCAGACGTCATCAGTCAACATTGTAACTTGAAAAATCTAGTAACCCTTTCCTATTTGTGGGACAAGGGATCTCTGTAATCATCAACTTATATTGAATTTTTATAACCGAGTCAAACCTCATGATTTTTTCCCTTTACTAGTTTTCCACATAAAAACTTATTGTGTCATCATAGTTTGACTCTCTTTCATTTGAGTGTGTGTTGAATTCCCGTGCAACGCTAAGACGATAATCCATTACTCTACTGCCACAAATTTTCTAGCACGCATCATTTATGATAGGACATACTCGAGTAGTCAAAATGTAAAAAAGTAAAATTTAGGAGTTAGTTTTGTAAATACATAGTACTTCAGGGGTATCTTTGTAAATGCCCATTTTTTTTAAAAAAAATTTATGCAATTAAATTCTATGTTCTTAAAATTATGTTAAAATCTTCTAAAAGGTTGGTAAATCTGTAATATCTAAAGGTCATATATCGAAAAACTAACGGACTGATCGATTCAATCGTGACAAGGAGCAATTTTGGAGAAGCTAAAACAAGAAGACAAGTACGTACTTTTCATTGATCCCAGAACGAGTCCCACACGTTGTCAGCATCGGCTCTGGAAAAAATTGCATGAGAATTTCTTAGGGGAATTGTATAAATATCAATTATATATATATATATATATATATATATATATATATATATATATATATATATATATATATATATATATATATATTGAATATTTAGTTACAACAGCAATAAAATCTTTATCCGATTAAGTGGGGTCGGTTACATGAATCATTATTTTTCATTGTGTCGTATATAGTGTCATATTTTTTATATAATAAGTCCAAGTCTTTCTAGGCCTACTTTGCCTTTCTTAAGATGAGTCGAATCTAAAACATTTAGTCTCCTAATCATATCATCAAACAATTTAAGACGACTTTCTTTAATTTTGTCGGTCATGGGAGCTACACCAACCCTGTCACGGATATATTCATTTACATGTTTGGCTGTTAAAATTTGATATTTACTTGTTATGAAAACTTTAAAATGTTATATATATATATATATATATATATATATATATATATATATATATATATATATATATATATATATATATATATATA
The DNA here is from genome assembly GCA_003013225.1 of Phalaenopsis aphrodite. Taxonomy (NCBI): domain Eukaryota; kingdom Viridiplantae; phylum Streptophyta; class Magnoliopsida; order Asparagales; family Orchidaceae; genus Phalaenopsis; species Phalaenopsis aphrodite. The sequence continues at coordinate 843,433 of NEWO01000203.1, forward strand.
TATATATATATGCAAGCATGGAGGCGCTCCGTGCCAAGCTACGGATGTGGAGGCTCTCTGTGTTAAATTTTTGACTCGGTTAGATCGTACCAGAGGTCGATACTCGTTGAATGTGAGGTTAGGTTGTTACACGAGACCTGTGTTTATGACACAAATGTCGTTTTGGATTAAACGGATGTAGGTGTTTGAGCTACTGATTTCCCAAGCGATGACCTATTCTTTTACCGAGACCAGTTTCATTGCAAGCTTCAACTGCCCTTGTGTACAGAGTCTTTCCCGATTTTCAACTTCTATGGCGTGATAGCAACCCATGTGAAGCCAAATTCAATTGTCGTGCCAATGACATATGTAATTTATTAGTGTAGAAGAGGTGTTCATTGGTTTCGAGAACTGTTTTCGCATACATTCTTTTTTTGGGTAGAGCCAGATGGGTACGTGGTCTTTGGCACTACGCGGAAGTGTCATTTAATCGAACTGGAGAACAAGATAAGAGATTGGAAGATCCAGTTCTTGAGGGGTTCCTAAGTTGAATGTTGTTTCTCGACTTGAGCCACGGGAGGTTTGCATAATAAAAGTAAAATAATTTCCTCTAAGCGGAAAGCAATGGAGAAGGTCATTCTCGACTGGCAATTATCACTGCTCAAATACACTGAACCCTTAACTGTAAATCGGGTGTTGAACTCGAGAGATTATGACCCAATGACAGAAGAGTTGTGGGCTGCCTCTGATGAAGTTGAGGAGAGAAGACCGCTAGAGTAGTCCGAGTGGCTCTAAAAAAACGTGTCAAAGAAGAGGAAGAAAACAAATAGTTCCCTCGTCGGAGAAACAGAAGAGGGAACTGAAGAAGCCGGCCCATCAGGTGGGCAAATACAAGGTTCTAATTTCATTTATTCGGTTTCAAAATCTTCTATTGTTATTCAGAATAAAATTACAAGCAAATTAATATTAATCAAACGAGAACCTTCCTCAATATTCATAGGTGATTCAGAAGAGAATGTGACTCCCTCCCTTTTCCCCATATATACAAAGGGATTGTCGAGGCATTTTTTGGCACAGAAGATCCTTCGGCCGTCTTCGACTGGTTTCATGCCTACGTCTAAAAGAGTTGAAGCAAACTGTCAGTCATCATAGGTGTAGGTTGAGGGAGAGCCCGACACTGAAGATTTGGGGGAAAGCCCTGTCTCATCTGAGTCGGCCAAGCGCTGGAGAAAGGGTAAAGTTGTTTCTCTTGACCCTTGCCTCCCAAGCCAAGCTCGTCAAGAAGCAAGAAAGGTGGCCAATTTCGATGGATTCCTATGGAAAAAGATAGTCAAGGGTTTTTTATGAACTCTAATTGAAGTCTCGATCTGGTTAACATTGAGAGGGATTGGTTCCCCTGGAACCTAGTGACTGAGAGATATGCTTCTACCATCATATATCATTTGTTCAACAGGTTTGGACTGGCAGCTCGACAAGCTCGACCAGGTGGAATTGTGTTAATTGCTTGATCGCCATCAACTCTTGTGTTATGCTTCTACTCATCATTGTACTTCTATCTACCATCCACGAGAGATACGCTTAGCAAGTCTAAGAAGAAGGCTAGGATATCGAGAAAGGGCAGAGCTAGCGACAATAAGGGCGGCCGAGGTGGAGCCTGATGTAAAAGACACTTAGGTGGAGTTGGAGATAACATTTGAATGAATTTCTGCAGTCCAAGAGAAAAAAAAGTTGTATTAACGAAACAAATGTCCACTAGGACGGCAGCCGAAGAACTCCTAACCACAAAAGTAGAATACCTAGAGGCGGGTCATAAGATCACGACCGACAAGTTTTTTGCTCGGGTAGGGGTGGTTGAACCTACATATTCTAACCTTGAAAAATTCAAGAAGCTATACAACGCTCCTATTTTTGAACATTGAGAGGAATCTGAGGGGATAATGTGGTGGACGATCTCCATACATTCATATATTCATTTTTTAAGTATAAATACTTGGCTTTTGTTACAAACATTCACACGAATGAAATATGACATTTTTGTTGATTGTTACTTGTGATCAAGCACTTGATTGTTTGTTTATATAATTCACCTATCTTTCTTGGGAATTTATAAAACAAAAATCTTCGTTAAACATAATTTCAGAACTTTTAGAAAAAAAGTTTAAATTTTTTATTCATTCTTGGGAACTTAGTATGCAGTTTGTATCCTTATGGCCTCATGTTGGGACGTTTTTTAGTCATATTATTTGCGACTAAGTGTCAAAATATTTTTTTGTAGTCTTGTTGCGACCAAGCGCTAGGACTCTTTTTTCGGTCTTCTTTTTGCGACCAAGTATTGGAATATTTTTTGATCGTCTATGAAACTAAGCGTCAGAACGCTTTTTGGTCGTCTTTTTGTGACCAAGCAACGGTTGTCTTTGTGCAACCAAGCATCAAAACACTTTTCGGTTGTCTTTCTCATACCAAGTGTCGGAACGCTTTTCGGTAGTATTTTTGTGACCTAATGTCGGAACGCTTTTTGGTCGTCTTTCTGCGACGAAGCATCGAAACACTTTTCAGTCGTCTTTTTGCGACCCAACATTAGAACGCTTTTTAGTTGTCTTATAAAATGCTCGAGCTCTCCGAGATTCGTCGTAGAACGAGGTTCGTCGATCTATTGGTTCCTTAAGCTCTTTTCTTGAATTTTTTTTCACCACATTTGTTGCATTTTCTAAGAGAATTCTAGTCAATTTTTTCATGGTATTATTGCTTCTCAAATTTAATGACAAATAAAAACGAAAATAATCATTTTTTTATGGATAAAATTTCTTAAGGTCGTCCCTGTTCCATGTTAGTGGAAGGACTTTACTGTGTATGTCTTCAAATTGTATGCTCGAGAAGAAACTTGATGGTCCTGATGAACGGGCTGGTCTATTTTTGATCAAGCTTATCAAACGATTGTCCTCTCGTGGCTCAATCAGCCTTCTTCTGAACTAAATCAACAAGAAAAAAAATGTCTTTTTCCGGACATATTTGTTGTAGTATTGAGAGGACCTTTTTTTTTATTTCTTCATCTCAGGGCAGTGTTCATTTCAAATTTGCTCAGATAGATCGAGTGCTAGTGATGTTCTTTCCTCGTTTGCATCTTGTCATTCAACAAGCTCCCCTTCGTAAAAAGACGTTATAGTGATTACTCTTTGACTAAAGTGGTTATACTTGATCAGTAACAATCCATCCATTCCATGGGAAAGTACGTATGACATTTTTCCGGTCGACATCATCATAGCGGTTCAAAGATATCAAAGAACCGAAGGAAGCATATCTACACAATTATCTTTTGCAACCGCAACCTTCTTCCTGAGCAAGTTCAGATTGACTTTGCTCACAACTTTGGCTTGATCATTAGTTCATTTGCATTGTACGAACTAAAACTTCAAGTTAGTCCTCTCGCTCCAGCAGAAATCTTTCACCCCTTGATCCGTGATGAGCATCAGGAGAAAGCCATATCAACAAATTATTTCTGTCCAGATAAAAGTTTGAACCACGCCTGCAACGATCCGAGCTAAAGCTCTTGCCTCGATCCATTTTAAAAAGTAATCAATAACGATAAAAAAAAAATTTCTTCGTCCTTTAGAAGGAGGAAAGTGTCCATCAAAAACACTATGAAATGCCCATCTTCATACATAGAAAATGTGACATCTATGTATATATTGAAGTTTACATACTAGATATGTAAATACATTAGAATTCAGGGGTACTTATGTAAATCTTCCAATTAATAAATAAATACGAAAAAATTGAAAAATAATAAAAATTAATCCATTGCATTACCCCATGTTCTAAATTTAAACTCCATTTAACCAAAAAGTATATAATTTTTATGATTACTTTTCAACCACCTCAACAGTTGACACCTGGCGCAATCACCTTCCTCTGCCACGAAGCTGCCCAAAAGCCATCAGACTTCCAACTCTATAAATACCACCAGCCTCTCCTTAACATACCCAACTCCAGTCCTAAAACCATGGCGGCTCTTCTAGAGTTCACTGACCCAACAAACCTCCACCCCTCCTTCAACCTCCCCGATTTCTGCTCCCGCAGCTCCCACGATTCTCCGGCTGCCTTCACCGGCTGGCACTCAGACCTCGATGTCCACAGCTACGTCGGATTCGAAGAGGCGCAGCTCTTTGACGATCTATGTCTCAATTTCACTGGGGAATCAGATGCCGCCGCGCCGGCCGTTCTGTCGACGAAGCAGAACGTTGGCCAGCGGAGGAACGAAGGCCGCGAGATGTAAGTTGAATGAAATTCAATCGAATTTTACATAAAAAAATGTGTTTGCACAAATCTTAAAGAGATCTAAGGGGCCCAACAGTGGAAAGCCAAGGCCCCACCTTTCGACTGTCGGGCTCATGCTAGCCAAGTGCCAGCTCAGTCTTATATCTAGCGATAACTGCTGGCCTGCTCAAATGATATCTCGACTGATCTCCCTCACGATCGTTTCAGTAGGGTTTCTTGCTCAAATTGAATGGACAATAACAATCTCCTGAAATCTTTGAGTGATGACCTGAATCTTTCAACCCGTCCCCAAAACCATAGTTGCCCTTATTATATACCGGCAGAATGCTTTTTCAATCTTCCGCCCCTTCAAACGTCTATTACCTAAAATATCTCCTTATTGTCCCTACTTTATCAGGGTTATAGACATAATCTTATGGTCCTCTTATTCATAAATCGGGTCTCATTTCACGATTAAAATTGACACAATTTTACCGATCATTCTGCTTCTCTCTTCTCATTTACGCTCTATTCCCTAAACGTGCCTTCAAAAACATCTACAATAATAATTTTCTATTGGTTAATACAGGAATGCAGAGGAGGTGAAGAGAAGGAAGATCGAAGCAGCTGAATACAGGATTGGGTTCAGGACGAAGTCAGATGTGGAGATAATGGATGATGGATTCAAGTGGAGGAAGTATGGGAAGAAAGCCGTGAAGAGCAGCCCTAATCCAAGGTTTGATTTCGACATCTCAATGAAATACACTTTTTCATGCACAAATAAGATGACATACATATATAAATATATAATTAAAATTTTATGGTTACATTTGTAAAAATGCTCACTCAAAGAAATGTTAATATATATAGTTTTGCCTGCTTGACCAGCCCCATTGCCTGGTCTATTAGAAACATGTTAAATTGGACCATTCTGCTCAATTTTTTACTTGTCAGCGAACCTTCATTCATTGACTATGTGTGCTTAATAATGTGGCATGTTAATAGTTAATGCAAGAAGCTTTTCGTGCTTTACTGGTTTCATTTTCTGTATATATATATTTATTTAGAAGGGGACAAAAATAATAATCTTGATGTTGCCGTGTGATTCGGAGGACCCGGTCTGAAGGCTTCCTTGGGACGGCAACCCATTGAGTAATATATATATATATATATATATATTGAAAGATTGTCAGAGGCTATTATACGAGTCTTATGTCATCACTTTTAATGTGTCTAATAATTCGAGTATTATCTCATTAAGACCAACTGTGTCAGAGGGATTCGAAACCCTGACCTGAGGGGTCTTATACCGTGGATGTTAACCAACAGGTCGGGAAACGCTGTACAATAAAGTAATCGTTGAGTAATATATTCTCCTACAGAATAAAAAGAAAGATTTACATAGACACAGCTTTAGATTTACATATATGCCCCTTATCTATGGAAATGTATATTTCACTGTTCAGAAGTTAAAATTGTGATGTTTTTTATGTGACGAAAGGTTTGTGAGGTGTAAATGTAAGAAAATAAGATTTAGGTATTAGATATGTAAATAGATATGGATTGGGTGGCATGTATATAAATTGGCCATTTACAAAAATAATTGATCTAGAAAATGAAACTTAAAATTATCGAATATTGAACTCATGATGTCTCACATGTTTACATATTTATAGTCGACTTAAATTTATATCTTTTTCATGTTTATGACAAAATTAAGCGTGTTTGAGGTAGTGGTGTAGTGCCGCACTTTCTTGTTTTAGGGAAACTTTTATTTTGTCTGCTTTTACAAAAAGCTGTATGTTACAATTAAACTTGGCTATGCGTAGTGGTTGCTTAAAAAGTACGATATGATCTTTTGAAAAAAAAACACGACTTTTTGAATCATAACTTATTCAAACAGCTGCAGCTGTCCCAAAAGGGATCCATAGGCCAACCACTCTTAAACAAAATTTGATTATATGGGTTTGTTTGAGGGAAAGAATTTGCGTGCGATAGACGTACGCAGCGTTGCGTGCGATAATGGGGTTATAACGAGGATACAAGGGAGTTACATCCGCGGTATAACCCCTTATAACCTCCCTGTAACTTCCTGTAACTTATCTGTACCCTAAAATAAGTTTCGCGCTTCTGTTATCATGTATTAAGAGGTTATACGTAAGTTACAAGGAGGTTACATGCAGGTTACAAGGGCTTATACCGTGGATGTAACCCCCTTGTACCTTCGGTATACCCCAATATCGCACGCGGCGCTGCGTACGTCTATCACACGCAAATTTTTTCCTTGTTTGAGGCAGCTACAACTTAGTAAAAATAGTTATGAAACTGCTGAATAATAATCTGATGCAGGAATTATTACCGATGCTCGAGCTCAGGCTGCGGAGTGAAGAAGAGAGTGGAGAGAGATCGCAACGATCCAAGCTACGTGATAACCATCTACGAAGGAACGCACAATCACAAAAGCCCAGATGAAAGCCGGCACCCATATATGTCCTACGAGGTCCCTCACTCTTCTTCTCCCTGGTCTTCCTGCGCCCAAATAATCCCTAATCTGACGCCTAATTTTACCTGGGACACGCAGTTTGCTCCTTTTTCTTATACCTGATCGATTAGTTAAAGAAACAGAGAATCCTGAGTTTGTAGATGCATGGCTTCTTCTCGGCCATGGAAAGCCGAGCTTGGAGTTTGGTTGAGGCATTCCGACAAACAGTTTGAGGACAGTATTTTTTATATATATATAATGTTGTAGTTGTGAGAAATGGGGTGGTTGATTCAATTCTATTTGTGGAAGGAAATAGTTGTCTGCTGGCTTCAGTCATGCGTTGCATGTTCTTATGATAATGAAGGTTATGGGGATTTCATGTATATTCTTGCAATGAATATCTATGTCTGAATATAAACATCATGCACACACATAAACATAGATGATAACTGAGATTATAATGTTTCAATCTTCTTGTCAAGGGGAGAAGCCATTATTTGAAGATTGTAGGAATATTTGCTTGACATTTTGTTATTGCAATATGAATTGTCAATGATAATGTAGTTTAATTAATAGTTATTGGTCAATGATAGCTTATTCGTAGTAATCGGGAAATATAATAGCGATACGACAATGGTTGCTTCTTAAAGGCTATAATGGTTGTTGGTGGTGGTCGACCATTGTTGTCTGCGATTATTGATTTTCAACTCTCTGCATGAGTTTAGAGTTTACTCTAAGCTGTCTCATCTCCATTCGTGCTAAAAAATGGTTCTATTTATCGTGTTTAGGGTGTGTCAATTTGGTAGATTTAGGTAAAATCTCAAATACTCTATTGAACGCTTCGTATTGATTCTTTTAATCATTGACATGTTTTAATGACCACAAAATTATGTAATCTTACGCTCATTCATTCTCTCTTATGGAGCTGCTCAATTCAAATATAAACATGCTAAATTTAAAGTCAATAATATGAAGCTTTCAATTATAATTTTAGCGTCTTATTTGGGCTCATTTGCACTCATATCGTGTCACTTATTGTGTTATTGGACTTACAACCTCGACATTCATTTTGATAATAAATTCACTGAATGAATAGTTTGAAAAAAGTACTTCCCTGATGTACAAATCCATTTCGCTTCGCTGGCTCACCCCATTCTGCTTCAGCATCTGTCTCTTGTCTGATATATAAGGGCCCGTTTGGGACAGCTTAAATGTGCGGCGGCGTTTTTAAAAACGCCGCCGTAGCGTTTGGAAATCACATTTTACATGCGTTTTTGAGAACAGCTTTTTAAAGTTATATTACACGCGGATCGCTAGTATATCCCCGCGATCCGCGTTTGGGCTCCATATTTTCCTTCGCTACCCTCAAGCCCGCAGCCGACCTTCCTTCGAACATTTGGCGTCGATCTCGCCTCCGTCGCTCCTCCGCATGTAACAAAACACTTTCCTCAATCGGCTCCGAGTTCTTCCGTGTATACCGCACCCTATCAAGACACGTTTGCTCGAGGATTTGAGGTATCAGAAACAGACAACATTCGTCATGATGTGACTTTACATGTTAAACTCAATATTGTCATATTTTTCCTTGTAATTTTAACATGTTATTTCTTCTTTCTTCTTGGGGTCTTTTTATAATCCATATTACAATTTCATAAATGTGTAATGAACTTTCATATATATATATCACTATGTTTTTTTGATGTAATCACAACTTTTTTGAGTTATATAAATATTATTAAACTTTTTTGCATTTTCATTTCTAGACATTTGAGAAAATTACATTCTGCTACACAGATTATTCATTCAACTAAAAAAATTTACAAATAAGTTCTTTACAAAACGCATTAACCAAACAGCTAAACAACTTATTCAAAACAAGAGCAGAATAATCAATTTTACAGAATCAGCTGTTTTCCAGCGCGCTAACCAAACAACCAGACAACTTATCTGGATCAGCTGATCATCAGCAGATTATCAGAATAAGCTGTTTATCAACAGAAGCTGAATAAACTGCTGCTGCCCCCAAACAGGCCCTAAGTCATACCTAATTATAGTGACTATTTTTTTGTTCGATAAAATGTAAAAACTGTCCCCACTAGCCCGACCATAGTAAAGTTGTTTGATGGCAGGATTTGCGGCAACAAAAATGACAACTTTAAATGCTACAAGATTTAAATCTAGTCTCTGCTCCATCGTACCTTAATTCTCTGATTTAGTAAATCCCATTGGCGAGGATTTATAAGGTTTAGAAGAGCTGAAGTGCGGGAAATGGGGTGGGAGGAAAGAAGAGAAAATCAATTAGTAGAGCAGGAGAGGAGGAGAGCAGAAAAGTGAATAAGTTTTGGAATTTAATACATCTTTGAAGTTAAATTTGGGCATTTACATACATACAATACAATTTTATAAGTAAACGCATAATGATTTTTCATATCACATCAAAAATAACACCATTACCGTATTTTAAAGTAAAATACATATTTACATTCATAGCTTTAAAGAACCATAATGTTATGTATGTGTACATGCCATAACTACGGTATGAATCTCAAAGAAAACGAATGGTCGGGGGTCTAGAAAGCTTCCCTCCGAAGTAAGCGATGGACCGACAATTCAGCGTCAAGCATGAGAAGCTGAGTCTTTGAACCCGAGATAGGTGAGAGCTCTGGAGATGTTTTCCCTCTTGATAGCGACAAGATCAGCCAAGAGTGAGACGCAAATCATCCCGACAGCGAGTCTCGTCGGATATCCTGCATAGACAGCGATAAGATCCGCCCAAGACCTTGCAAAAGAGAATATCCATCTGAGGCGACAAACCGACCAGACACACAAAGACACAGACCCTGTAAGACTTGAGTCAAATGACAGAGGAGACACAACTCACCTGATGAAACAAATCAACCTGTCAGACGACTGACCGATCAGCGCGCAACTTGAAACCTTTCTCAATCACGGCTAGTCGATCAAACAACTTTTTTGTCATCGCGGACGAGATCAACACTCGATTGGATATCTCAGCCGACCAACACAAAACAAGCTCGCCACTCAGTCAATCGTCTCAACCTGTCGAGTCAAGCATGTTGGTTGTTCAATCATGTTAGAATTTAAATTGTAATACAAATATGATATAAAATCCATATAATTATTCAGAGTATTTATTATATTAAGAAAAATTTTCATAATTGTTCCATCCTTTCTGTGATTGTACAAAATATATTCCTATAAATAAGAGACAAAATGATGACCAGGTAGAGGC
>NEWO01000203.1:865163-884161 GCA_003013225.1 Phalaenopsis aphrodite
TGTATGTGTGTGTGCATATATGTATACACACATACATACACATAAACATATATAGAGATACACATACACGAACACAAGCTCTGTGGGAAACTTTTGATCTTATAATTATCTGAACTCAAGCTTCAATTCTTTGACTTACATATCTGAACCCCAAATATATAATTTTGATCTTAGTCAAGAACTATCAAGAACCCCAAATTGTCCATATCTTAGTCAAGAACTATCAAGAACTTCAAATTATGTATATATATATAATTTTGATCTTAGTCAAGAACCCCAAATTGTCCATATATTGTTATCATTATCTGAACTCAAGCTTCAATTCTTTGACTTACATATCTTATATGCAATTGGGACTATCATTGGAAAATTTTTGCAGGTAGACTTACCTACAAGTCATTTCTCAAGGCCCTTTATTGCAAGGATTTTGATTGAAAGAGATATTACACTACCAGATGTAGAAGAAGTTTGACTTTGATCTGCTCACAATGGTTATTGGCAAAAAATTATTACGGAACAAAAACCTAACTACTGCAAGCATTGCAAGATATTTGGACACCCACAGGAGAATATTTCAAATTGTACCCACAGTTGAGAACCAATAATCAAAAGCAGGAACACACTATTAGTGCACCCCATGTACTTGAACACGCTCCCAACAAACCTGATGACAACTAGTCTGAGAAGGGAATCACCACAAGACAATAGTTGGTGTTTGCCCCCGAGATTCTTTCTCATGACCACACTACAACGGATTCTGTTCGAACTGAAAATCAGGATAGTCTCGTAGCTCCGATTTAGGAAGCATCAAGTGTAGAGGTAACAATTCACACTTCACATACACTGGAACCTATCGCGATGGCAACGACTGTCTTTTCTTCTACTACGTTCTAACATCAAATCAGACTGAGGATCACATGAGTCAGTCTTCAGATGAAGAATGACAGGTCTACACTTCCCGACGGAAGAAGAATACTGGGGGCACACTCTAACTTGGAAGCTTAATGGATTATACTTTAGTTACTCCTGGCAATGACACGACTCTTCAAAGTTTGTTATCTGGCTCCGCTCCTAAAACTAGTGGAAGAGGCAGGACTAAACTGACTCGTACTTAGCTACTTGTTTTTTGCATGTTTTAAATTTGTTTTACTTTTATTGAGTCTATCTGTATCTTTTTGTTGGGGTATTACTATACTTGTATCGTATGGGCAGGGTGCCTCATTTGCATCATTTCGTTTTCAATAAAATCAGCCCTAGGGCTTTTCAATATATAAATATGAATATTTCTAAAATAAAAAATAAAAAATCTCCTAGATATAAAATAGAAAATAAAAAATAAAGAAAATGAAAAATATGCATTAATTTAATATTTTAATAAAAAAGAAACAAATAAAGAAAATTACAACTCTCACAAGAAAAACTCCCAATCAAATTTTAAATCATAACACGACGCAAATATTTTGAAAAAAAAAAAGGTAACAAAAAGTTCTCATGATCTATTATATTTATTATAAACACACCTACAATTCTTTCCAAAAAACTGTCAAATAATGCATGAAATATCAATTCTTTCCAAAAACTGTCAAATAATGCATGAAATATCGTCATATTAGCACACAATTTTTATCTCTTGACGTAAAAAAATTACTACTGACATGACGATTTAATCTATGTAACAACTTTTTTTTTTTTGAAAATATCTATTTAAAATAATAAATTTATAACAAATGTTATTCGAGAAGAAGATGATGTCGGCATCAGCTATGTCATCGGCATCGACAGAGCTGTTTGAATGGGTGAATATGGAGAGAAATTTCATCAAACTATGAAAGGGGTTGACAAATGACAATAACAAGAACTAATTTTGATTTAGGTTCAACATAGCCAAAATTCATAGACTTTGGGAATGAGCCATGTTCAGTGCATAATGCTTCATGAAGGAACTCCATTCATGAGATATAAAAGAAACTTGAGGGTTTTCATGAATTGAGGAGAACAATGCAGATAGATGCATTTACAGGAGATTAGTAGATGCATTTACAGGAGATTAGTAAGAGATGTCATGTTCAACAAGAGCTTTAAAGATGCCAAAGTTCTTGTCAAAATATTGATTTCAGTGAATGTTATAGTCTCAACACTTTTGATATTATCATGGGGACAACATTGTTAATGTTAAAAGAAGTAGAATTCTTAAAATATGAATTATTTTCATGCATTAGCTTATGTGTTATGAAGTATGTGCTAATGTGACTCTGTATGTATTGGACCTATTTGTATGTGTCTAAATTTACTATGATGAGTTACTCCATACTTATTTTATGTGGATGAGAATGTGTGCTAACAAGAAAGTTGTATTGTGCGGTGATTTTATCCTTGCGGGTGATTCACATACAAATTTTGTAAGGAAATATGAACGTTTGTAATTTCTACGTGTTTTACGTCGAGATTCTCTAGGAGCGAACAACATGAAATTTGTGGAAAATTCTGTCATCTTTCCAACTGTATCAAAAACGTAAAAAACTGACAAAAATTGAGTAATGTGCGGTTATTTTATCCTTGCGAAGTGGTTCCCATACCAATTTTGCAATGAAATACGAATGTTTGCAATTTCTGTTAGCTGTACGTCGAGATTCACCAGGAACAATCAACATAAAAGTTGTAGAGAATTCTTTCATCTTTCCAACAATATTAAGAACTTCAAAACCGAACAACAATTTAAGAGTTTATAGCTATTTTATTGCAACAGCTAGCTTTATTTAATATACATATAAGAAGTTCATGTGACGGCCGGATTGCCTCCTGAGCGACCGACAACATGAATGAGAAGCGGTGCTCATAGCATGCTGCTGGCTTTATGAGTATATAGTATATAATCATCTTCTCCCTCAAAACTTTTATGTTTTCTTATCATGGCTCCCTCTTCTCAGTCCTTCACAATGCCTTTCTTCTCCCTTGGAAACTTCCCCCATTCTTTTGTCCCACTTTCTTCACGTTTTCTACACTTATCAGAAAAATCAATTTTTTTTCTTTCCCATATTAGAAATTATTTTTTGAATCTAAGATCACTGCTTAGCTCATTTCACTTTTTTTGCACATAACTTAAATAATCAAGATTTTGTCTTTCGTTAATGGGAGCAAGGCAGTCAAATTGGGTCGTCGTTCGAGAACAACTCGTGTTCGGTTTGTTAAGTAGCTCGTATTCTGCTCAAGTGTTAAACCTAACGAGCCAAACACGAAGAAATTTTTAATCTTGCAATGTAAATGAGTTGGCATGAACATACATCTGTTTGTTCATATTAGCACGAATCGGCTCGAGTATATCTATATATATAAATATTGCTTAAATTAAATTTTATAAACAAAAACTAATTAAGATCTTATAAATAAAAAAATTATCATATTTAAAAAATTAAATTCTATAATATAAAATAAAGTAATAATAATAATATATTAATAATAGTTATACAAACGTTATATATTTATATGATATAAGTTATACTATTAAGTAATAACTATATATACCTTTTATTAAAAATATTAAACCCTAAATCTCTAATACCCACTTGGCCTTCCTTTCCCCTCTGCTCTTAAAATCACAAAAACAAGTTTGGCCACCTCTCCATCATTTCATTATCCTCTCAAAATCGCTAGGTCTAAGAGAATAGTGGCCAGACCGTGAGAGCTTAAGGTTTGCGTTCATTTTCTACTTCTCTGTCTTCGACATTGTCTCTTTATCTTTGGTGTTAACTCGATTGCTTAATATTCTTGTCTGGTTGCTTTACTCAGTACTTGATACGCCTAAAATATATACTATTTTTAGACACATTTTTATACCTATTTTTGAGATATTGCGCTTTAATGGAAGATATTTTTGTGTTTTTTCTTTCAAGTACAGTTAAAAAGGTGAAAAATGCTTAAAGGAGTAAAAAAGGATTAAATTTGGAGCAAATATATGAAAAATGTGCAAAAGTCTTTTGGCGCCTAAGCGCCAGATCTGGCGCTTAAGCGCCGGTTAAACATAGAAAGCCCTGCCTAAGCATCAGAGGCCCCGCGCTTAAGCGTCAATGACAGTTATTGGATGAGTAAATTCAGTTTTTGCAAATTTTGAAGAGTTTTTTTAGGCACATATTGGCTTAATAGGTGGTTACAACCACCATGGACGAAAATTATTGCAAAAGGATGCATCTCTTGGGAAAATAAATTGAATCAAGACACATTTTGAAGAGATACCAATGCACCTTTTGAAGAATTATAAAAGAAGGAAGATTGAAACTTTGAAAGAGGTCCTGAAAGTACTGGGAAAGTTTTGAATATTCTAAAATTGGGAAGTTAGTTGAAGAGATTTTCAGGCACCACATATTTATCTTTTTTATTTTAGTTTTATATTGAGAGTGTTGTAAAAGAGAAGAGATTCAAAGGAACTTCAAGAGTTTTGTGGAGGACTTGAGATAAGTTTTTATCTTTTGTTGTAAACTGTTTTTGGTTTTAATTGAGATTTGCTGTTGATTTGACAATGATTTCTACTTTTAAACTAAAGTGTGGTTTTGTTTTCTGCATGTATTCTGAGTAGTTTTTTTTATCTTTCTTCTTAAATGGATAAGTAATTAAGTGTTGGATGAAAGTTGTGGAGAGTATTGATCTTTAATGTTGGAAGAAGTTGTGATGATTTAAATCCGTGTACTTCATTTGCTTCTAAATTTGGCCAATCCAAATGTTAAAATTTGTTGTGAGAACATGTAAGAACTGGGCTGGTATTGTCTCAGTCAACAATTGGAAAGAATCACATGAGGTTGTGTGAATGAGAATGTAGTGCATATGATTGAGTGCAAACAAATAGAGAAATATTTACTGAACGGTGTAGAGTTAGAGGACTTTAAAGTGACAGATTAAAGCCCCCAACTTGGTTTATTATTTTGGGTTCTGATATGAGATGTTAGCCCCCAGTTGAAGGGAATAGATGGAACTCTAGAGTGAGAGCTAGTATCTTTTCTGCCTAACCGGTCTTCAGAATTATTCAAACTTTAAATTAGTCAATGTTCTTTATAGCAACTCTAGTAAGGGCAAATAATATTATTGCTCCTATTTGGCAAAAGCAATATGTATACTTCTACAACAGAATTTCTATACTTATTAATGATTCATGATAAGGACAAAGATATTTTTATATTTAATGTTTTTTTTTCAACAAAAACTCAGGTTATCTTTTTAAGTTTGTTATGTTTTTTGTCAAAATATTAAAATTACAAAAAATATTTAAACTTTCTTTACTGCAAAATCGTCTTTAGTTTAAATAATTGTCTTTATAAAAAAATTTTTTTTCCAAAATGTGCATGTTGTATATCTTCCCTGTGGGTTCAATATCCAGGTCTTAATCAAAAAGTCCTATATTACTTGATAACGATGCATATACTTGCGTAGTATCCCAATATATATAAATTAAAATTTAAATTCTTATTTTTCTTCAAGATCAAGTTTTTTGTTTTGTTGCAAAATAAAGAAATATAAGTGAAAAGTATAATCAAAATTATTGTTATACTGTTGCATATAAATAGTTTTGAGATCAGTACTCTCTCTTTATAAGAGCCTAGGAAGCCTACCGAGGTGTTATCTTTGAGTTTCTTCTCTATAATGTGTCATATTTATCTTCAGATTCGCCTGTTTGCTTAAATTTTCTTCAATTTCTTTTATATTTATTTTGATTTTTCTGAGTGAAACCTACTTTTTTGTAGTTTTTATGAGTGAAATCTTGCTTATAACATCTAGTTCTGATTTTTTTATGCCTTTGAGATCTGCTATAAGAGTTTGTTGTCAACTGTGATTTGGCTATTGTGATTTGATATAAGTGTTTTTTTTGTGTGTGTGCTGATTGTGTTGTGGATTGTGATTCAGCTACCAAAACATTACTTCTAGGGGTTCAACATTGAGTTTTATTTTCACATAATGGGTTTTGTTGAACTTCTGAGATATGCATATGCATGTAGACATGTGAGGAAATTATGATGAAGGAGAAAGAACAGGTTCAACTCATTTTAATTTTTCAGTTGGGAGTTTGTTATAGTTGTCATGCACAAGATCTGATATCTTTTATGGTATTTCACTTGCCAACCACTAAACTAAGATCCTAATTACAAACACTTGAGGATCCTAACTATCATACACTTGAAGAAAGTCTATATCGGGTCATAGGATGAATTATCATATCCACTATCCACGATGGCCTATTGACAAACAAAGCCTATGAAGTAACTTGATCATCAAGTAGGATCCACTCTATACTTCTAGGCTTAACAGGGCCGCAAAGGTGGATGGTACATCATCGTATCCTAAACTGGTGGTAGCATGGAGACAAACAGGGCCTATGACATGACATCAATGATATATTAAAGGAATGATTGGACTCATAATGGGTGTATCAATAAAAGGGAAAGAATCCCTATGTAGATAGAGGTAGTTAAGTCAGGACACCATTGATCCAACATCCCAAGCTATGTAGACCCTAAGTCTTTTTGGTCAAGATGGCAATCGACCCAGCCTGACTAGAGATTTCTTTTCAGCAATCCAGGAATTACACCATCCAGAAGATCCCGGTAGATCTAAACTCATGAGAACGAAAATCTACTCCCTATGACCCCAAAAAGGTGGAGCTCAAAGATATGAAACTTAAACCCACAAAATAAATGAGAAAGATGTCATTAGAGTAGAAGAAAAAGTGAGGTCTGACAACATAGCCAAAATGTTCCCACAAAGGAGTTATACCCTGTCCTGGTCGGAGAAGACTCTAACATCCTATGACGTGCTAAAAAACATCCAAAGTAGAAACCTTATGCTTAGTCAGTCAAATTGAGGAAGCACGAGGACTTCACTCAAAAGAAGCACAAGGACTTCCCCTCGGAACATGTAAAATAATGCAATTGTTTAAAAGCAATCCTAATCATAGAGGCCATATTAAATATGATTGGGGATATGTTCATGCCATACAACCCATTTAAAATCTAGCCAATTGCCATACATAAAAGTAATGCATAAAGAAAATGTTGATTTTAAAGTTTTGATATTTTAATCCTAAATTATAATTTTTATATTGAAATTTATTATTAAGATTTTTTGAAATTGAAATTTCATGTCCTTGAAGAGCCTAGATCATTTTTTTGCAAGATTTCCAGACAAGCCACCAAACAAGAAAGTGAGAACAATTCAACACAATATGGAAATAAACAAGCCACATGAAAAATCATAAGAACAGACCGGTGTTGCAGGGTCAACAATATATCCCAAAAAAGTGAAAAGGTGGTCAGGTTTCACAAACAAATGCATGATCCTAATATTATACATGAATAAAAGATCAAAATTAAGGTAAGGGCCACGAGAAGCTACTCAAGATTCCCGTCACATTATTTGGTGCGTCAAGCATCTCGAAACTCATGTATATATCTTATTTCTGATATAGACTTTCTACAAACTCTAAAAAAAATATATGTAAAAGTTAAAAAAACACTTGAATTCAACGAAGATGTTAGCATAGTTTATTTACATGCAACGTACAATGAACTATGAATGGTGGAAGGTGAGCTAAGGAGCATCTGCAAGTAAAAGGGTTAGCTTTAAATCATTAAGCTCTTCCCTTTCTGACATGGTTCCTTACAAAGGATTGCCCTAATATAATAGCATGCAAGTCCAAACCCTAATAAACAAACAAAGTGTCAAATAAGAAAAATATGGTCAGGTCCCAAAACAAGGAGAAATAGTCAAGGCAAGAGAAAAACCTAGCTACACACTAGCCCTAGCCTAGCAAACATCTAAACCAAGGTGTCTTAGTCACAAACATTCTTTGATCGTCATTCCCAAAATTGCAAAGGCTATGTCCATAGAGGAAACATTCATTTTCGTTAAGTTTTTCTCTTGAGGAAAAGTTCCTTCACATTGTGTCAAACAATTAGAAGTAGACCCTTCATTATGTTGTATAACAAACGGTAGCCACAACTTCATCCCAACCCTAGAACCTATGTGAGGTCGATAGAGTGAGTGTGATTTGCCATCAAGCGCATTGAATTTCTTTTTTTTGTATGTTTTTCATGTCATTAAGTTTGTCACTTGCAGACTGATGTACGTGTCTGATATTCGTGATAAGTTTTTTTTAATGGATCCCCTAGACACTTCACATAAGTGAAATACCGTTCTCAAAACTCAAGATAGGAATCAAAACATGTGAGACAACAAAATAAATGCCAAATAATGGTGAGAACATCCGGATACAACTATGTCAAGGCAAACCTTAATTTCACACTTGAAGCATGTCAGATAGTCTCAAATGGATGTCTTGAGCTCTGAAAAGCTATGTATACATGAAATATAACCCCAGGTCATTCAAGTGGACATCCCACACATATAACATCATAAAGTGATGTCAACAAGCACCTGAATCAAATACTCCAATTACATTGCCTCAAAGTTTTGTCTTATCAGAAATAATTTATTGTGCTCTTCATGGATGACAGAAATCTTCAGAGTTGTCTCACTGGTCTTGAGACCCCCTTCCCTCGAGTTCTGTAGGTCAAGCAGCTCTTGCTCCACGATTTCTACCTCCAAGAGGTAGTAGATCAAATTACTCTTGATCTCCTCAGACGGTGATCACCTCTCCATCTCTTAGAAACTTGATAGCTACATGACATGTGGATACCATAGTCTTGAAATGGCTCAATAGCGAGCGACCAGAAATAACATTATAGGTGATTGGAGAGTCCACTATCAAGAAGTCTTCCATCTCAATGAATTACTTCTTACCTTCTTCCTAGGTAACCACTGGTAACATCACACATAGGTTTTCCTTCATTTCTCCTGAAAAGCCGTATATGGGTCCGACCAGCTCTACCAGTAGGTTAATTAAAAGATTGAGCTTATCAAATGTAGACTTGAACAAGATGTTCATTGTGCTGCCGGTGTCAATCGGGATACTCTCAACGGGAAAAAATTTCTTTTTATCCTATCCCCTGCAAGAATGTCAGATGTATGAATGCCAATAAAAGAAGTAGTGCAATGATTTCTTCTTAGGGCCAAAACATCATTAGTGAGCGTAATGGGGAGGGGGGTCAACTCTCAATCCCCTGCAAGAACGCGACATTACACAATTCCTCATTCTAAACCTCATCTGCGAGGCTCGTTGGGATGATTTTATTCCTCTAAAATAGTCAAGACTATCCCAACAACGTGGGAAACGTTCGTTTGGAAGGGTACATTTGGGAATTTTACTACCCGAGCCTTACCGTGCCTCTGGACAGAGGTCTATGTTACCAAAAATTCCTTCATCTTTCCAGTCTTGATCAGTTCCTCGATTAAGTTTGAAGGTGTCTGCATTTATCCATATCATGATCGTGATCTCGATGGTACTTACAGTACTTCCTTGTGTTCAAAAGACAGGCTCCGACTCTCATCGGTGTCGCCTGCATGAAGTAATTCTTATCTTGAATGTCATCCATTATCTTCACCATTGATACCCTCAACGGGGTGGCTCAAGGGCCCTCATACTCATTGAATAGTTGCTCATAAAATTGAATCAGCCTTTCAAAGTACTGAGTCGATTGCTGGTCACAACTTCTTGCTTGATCTCCCAGATGGTACCTTCAGCCTGACCCACTGTTGTCGCAAGTAATTCAGTTGTCTTTGTATTGTAGTTGAACAGGTGGTCTAGGTTTCTCCTTTGGTTTCCACACACTACTCTTCATGGTTCTCTTATGGGTCTGGCGGTCTGTTGGTTCTGGTTGGGGGATGCAATCTTTGGCGATGATGTGTTTGTTGGGCATTTCCAACAACTCGGCCAAATCGTGGGGCTCATGCAAACTGAGGTCATAGTGAAATCTCTCAGACCTCAGGCTCTGATTTAGGGTAGTCTGCACCATAAAGGATCAAAGATATTTCACCTCCAACATCTTCCTTTAGAATCGTAGGATGTATGAATGCAAGCTCTCGTTTAGTCCTTGTTTAAGTTGTAATAAGGATTGCACGCTCTCCTTGGACCATCGGGTGCTTGCAAATTGCTCCACGAAAATTATCCTGAAAATCACAAAATTGCTGATGCTTTCTGCCAGAAGCGAGTTGAACCACCTCAAGGCCAATGTTCTCAAGGTACTGAAAAATATACGACTCTTGAATGCTTCTGAAATATTGAGCAAGCACATTGTGACTCAAAAAAAGCGTTGTCGTTGGGATACCTTATAAGACTCAAATGCAAATTTATCCGGCGGCTCGGCTCTTGAGAAGTGAAAGGGAAGAGGTTTCCCGGCTGGCGTTGGGCCTTAGTGCCCCGAAACGCTGCCACTCAACCCGCACAGATCCAGTGTGGTCCTGGTACTGTGAATCTTTGGGCCTCTCCGAACCGTGGTCCAACCTTTCGTCGTTACGCACAAGCACCACCTCTCAAGGAGTGTTATGCCCTCGAGAATCCCGTTCATCTCCTAGGGCCGTGACAACCCTTATGACCTCTGCGATCTGGCCTAACATCCGGTTCACTAATTGTGTCCTCATTTTCTTTATTTCTCACCGCACAAACTCTTCCTTAAACTCACTAGTTTATTCTGCGTTAAATTTCTCCTAGCTAGCATGAGTCGCGCAGGTAAATGCAAACTCTCAAACTACTCCTGGTGAGTCCCAAACCACCATGTCACCTTCTCTCTTGGTTGTTGGATTTATTTGTGCTAACACATTTTTGATATACAATAAAGCTCATATATATCATCAACATCTTTATTTATGTTGATCGATGCATCTTGTCTTCTTCCATCACCAACAATAATATTCTTGCGTACATGTCATTAACATGTGTGTGTGTGTGTATATATATATATAGTCTATGGTAAATGTCTTTTATTATCTCACAACTTAAGTGACCAAGCAAGTTTTATTATATTTTTTCCCCATAATTAATAATAAATTATAAAATTCAATGTTGACTTTAATAACTTTGAAGAAAGAAGTTTCTCACAAATTTAAAAATAAATTATTTACACATCAAACCAAAATTTCATTTTTAAGCATTTATTCATACAAACAAAACTTCTATTTTCCTACTCCCTTCCACCTTAACATCAAAATTTTCACAAAAAAAAGCTCCCTCCTGAAATCACAGCTATGACTCCCGTCCAGCCGCCGCACACCTCAACCACATAACCTGCAGGCGGCCACCACCCTCGACTGACCGAGCAGCCGATATCCCCTTCTTGTTCCTCTCAACGGCAACGCACCAAACCCACACATCACCGCAGTCCCCGCCGCCGTGCAATCCGCTTCTTCCTGATCCATTTCCCACAGCACCAAATGAAACACCTCGATGCTGCAGGGAAGCTCCAGCGAGCCCTTCGCAGCGTAACCGTACTCTTCCTCAGCCTCATCGAGCAATCCCCGGAAAAGACTGTGGTTCATCCACTCCGCTCGGATCAGAAACTTCTCTTTCTCCCTTCCCACCCGAACCGAAACCCAACCGGCCGGCGAGGCGGCGTACCGGCCCGGCCGCGTTGTTAGTGAGAGGCAACGTTGGAGTGTTTTGGATATGAGGCTCTTGGGTCTCGTACTGCTTTGGTATAGCTCCATGTGTTGAAGAAGGAGGAGGGAAAGTTATCCTCTGTCGTAGACTTTGCGCAGGGTGTTTTGAGATGGTGGAGGAGATGGTTTTATATAGGAAACCAAGGAAGCAAATTGAGTGTTTTATGAGGTGAAGTTAGTGATGTCACGGCAGTTTACAATTTGGGGAGTTTCTATGTGATAAAAATGCATTTTTTCTGCGCTCTAAATATTATCCAAAGACTGTTTCTAAACCAGCCGCGTTTTTAAAATAAACAAATATTTATATTTTAATGCTTTTTTTTCTTAATTTTGGATAATTTTTTATAAATTAAAATTTCGAGTGATATGGTGATCTTTGTTCATTAAGGTTTAGAGGCTCCATTGTCATATAGGAATATAAAAGTAGTTTTGAAAGTTGACTTGTTAGACATCTAATTTTTAATTAATCTCAATCTTTTATTAAGCTTTTATAGATCATTTGTAGTTTTAGGTCCTTGGAGAGCCTAAATGGCATTTTCGATGAGCCCAGACAAGCTACAATCAAGAAAGGGTAAATGACAAGCACGCAACGGGAGTAAGCAAGCAAAAGATAAGGAATAAAATGTATACCAAGTCCTAGTGCTATATATCAAAGAGATTTAGAATTAAAGTAAAGAACACAAGCAAACCGCTCTTGATCTTCCCCACGTGCTTCTGCTCGTTAGGTGTCTTGGAACCCATGCTTATACTTTATTTCTAATACATAGTCGAGCCTTGGAGACTTTAAAGAGTACATAGTAAAAGTCTAAAAAAAAAACTCGAACTGCATGAAAATTAGGTTAGCATAAAAGCTATCTACATGCAAAGTAGTAAACCATGCCTAGTGGGAGAGAGACTATGTTAGATAAAATCATAATAGTCCCTCCCTGTTAGACATGGCTCCATGCAAGAAATTTATCCCTAATATTCAAGTGTGCCGGTTTCACACCCAATAAACACACAAAAACAGTACACAAAATGCATGGCTATGGCGCAAACTAAGCAACAATAGCTAGACATATGAAAAACCTAGCTACATCCTAGCCCTACTCTAGTAAGCATCTAAAAATAAGGTGTCCTAGTCGCATCATCTATGTGTGTGCAAAATGTGTGGGTAAAAGGCTAACATATATTTTGTTAGGGTCGTAGACCCCAACGCAATCCTAAAGATCCAAAAATCCTAATGAATGTGGCACCTCTTAGAATCCAGAAATGCTTGAATTACTCCTTGTCCTTAACAGTAGCTACGACTTCATCCCAACCCAAAAACCTATGTGATGTGGATAGAGCACATGTGATTCACCATCAAGCTCATTGGGTTTCTTTTCCTCCAAGTTTTTCATGTCATTAAGCATGTCATTTGCAGAAAGATGTCTGCGATTGTTGTTCGTGGAAAGGTTTTTTTTAATGGATCCTCTAGACGCCATCACATAAGTGAAATATCATTCATAAGCCACAAGATAGGAATCAAAATATGTGGGACATCAAAATTAATGTCGATTGATGGTGAGAACTTCTGGATTCGGCTATGTAAAGGCAAACCTTAATTTTTTGCCTGAAGCATGTCATAGAATCTCAAATGGATGTCTTGAGCTCTAGGAAGCTATGTATGCTTGAAATATAACCCTAGGTCATTCAAGTGGACATCCCAAACATGCGACATCATAAAATAATGCCAACAACCATCTGTAACAGCTGATCCAATAAAATTGCTTCGCAGTTTTTGCTTTTAAAAATAATTTATCGAGATCTTCATCGGCGACATAAATCTTTAGAGTTGTCTCACTGATCTCGAGACCCCATTCCCTCCAGTTCTACAGGTTAAGCGGCTACTGCTCTATGTTTTCTACCTTCTAGAGGTAGCAGATCTGAGATTGCTCTAGATCTACTCAGACTGTGATCACCTCTCCATCTCCTGGAAACTTGACAACTACATGACATGTGGATACCACAATTTTGAAACCTTCAATAGCGGGCAGTCAAAATTGGCATTATAGGTGGGCGGTGAGTCTACTATCAAGCAGTCTTCAATCTCAGTAAATTGCTTCGCACCTTCTCCCCTGGTAACCACTAGTGACATCACACATAGGGCTTCCTTCCTTTCTCCTGAAAAGTCATATAGGAGTTCGGTCAACTATACCAGTTGGTCAGTTCAAGGATTGAGCTCATTGAATGCTGAATTAAGCAGAATATTCACTGAGCTGCTGGTGTCGAGTAGGATACTCTCAACCTGAGAAATTGCTTATTATTCTAGCTATAATGATGGAGTCATTGTAGGGATTTCTCTTGATGGGCAAATCATCATTGGTGAATGTAATGGGGACAACTCCTCATCCTTTGCACGGACGCGACATTATACAATTCTCTCATCCAAAACCTCATCTAGGAGGCACGTCGAAATGATTTTCTTCCTCTAGAATGGTCAAGAATATCCTAAAAATGTGGATAACATTCATCCAGACAAGTTTGTCTTGGAATTCTACTACCGAAGCCTTATAGTGCCTTTGGCCCCAGGTCTCCGCTGCCACAAATTCCTTTATCTTTCCAGCCTTGATCAGTTCCTCGATTAGGTTTCGAAGGTTTTTGCATTCTCCATATCATGATCATGATCCAAATGGTACTTGTAATACTTCCTCGTGTCCCGAAGAAAGTCTCTGACTCTCACTGGTTTCATTTGCTTGATTTCTCAGATGATTACTTTGACCCCCTCTATTGTCGCGAATGGGTCGATTTTCTTTGTACCGTAGTCAAACGAGTGCTTTGGGATTCTCCTTCGGTTTCCACTCGCTACTCTTTGGGGCTCTCTTATGGGCCTGGCAGTGTGTTGGTTCTGGTTGAGGGATGATTTCTATGGTGATGATGTGCTTGTTGGGCATTTCCAACAACTGGGCCAAATCCTGGGGCTCATTCAAACTGAGGTCATAGTGGAACCTCTCGGACCCCAGGCCTTGCTTTAGGGTGGCATGCACCATCAGGGATCAGAGACCTTTCACCTCCAGCATCTCCCTCTGAAATTGTAGGATGTTCGAACACAAGATCCCATTCAGCCCTTGTTTAAGTTGTCATAAAGACTGCACAATCTTCTTGGCCCTCTGGGCGTTTGCAAACTGCTCCAGGAAAATTCTCATGAAATCTGCAAGGCTGTTGATGCTTTTGGTCGGAAGTGAGTTGAACCACCTCAAGGTCGATGATCTCAAGGTAGTCAAAAATATACGCACTTGAATGCACCTGAAATATTGAGCAAGCATTTTGCTGACTCAAACAAAGCAATGTAGTTGTTGGGATGTGGCCGACTCCTGTAAGCCTCCCACGCTAACTTCTCAGGGGGCTCGACTCTTTAGATGAGAAAAGAGTAGCAGTTCCTCAACTGGAATTAGGACGTAGTGCCCCCAGAAACATTGCCTCTCGACTTGTGCAGATCTAGTGTTGTCCTGGTACTACAAATCTCTGGGCTTCTCTGGGCCATTACTCAACTTGTTATCGTTGTACACACACACCACATCTTGAGGAGGGTTCTGCCCTTAAGAAGCTCGTTCCCCTCCTAAGGTTGTGACAGTACTTATGACCTCTGTGATCTAGACTAACATCTAGTTCGCTATTTGGGTCCTCATTTTTTTGTATTTCTCACTGCACAAACTCTTCCTTAAACTCACTAGTATATTCTAAGTTATTTTTCTCCCAACTATTAGGAGCAGGGCAAGTAAATGTGGACTTTCGAACTATCCCAGATGAGTCACAGGCCGCCAAGTTATCTTCTCTGTTGGGTGTTGGATTTATTCGTGATAAAACATTTTTGATGTTCAATAAAGCTAATGTTTCTCATTAACATTTATATTTATGCTCGTCGACTTATCCTCTTCCATCATCAACAATAATATTTGTTCCTACACATTATAACTTTTCCATTAATTAATAATAAATTGTAAAATACATTGTTGAAGTTAATAACTTTGAAAAAGAGAAGTTTCTCCCACAATAACAATTTTCACACAAATATATATATATATATATATATATATATATATATATATATATATATATATATATATATATATATATATATATATATATATATATATATNACTTTTTAGCAGCCAACAATCAGACACAAAATAAGCATTATTTTTTTCGAGAAAATTGAGCTAAAAAAAATAATAATAAAATATTCAAACCCGCGTTCTCGCGATAAGAAATTATTAGTAACCACTATGTCAAATTAGATTCTACATATTTATTTCATAATTTTTGAATTATTATTAAAATAATAATATTTTCTCACAAATTTAAAAATAAATAGTTTACACATCAAACCAAAATATCATTTTAAGCATTTATTCATATAAACCAAGTTTCTATTTTCCTTCTTCGTCCCCCCCTAAACATCAAAATTTTCACAAGAAAATACTCGACAGACACTAGAATGCTTACAGAATTGATCATCAAATCTTATTGTGATGATCTTTTCATTTGTGCATCTTTTTCTTATCATTCTAGTCAAACGATATGTTAAAATTTGTTGTGAACCCATAATACTTGGAAGAGCAATGACAAGATGGCTAGGAATATTACATTGAATTAGTGGGTGAATGAAAAATAGTCCATAGGGCAATGCAAATATATAAGGAGATAGAATTTGATAGGTATAACTGGGGCGTTTTTAAGGTGACAGAGAGGAACATTTACTAAGGTAAACAAAACTTCTTTACGTGCTCGGAGGAGGGTAAACAAGATATTTGCTTCTATTTGTCACTAGCTATAATTACAATTCATAGTATTTGATTCTACAATCCACTTATGCAATCAAAGGAGATATGTAGCTTTTACATCTTGATATTCACCGATCCATTTGATCTAATTAGGTTTAGTTTTAGACTTATTATTGTAATTTAGGAGTAGTTGGTAGTAAAACCACTTAAATCAATATTCCAAACTAAGACCTATTAGTAGTAGACTATAACTTTTCTTAATGGAGTTAATACCTTCAACTTTCTCGGTGGGATTGACAATTCGGACTCAATAGAGCCCTATATTACTGAAATGATATGTATACTTGCGTGAGAAACCACAATGTGCAAGAATATCTAGTTTTAAGGATTTAATCAAGTTGTTAAGGAGCAGATCATATTCTTGGAGCCAACGCAAGGACTTACATAATAGAGCCCTATATTCCTATAATCCGCAAAGCTGGTGATGCTTTCTGCCTGAAGTGAGTTGAACCACCTCCAGACAATTAAATCCCTCTGAAATCTTGAGCAAGCACATTGTTGACACAAACAAAGCTATGTGGTCATTGAGATATGACCAACCCATATAAGCCTCTATCGCTAACTTCTCGGAGGGCTCGGATCTTGAGATGTGAAATGAGGAGTTCCCCGGCTTGCGTTGGGCCTTAGTGTCCCCAAAACATTGCCTCTCGACCGGCGCAACCCCATTGTTGTCCCGGTACAATGAATCTCTAAGCCTCCCCGGTCCATGGTTCAACCTTCTATCGTTGTCCACAAGCACCACCTCTCAAGGTGGGTTTTGCTCTCGAGAAGCCCGTTCACCTCCTATGCCTATGACAGCCCTTATAACCTCTGTGATCTGGCCTGACATTTGGTCACTATTCGGGTCCTCATTTTCTGTATTTCTCACAGCACAAACTCTTCCTTGAACTCACTAGTACATTCTGTGTTATTTTTCTCCCAGCCAGCAGGAGCTAGGCAGGTAAATGTAGACTCGCATTCTCGCAATATCAAATTAGAAATATTTTTATAAAAATAAAAAATTCTTCCACATATTTATTTCATAAAATTTAAACTATTATTAACAAACTCAAATTCTCTCACATAATTTAAAAATAAATAGTTTACAAATCAAATCAAAATTTCATTTTTAAGCATTCATTCATGTAAACCAAATTTCTATTTTCCTTCTCCGTTCCCCCCTGAACATCAAATTTTTCACAAGAAAACATTCAGCAGATACTGCTGGAAGAATCCATAACTGCCCTCCTGAAATCACAGCAATGCCCTTCGTCCAGCCGCCACACACAACGCCGAACACCTCAACCATACAACCTGCAGGCGGCCACCGCCCTCGATTGACCGAGCAGTCGATATCCCCTTCTTGTTCCCCTCAAAGACAACGGACCAAACCCACACAACACCGCAGTCCCCGCCGCCGCGAAATCCGCTTCTTCCTGATCCATTTCCCACAACACCAATTGAAACACCTCGATGCTGCAGGGAAGCTCCAGCGAGCCCTTCGCGGCGTAACCGTACTCTTTCTCAGCCTCATCCAGCAGCCCCCGGAAAAGACTGTGGTTCATCCACTCCGCTCGGATCAAAAACTTCTCTTTCTCCCTTCCCACCCGAACCGAAACCCAACCGGCCGGCGAGGCGGCGTACCGGCCCGGCCGCGTTGTTAGTGAGAGGCAACGTTGGAGTGTTTTGGATATGAGGCTCTTGGGCCTCGTACTGCTTTGGCATAGCTCCATGCTCGCGGAGAGGTTCATGGCGATGCTAGCAAGGAATGAGATTTGTTATGTTGTGGTGGAAGGGCGGATGCGGGTGGTTGGTTTTATATAGGAAGTGTTTCAATGTATACGGAACCGGCCGCGTTATTAGAATAGACAAATATTTATATTTTAATATTTCTTGTTTTTTCTTAATTTTGGATGATTTCTGTTAAATAAAATTAGTTTGGGCAATTAATTTCCAGCTTGATCAGTCTTATAGCACAAATTTCATTCTGATAATCAAAATTTAGCCCTTAAATAAGATTTTAAGACTATTAACTCTCGTGAACGAGTTGGTGTTGTGCGAGCGGCATGCAAGATTAGAGAGAGTCGTCTTAATGGCTCAAATATGTTCGAGCAAAGTGTTATGAAAACGACGGCAAATAAAGCGAAAATAGATCTAGAAAAAACGACACAAGATTTACGTGGTTCGGCAAATTGCCTACGTCCACGGAGCTGCAGAGGATTTTATTAAATTTGAGGATTACACCGTCGAGCGTCTCGACGTTACAAGAAAAAATATCTCCTTTCTCTCTCTTACACTTCTCATTCTCTTCTCTTCCCCTCTCTCTCTCTCTCTAAACCGAGAGCCACACCGAAGAGGAGAAGAAACCGGTACGAAGCCTTTTTTCACCTCTTCCGTTAGCCACGCACAGAAGCCAAGAAAAAAGGAGCGCAGCAATCAAAGGAAGAGCCCTCTCTTACAGCATGCGATACCTTCCTGTAGCTTTTAAAGCTCTTGTTTGGTCCATTAAAGGCAGTGCTTCAATTTGTGAAATCCATCAAGGAGCGGGAAGCTATTCTGGAAAGAGGAGGTGGCGGGACCCTCCATAGGAAAGAAAGAAGGTGGGTACGGGAGAGAAAAGCGGGAGATTAAATTGGAAGGAGAATTAATTAATTAAGAAGCAGTTAATTAATTTCTTAATCA
>NEWO01000203.1:899352-917819 GCA_003013225.1 Phalaenopsis aphrodite
AGAGGTTCCATTAGTGTTTGGTAGAGAGTCTAAATTGTGAGGAATTCTTCAAGAGATTGTAAAAGTGGAGGGAAAGTGAGAAATTTCTTCCTCCTTGCCGCTTCGAAGAGGAATTCTGTATGTTGTAAAGAAATGAAGAGATTCAGAGAAACTTCGAGGAGTTTTCTTAGGGAGAAATTAAATATAAGTTTATTTATTGGTAGTTTGTATGACTTTAATTTTATATATGAATTCTGAGTTTTGTTGTGTTTTCCCCATGAGATCTGAGTAGTTTTCTCTGTCTTTCTCCTTGTCTTAAGATTTGTGAAATGATGATTTGAATTGGTGAAGCCATGAAAACGTTAAAGAAATTGTGATGAACTTTTCATTTGCTAGTCTAGTGATTCACAAAGCACGTGTATTATCCACTTCTCCAATTCATTCATTTATTAAACCACAATTTCTTGGGTACATTCCATGTTGTTGATAAAATCTTCTTAGATCTGAGCTCATTTCTCATGAAGATCGCTTCTTCTGGTTTGTGGCATGATCCATGGTTATCATATCTCGAAGGATGTTGGATATTGTATTATAAATGATCTTACACAACATGGGTAAAGGCTTCTTTTAATAGTTGAGTAGAAATATAGAAAGACCCCTTTAAGAATGGTTAAGAAAATGGGAGAGTTTGTTATAAATTTCTCTAATTGAGAGACTCGTATAGAAAAAAATACCCCCCGCCTTAAGGATGGGCTCACTTATTTATAGGTTTGGGTCGCTTTCACCTAAGACTTCATACATATATGGCTACATTGAAAAAGAAAAATACATCAGAGTAATATTATTATATACATTTATGTGTCTTGCATCATACATGATAAAGTTGTCAAACAATTAAATGAGTTGATACACTCAGACTTGATGACTTAACTTGTCGAGTTATTTTATCGATCTAATTGGGTGAATTGACTAACGCGTTGGCTAAGATAATATTTGATGTTATATATAATTAAATCAGTTGAATTTGTCTTATTGAGATGGCCATATTTGGCTGCTGACATGTGGTTTCCCCAAATATATATCGAATGTTCTAATCATATCACATGTCTGATACTATCATATACTTTGAACTTGAACCCAACCCTTTTATAACTATACAACTAGGTTCATTAAAAATAAATTTCATATATAATTTTGATCATAACTAGGTTCTCATCATAATAAATCAACTAATGTTAATATAATAATTTGAGGCATTTACATACATCTCATACAATTCTTACATACATTTTTATATTTAAAAACTTAACGCTCAAATCTTTAATATCATATCAAAAACAGCACAATTAGTATTTCTTAAAAATAAAATACACCTTCTAATGAATAGGCTAACACACAGGTTTAAAACAACAGAGTGCTACGTATTTTAATATGAAAATTTATATGTGAAATACTTAAATACAAAAAAAAAAAAAAGAAATTGTGTGCTACGTAAAATTTCCTAATAAATTTTAGCTAGTTTTATATATCTACCACCAAATTCTTATGTATGAATGCATGAACCACTTTAACTTCAATTATAATGTATATATAGCATTCATCCTATGACTAAAATATAAGAATTAAAGTGGTTAGTAAATATTGAAATTTCATGGGTTTATATGTTAATAAATAGGAATTAGGTGGTAGGTAAACATAGGCCCCTAAAATTAATATTTTTTTTAATTAAGGTGGGCCTCCCACGTGTAAAGTCGAGCACACTCGTGTATTCAATTTATTTTTCTTATTAAGCTGGGCCTGATCATGTGTAAAATCAAGTACACTCGTGTCTCACGTGACAGAACCTGATTGAAATCTAATAAAAAATTGATGTAATATTTTTTTTTTTTTTAGTTTAGACACCTAAAATTTAGGTCCCGTTACAAAACCCTAACCGCGCGATTAGCACAACCTTCGCTGATAAAACCCAGCAGCCCCATTAATTAATCGGCCAACCTTTTTTGATCGCTGTCAGCTTCTCCAACAGCCCTTCGCTTTCTTCTTGGAATTGCGCCTACGGCATTCTCAAGGACCGCTTTGATGCTCCCGAAGCCTTCTTTTCTTTCGCTTCTTCAGCTCGCTTCCTTTCTCATCTGAGTACTCTTTTCATCCCCCTTCTCTGCTGTCTTCAGAAATCTATGGCTCTTTCCTGCTCCAGATGCCAGTCTTCTTACCGCTTCAGCGGTCTTCGGACTCAGCGAATATCAACTTATTCGGCCCCTTCGTTTCTGTTTTCCCTTCCTAAGCGGGAATTGGCGAAAAGGATCTCTTCACGAAGAGATGAAAATCGAAACTTGGGACCTATCTGCATGCAAGAAGGTTGTTTCTCCTTATTTCTGTGTCTATAAATTGTTGTGTGGATCTATGATGTCCAATTGTTTTGTGGTGATTTACCGTGTATTTTTAATTTGGGTTTATGTTTGCCATCCATTTTAGTTTGTTTAATGAACTGTTGAATTTAGATTTATTGGCAGCTGCAACTCCGTTGCCTACTAGTAAAGAGGCTGCTTTAATGAATGTTGAGAATGGCGGATTACCTTCTGTATGTTCAGATGAGTCTAGAATTAAAGCAGTTAATAGTACCAGCAGGAAGGATTTCACGGTTAGTATCACAGTGGTTGGGGCCTCTGGTGATCTAGCGAGGAAGAAAATTTTTCCTGCATTGTTTGCTCTCTTCTACGAGGATTGCCTGCCGGAGGTAATTTTGATGTTTTGGAAAGCTCCAGTTTGAATTTATGTTATTTCCATGAGGTTTGTTTCTTCAAAGATTGAAGCTTTATGCTGCTTGTGCCAATATGCATGCACAGCATTTTACAATTTTTGGATATGCTAGGAGTAAGATGGCTGATGCTGAGTTAAGAACGATGGTCAGCAAGACCCTCACATGCCGCATTGATAAGAGGTGATTATATCCTCAACTTTTTTTCTGATGCAATTATTTTAAGGTTTTGTTGAAGTAATTTTGTTACTTTTGTTATGAATATTGAGGTTTTGTTTGGTTCTTCTGGTTTTAAGCGAAAATTGCAATGATAAAATGGAGCAATTCCTTCAAAGATGCTTCTACTATTCGGGTCAGTATGACTCTGAGGGAGATTTTGCAGAGCTAGACAAGAAGCTGAGGGAGCATGAGGTAATTTTTTAATAACATAAAATGTTAGCTTCTTTTGCTTCTTTTTTTAATTTTTTTTTTTTTAGGGTAGGTGTCATTGCTTTTAGACTGTTAAATGCATCAAATTAGAGCCGTAAAGCTATTGTAATAAGGAATTATATTTGTTGTTTGCTGCATTTTAGTAATTAGTCCCTAAGTTTGTATAGCACTTTTCAAATTAGTTCTTTCAAGATTTATTCCTACTAATACTCCATGTTTAGAGCATTCTAGTAATACAGAAATTGTTTTTGTTATTAGTGTTCTTGAAAGAACTAGCTACTGTTGCCAAGCGTGAATGTCAATTACTATTGCTTCTTGTCAGCTTTGCAGTTAGTACTATAATTAATCATGAAAAATTGAACAATGAGCCAACTCACTTGGCGATTTTAGTTGCTATCTATGATTCTATGGGATGGTGATTTCTATTTTTTTTTTTTTCTTTTGTATCTTTTAATTTTTGTTATTATGTTCTATGTTGTTTTTCTCATTTAATTGTTATGTAACATATGAGTCAATTGATTATAAAGATCAATTAGAATTCCCTTGCACCCTACTCTTTGCTCCCCACTCGCAGCTTGGGGATGCAACCAAAAAAAAAAAGCATTTTTGAATATTCAGAAATTTTTTGGTAATGATTTTCACTTTCTTTGATATTAAACATTTGAAAGTCGTAGTTTTGATTTGTGTGGGAAATGTGTGAATCAATTGATATACTTTGCATGCTTTTCTTCCATGAACTTCAGGATCATGTACAAGGCATGTCAAGTAGTTTGCCAATCTTGATTAGAGTAGTAACTTAATATTGTACCAAACTACACAACACCATTACGGCATAGCATTGCAAAATGAAGCCCAAGTCTACTTTCAAAGTACTTATAGAGTTATACTTATTTTTATGTCATAATACTTATAGACTAAAGGCTATTTTCATAACACGAAAAAAATGGCAATCATGTTTGCATTATGATTTATTAATTTTGTGTTATTTATCCTCCAAATAATGATAGCTTTTTAAAACTACTACCCTTGTTAACACTATTTAAAAATTTTTGGGAATGCCTTGTTTTCTCTCCCCAAATTTACCTCTAAACTTCTTAAATTAATTCAGAATGTCATTGAACTTGGTAAGCCATGAACGTCAAGGGGTGATAGTCATATAAAAGTTTTCGTAATTGTGGATGAAATGATGACCTAGTTATGTTAATGACGGAAAACATTTTGTAGACAGGGAAAATGGTTTTATTAATCTGTCGGAGCTTTTTAATTGTTGAATCATCCATTTCATCTGTAAGATTATATAATTTTGACAAATTACTGGCACTAAGCTTGAATTGCCCATTTTTTATGTGGGTTGAAGGTCATTTTTTCTTGGCTAATGCATGGTGCCTCCATGCATTCAATTGTGAAAACTGATTCTTTCTTAGTGCTTTTTTGGGTTCCCTAATGTTGTACATATTAAGAAAAGACAACTGGACAATTTTGCATATTATGAATCATGCAAGTTATGGATAACTATAAGACATTGTGATGATTTAATTAATTAAAATTTTGAATTACATTGCATTGATTGATTTGGCTGGTAGTTTGAATTTTAGTTTATCACCATCAATTCATTGGTTATACTACACAGGACACTTGATGATATAATTTTTACACTCAATCCTTTTGGAGAGCGTTATTACCAGTATTGGTTGAGTGTAATAAAGTCTACACTTCAAATCTATGTTGGTTGCAGTAGCAAATATATCTAGATTCTAGATTACGTTCTATGAACATTTTTATTTTAATCATTCAAAAGAAGTCGCAAAATTCTGGCATTTGTCTAATTCATTTCTGAGTATTCATATAGCCAATGATTAAATTTTTATAAATAAATAGAAAAATAAAAAATTAAAAAAAATCCAAACACTCATTACATCAATGTTTTTGCACTGATAGCTTCTCAAGAGAGAGAATCGTAAATTAATTTCTCATTGTTCAAGTTGTATGCAGGCTAGGAGAATCTCAAATCGCTTATTCTATCTGTCTGTCCCTCCAAATATATTCATAGACGTGGTAAAATGTGCCAGTAGATCAGCTTCTTCATTGAATGGCTGGACAAGGGTGATTGTTGAAAAGCCCTTTGGACGTGACTCTGAATCTTCTGCTGCATTGACAAGAAACCTTAAACTTTATTTGGAGGAAGATCAGATTTTCAGGTAGTATTTGTCACCCAATTTTATGGTAACTTTTTCCTCTTGCAGTTTTGTAAGATATGCTCAAATAATGACATTTATTGTTTTTCAGAATTGATCACTACCTAGGAAAAGAACTTGTTGAAAACCTCTCTGTTTTAAGATTTTCGAATTTGGTTTTTGAACCTTTGTGGTCGAGGCAGTACATCCGAAATGTACAGTTGATTTTTTCTGAGGATTTCGGCACCGAAGGCCGAGGAGGGTAGGTGTTATTTACTTTTTAAGTTTAACATTTTTTATTACATTTGTGGAAATAATGGAGCTTTACTCAAGTGCTCATGCAGATACTTTGACAACTATGGTATAATCAGAGACATAATGCAAAATCATCTCCTCCAAATACTGGCTTTGTTTACCATGGAAACGCCTGTCAGCCTAGATGCAGAAGACATAAGAAATGAGAAGGTTCAGGCCTCACACTGCTGTTAATTTAATCATCATCAACATATGCACTAATCTTGTTATTTAATGATTTGTTGGGAAGTTAAGCCCATCTGCTAGCATTTATTATAATATTTTTTATTTATTTTAGGTGAAAGTTCTTCGTTCCATGAGACCACTACAGTTAGATAACGTTGTAATTGGGCAGTACAAAAGCCATAAAAAAGGTGGGGTTACTTATCCGGCCTATACAGATGATAAGACGGTACCAAAGGATAGTCTTACACCAACATTTGCTGCTGCTGCTTTATTTATTGATAATGCGAGATGGGATGGGGTACCTTTTCTTATGAAAGCGGGCAAGGCATTGCATACAAAACGGTATGTTCATTGGGATTTACATATACACCGTAAAATTTTATGCATTTACATATCAACACTTAAAAATTTTTTATATTTATTTATATAACATTTTAGAGTTAACATATGCATGGCACAATATAATTATCAATGTTTAGGTGTCTGATATGTGGATACATAAGAATTGTGTTTTCATCTGTTGTTAATACTGTATATGATGTTGGTTGGTGTTTTAAATATGCAGAGCAGAGATAAGAGTACAATTCAGGCATGTTCCTGGAAATTTATACAAGAGGAGTTTTGGTACAGATCTTGATCGAGCTACAAATGAACTTGTTATTCGTGTGCAGCCTGATGAAGCCATTTACTTGAAAATCAATAACAAACTCCCTGGTTTGGGAATGAGATTAGATCGTAGTAACTTGAATCTACACTATGCAGCAAGGTAAAAGAAAATTTTAGTTCAGTTGCTCAATTTTTAATTTAAATCATATCACGGAAAAATCTATTAACCAGTGGATGCTATACTTAATTTTCATAAAGAACTTCAACATGGACATTATTAATTGTATCCCAGCCTTTCCAAACTTAAAAAACATTGGCATCATCCATTGATATCCCACTATTTTCCTACAATTGCCCAGCAGTTTCAGCGACCTTGCATCTCTGCATTCTCAATTTGTTCTCATGCCTATTACATTATTTCTCTTGGATCTAATGTTTCCCAAGGCTAATTTTGAACCAAATGACACCATAGATAGTCGTGAGATTGCAATATATATTTGTTCGTGCTACCCAATAATAGCTTCTGCTGAGACCGGAATCCAATAAGAAATAGCAAAGAAATAGGATAGGCTGTTTTCAAATGGTGGTTTTGCAGCTAAAAATGGCCATTGACAAATGCTTTCGATGTAAAATGTTTATAATTTTTTTGCTGCGCATGTGATCGGCAATTAAAATAACATACAAGGATACATTGCGACCATGTGCATTTTGAGTATCAAAGTCCAAATTTAGTTTGGTTCTTCAACTTTTCCGTGAGGGTACATTTTAGTTCATTAGTGCATAGTATCTAAAAACTTGTGGTTGACTAGCTCAATGAGTCAACTTTATCGATAAGGGTTCGTGGCCTAGTAGTTAGAAGAGAGTTGTTTCTCTAATATCAAGAGCTCAAGTCACATTAATTGCTCACTATTTCCAAAAAAAATAAGTTTTTTTCTTAATATTCTTTTTTATCTTACAAACAAATGTATGACCTTAAAATTTGTAACATAAGAATTCTTATTTTGCTTCTATAACAAAAGTCAATGCCTTAAAATGATTATTTTTGGATCAACCAGGAACATTTGTTTTACTTTTAGGGGAGCATCAAAGGGAAACCAAAAGAAAAATAAAAAGCATTCAAGAAAGAAACCAAATTTGACCATAAATTAGATTTCGTGGGAAGATGAGGAAGGTAGGTTTAAGGCATCCTTTTGAGATGCCAATGCCTTGGCAATGCAGGCATTAAGATGAAGTGACACATGGGCACCTTAGACCTTTTAGGCAACTCATTTTAAAAACTTTACTAGGTTGGAATATCTAAATAGTGTCTTTGGCAACAAATGTCTCATAAAAGTATAGTTCTAATATAAGGTAATTTGATAACTTTATTGATTTATATAATTTTTTACTTGAAGAAAAAATAATGATATGTAATTATATATTTTTTTACTTGAAGAAAAAATAATGAATTGTAATTAATTGATTCGGTTGGACCTGTTAAGAATAAAATAAATAAAGAATTTTTACATACATAGAACCTAAAACATCTATATTTACATGTCACTCATTTTTTTTTATTTGAATATTTAGCATGCAAATGCAGTTAAAAGGCGAAATTTAACCCTTCGTTTCTCTACGTCATATTTGCCACTAAAGAACTCGGTGGCCAAACAGCTCCATGAAAGTAGACGGAAAGAAAACGAGGGACACATGCAAAAAATCTGTTATATTTGTGTGCTAAATATGAAGATGAGCAGAGCAACGCACGAAACTTTGTTTATTTTTACTTTGTCAAGTTGGGAGATGGCGTGCATCGAAGGGACTTTTGCCTCACTCTCCTCATCTTCTTCCTCGCAACAATTTCAAATTCCCGACGTTTTGCTCTTTCTCACATGGTGGTTGCTTTATATAGATTAAATATAGTATTCTTTTTCTCTATTTTGTTCCATTTGGACATTAATTAATATCTTATCATCTTCTTTTTCTTCTCCTTCTTATAGTCACTTCTCCTATGAATGATTGCATCCCATGCCGCTTTCCCAAGAAAAATCAGATGTGTTTGGTGGATGCTTGCCTTCATATTTATCGTAAGTAGAGCCCTCCATCCTTTCCATTTTCAGGGCTCGAGTTTGTTGCCTCTTCATTTTCTCCTTGGGCTTCCATAGCGCAAGCTTCTCTTTTATCTTCAAAGTTTTTTAGGTTTAGGTATTTATGCTTTCCAATTTATACCCATTACTCTCAATCTCTAATTTAGATGCCATAGTCGTGCAATTTTTGCTGGTGATGGAAATTCAAATTTATTCTCTGGGGATTTTTTTTTACCTTTTTCCTACTTTTTGTTGATGGGAATTGCCGAGCCGGGGGAGGATAAACAAGTGTTGCTCGATCTCCTTGGGGAGATGCTACATGGCCACTCGTTGAACTGGAGAGAAGAAGCATTTGTGTGTAGAAATTGGAGGGGAGTGATCTGCAGTCAATTTCTTTCTTGCATGGATCTAGCTTAGGCTTCCTAGGCTCGGATTCAATGGTCAAATACCTTTGAATACCGTCCACGTAGTAACCGGGCTCCTCATTTTGAGTTTTCGTGCCAGTGACAGATTTCTTCACCTTTAACGCTCCAAGAGGGCTACACCTTCAACTCAATGAATTCTCCAGCTCTCTTTGATCTAAATTTTTTTATCTTGGAAGAATCTCAGGATGTTGGATCTCTCTTATAGTAATTTCAATGGGAGCATTCCCACTTCCATCTCCAATCTTACTTAACTGGCCGCTTTAAATCTCTCCTAGAACTCTTTATTGCGAAACACAAAAATTTCTTTAAGAAATTGAAACGAAAGAAAGTGAGAGTTTGGGCATGGGGTTTTTTAGTGACAAATATGTAGAGAAATAATGGGTTAAATTCAGGCTATTAGCTTTAGATTTGGTGCTAAATGTATAAGTAAAAAGATTTAGTGCGACGTGTAATTAGGAATAGTTTAAAGCTACGTATCTAAAACCCAATAATTAAACCAAACCAAGCATGCTCAAAATCAAACTGACCAAATAAGATATAAAACTAAACCAAATTGAACTAACCAAATTAAATTGAAATATAATTTGATTTATTCAGTTCGATTGTGATTTAACAAAATTTTGAAATCCTAATGAGATGTATGCATTTGATCAGTTCGGATCAACTGAATTCATATTACTACAATATAATTCATAGTTTGGATTTAACTTTTATCCAACCCTAACAAATAACCAAAATTTAAATGCCCTTAGTCTAGAATAAAAAAAATCAAACTGTAATTTCATAAAGTGAACCAAATTAATCAAATATGTTTGGCTCTGTCTTTTGGTTCAAACCAATTAATGAGCTCCCCTAAGAAAAGATATAAATTTAAATTTTATGAAATTGTTAGATAAAATTTTAATGAAGATTTTTTTTTTCTTGAAGTAAAATTGAGTTAGCTTTGATGAAATAATTTGGCTAGCTTTGAATAAGGTAAAATCTGTGTGATGTTATTGAGGTTTGGAGGTATTTAGGTTATTTGGAGTAGTTTAATTAGCCCTTTTAATAAAATCCTATAAACTTAAAAATGTTAAATGAATGTATAAATAACTAAAGTCGCTTATAAAAGATATTTTGAATAAAGTAACTTGGTGAATAGTAATTGTAAATGACATAATTTTAATAGCTCTTTTTTTCTTAGAATGGTGAGAAGTGAATTAATTTGTGAAACTTATTAAAAATTCACACTTAGAATTAGTTGGATAAAGATTAGTATCATCATATGCAATTTAATGGATTTGAAGTTATAAGTTATGAATCAATTATAATGGAAGATCGAGTATTATGCGGGTGTTTTATAGATTTAAATATCTTAATTCTATTATGTAAAAGAATAATGATATAGATGGTGATGTAACTTTTGAGTTGAAGTTTGATGGTTAAAAGAGTTAACAATATAGTTCTTATGGCACCTATAGATTATTATGCAATAAGAGAGTGACAGGAACTTAAAAGTTAATTTTATTAAAATGCACTAAGATCAACCGTGTTAAATGGTCAAATTGTTGGGGAATTAAAAAAAGTTATGTATGTTATAGTTAAACAGAAAGGTAAGCATTTAGATAAACTAGATAAATAAAGTTGGGATATGATCTTATGTTGAAGAGAAAATGAGAGTTACACCTATTTAAGTGAAGTTAATTAAAAATAGGCATGACTTGTGTAAGCTTAAATTAACACCCTATATGAATGATTAAAGGGTCATTCATAAAGTTGGTCCTAAATAGCTGGATAATGGTAATGATTGTTTTTTTTATGTGTTATAATATCCTTAATGTTTTTAATCATCATATTTCTATTTCAAGAGCTTCATCGTTGTTCATTTATGTTAGTTTTCTTCTTTTATCTAGTCATCATATTGATACGAAACATAAGAGTTTTTCACATAAATTAGAACAAAAAAATATTTTATTTCAACTACACCAAGCAACAAAATTCAAATACATAAAAATAAGCACCTATAATTTGAGATGGGGGTGATCTCTCCCAAACCCTAACACCTACAATTCGAGAGGTAGGTGATTTCTCCCCTAAATTGTAACTCTAAGACTCAGGATAACAATCTCATCTTAACCCGAAACATATTAACCCTATTTGTACCCCACAATAATAACTTGCAAATGATTAAAATTGTCTTTTCATTCTTGCGCCTAAAATAAGTCTTCTAGTTATTTGGCAGGCTCGGCGTTGATGTAACATTACAACCATCCCAAAAATACATCGTCTTCAAGGTGAAAAAAAATTGTTGTTGGAACAAATTGTTTAGTTCCTACTCATAAACTTACTTGAGTTTAGCTCTCGTCGTCAGTACTTAATTGAAATAAGTGATAAATCGTTGATATTGATGAGGACTGTGTCTAATCCATAGCCTAAAACATCCATCTCATAATAAAAGGTTGGTTGAAATA
Source organism: Phalaenopsis aphrodite (assembly GCA_003013225.1). Classification (NCBI taxonomy): domain Eukaryota; kingdom Viridiplantae; phylum Streptophyta; class Magnoliopsida; order Asparagales; family Orchidaceae; genus Phalaenopsis; species Phalaenopsis aphrodite. The sequence goes on from NEWO01000203.1 coordinate 910,720, forward strand.
AGGTAACACTAGCATCGGTACACTCATCATGACATTCTTTAACTTCTTGAAAGCCTGGGTCATCGCTTTCCACCACTAAAAGTTTTCTTTCATCAAATTCTCTGTCAATTTCCACACAATCGAATTACAACCCTACACGAACTTCCAATGATATACTGTAAGTTCTAGAAATCTTCTCAATCCCTTTAAGGTCTTTGATGATAGCCACTTCGACATAGCCATCACCTTTGATGGAGCTGCCGACCCCCAGGACTTGCACAAACTAAGGTAACTACAAAACTATACCATCTTGTTTCCCTCCTGAAAACTCTGCAGTTTCAAAATCAAGCCCTTACAAAATCTCATGCTCTTCTCCACCTGTCTCGTTCCCATCATTACTCTTGAATCTTCTTTCGCCCAGAAGGTTGTCATAGCAAAAGACACCGATGCGGTTAGATGCAGCTGTCCATCGGGTTCTCACTCCACATGGTTCCCTGTTCAAAGTCAAATTTCTTCAAAGCGATCTTCTCCACACCAAAATTGCACTCCATCCATTTCCGTTTGTTGCCACTCGTTTCAAACCTACATATGTCGCATCATTCTCTCTAGATGTTGCCGCTTGAATCCGCTCCCGACTCCTTTTATCAATCCCGCCTACTTTCATTCATTCCAGTCATTCGGATGCTGCACTATTCTTCCAAGTGCTGTTAGTCGAGTTCGCTTCTGACTCCTTCATTCGATCCTAACTACTTCCATTTGTTTGAGCTGTCAGGATGTCATGTCATTCCTTCCAAGTACTGCTCTCAAGTTTACTTTCAATTCCTTCGCTTGATCCTGCAGCTCCAGATCCGTCTAAGGCAACAATGTTGTCTTAATGCCGTACAATCCTTCTAATTGCTCCTACTCATTTCCATTCCCGACGCATTAGATCGATCTCCCGGCGGGCAGTGGTAGGTTTGTATGAAACTCCACAATCTTCTTTATTTTTTCTAGAACCATAAATCAACCCTCAATGGATGAGAATGACTCCTCCGTGGTTTTAAAATACTCGTTCATTTCAGGTATGGTTTGACTAACTTACAGTCAAATTTCTCCTCTAGAATATCTACAGTTTCAGAATTCCTTTATGCCGCAATTCTGCTTCCCAGTTGTCTCAAATCACGACTGAATCTCACTGTCTCACAAAGCTAGCGATTGCATTGCTCAATCCCGTTCGATTGGAGGGGGGTGGGAAGAGTTGGCGATGAAAGATGTGATCCCGTCATTTCGCCTTGCTAGCTCTTATCACGATTGTATCCAACAAAAGCTGCGAATGCATGTTGCAATCCTGTCGGTCTTCCCAATTTGCTCGGATCACGAATAACGCTAAGCAACAAAACTCAAATACATAAATATAAGCACCTACAATTTGAGAGGTAGGCAATCTCTCTCAAAACCTAACCCTAAAACCTATAATTCGAGAGACGAGCGATCTCTCCAAAACTTTAACTCTAAGACTCAAGATAACAATCTCATCATAACCCTAACCCTAAGCATATTAGCCCTGTTCATACCACACAATAATAACTAACAATTTACTAAATTAGCCCTATTTATGCTGGACTAAATTACCTTTTTTGCATTGCACCAAAAATAAGTCTTCATATTATTTGGTTGGTCGGGCATCAATGTAACACATTTATATTTGTGATCAACTTTTTAAATCGCTGATGTATTTCAACCTTTTTAGTCTTTTCTATTGTGAGTGTTGATTTTTACTATTTAGCTATATTTTGGTGATGATGCAATTTCTCAATTTTGTAGTTACAAATTAAATAACAGCATGTTTTAGGTTCAACTTTAATCTGCCACCCAGTAAGCTCCCATCCTATCGGTCTTTGTTGAGCCCATGCTTTATATTAATAACAAACTTCATTGATTGGATATTCATAATTAACATAGAAGTTATTTGTTTGTGTAACCTTGATGTAAAGCTTTTTGCATGCAAAATTCTTCTATTTTTTAAAATAAAATTGGTAAAGTATAGTTAACTTTATTTTTCACATCCTTTAATAAAGCAGATGTGAAATAGTTACAACTATATAGGAAAGAATTTACATAATATTAAATTTCTATACAGCAAAAACGTAGCAATATATATATTTTATGTTGTTCTAGTTATTGTGACATTCTGTCATACCGTTATTGTTTTGCGTTTTGATCAACTATTGTCATGGCATAGTTTTGTGTGGAGTGTCTTTTGAATAGGTAGAAACAATTGTAGATCAAAGATAACATGACTTCAATTTTGTGCAAACTTAAATAAGCATATCATGCAATACTATGTAAAAAAATGAATCGAGGAGGATTTATGAATGTGGTCTATATTTGTTGGAATGAGATCAATGAACATGATGATAAGACATTGTTTGTTTTTTTTTTTCTAATTTGCTTCTATTTAGATTTATTATGTTATACCTGTTTAGTTTTGCTTTTAATTCGATACACTATTGTTTATTTTAGTGTATGTCGAGGTTGGATTGGTTTTGTTGATATTGAAGGAAGTGAGGATCCTTAGTCTGAACCTAATTCTTTTGGTTTGGCCTAATAAATCCTCCTCTCTTCATTCTCTGAGCTTTGAGTTAAATGTTTGTTAGCTTTTATGCGCCATTTTAGCGATATTATCTTTGATTTGTCTTATTATCCATATCAAACTTTCCACATTACTTGCATCTACTTATCATATTGATCAATGTTCTGTGTTTCATTGTATCTCAAATCATTTAAATCTTTTTTTTAAGAAAATTAAGGCTGCTATTGTCTCTTTGATAATCGGCCCCCCTTTCATCTTTCCTTGTCTGATTACCCATGAAGCACAGATACAACTACGGAGAAATGAACAAGACATGATACAAATACGATGATATTGTATAATTTAAAAAGTATGATACATCATGCCATAAACATATTTTATACGCAATATAAAATATACAATTTTCTTTTATTCTCTATTAAAGACATCATATGATGAAGTATAGAATCATAAAAGAAACTTATATTGATAAAAAAATTTAAATGATTAATCTAAGAAGAAACAAAATTTTTTGGCCAACAAGCAATAAATTGTTCCTTTTAGCTGTCCCATGATTTGTCAATATCGATATTACTTTCCAATTGTCAAAAAGTCTCCCAAAAAATTAAATCCAATTTTATCCTCAAAATAATTGAACAAAATGTGCCTACATGAGCATAATTAATTAGTGTTAGCACACTCTATTTTAGGTTCATCATTAGTGTTGATGTTCTTGCCTTATTTGATAACAATTCCACTTTTATCTCAAAAAACTTACAAAGATAGCTTATCAGGTGCTACTTCAAATATTCAAATATCATCCATTATATTTAATGCATCTCCTCAGGTATTCCACAATATGGTCTTCTCTTGAGTATATTTAGGGCTACTTCCATATTTAGGGCTAATTCTATATTGAAAACAATGATTAGCATGCACAAATACTAAATATTCTCCTCGTTTAGAAAAGATTATGTTCCTCTTAAGTGAATTGATTAAAGGGTATGCACTTTAATATCTTTCGAATTAAGAAGAGAAACATGGTTGAGCCAACCATTTAAAACCTAAACTTAATCAATGTCATAAATTATCCACAAAAAAATTTCATTCATAGTGCCTCTAAAAGCTATTTAGTTTCAAAGTATTGTACATGAACAAAACATAGACTTGGACGGGACAATGTGACATAATTGCAAACAAAGAGAGGACATAATGCATCATTTTTATATTTAGTATATTATTAATAAGAAATATATTTTACCATAATTATAATAAAATACAAGCAAAATTGTTTGACAACAAATCAAAACAATTGACATTGTAAATATGGAGATGGTCGATGGGTGTACTAGGGTTAGGGACCTATTGGAATCATGATATGAAGTTTGGTCGAGATAGTTCAACTATATAGAAATGATGAAAATCATGACAATATTCTTACCTTCCACTTTAGCTTTATATCCTTAGGCTTGGTAGTGCATGGGGAGAGTGGCTTTCACTTTGAGTTTGTAGGCGGGGAAATGCCTTCGACTTCAAGGAAAAGGGTGAAATACGACATTGGTGTGAGAGACTGTGAGATGGGAATGCATCTTCGTCTTTAGCTTTTTGTTTCAACCTTGAAGCTTGGAAAGATGCAACACAAGGTGGAGATTCATCTTCATCATCATAATTTGGAATTGAGATCAAGGATGCATCGTTGTCTTTTGTTTTGTCTGCTTATCACGTCTTCAAACTTTGTTTTTGTATCTTGACTTCGAAAAGGACATGAAATTTATTAAGTTAAGACAATTCTTAGTCTTGATTACTACTTACATCCCCTGCTGTTGTGTATCAAATTGTATCCCACAATGTCAAAAAAAATGTATGTTCCATGTTCTAACATGTTCCATATGTGTTAGAGCTCAAATTTTCAAGAAAAAATTTGTCGTAGGTTATGATACGTCGGGCACATGTCGAGGTGCATTGGAACCATGTTTGACATCAGGGAAGAGGAGGTCGGAGAAGAATTAGCAAGAATAACCAAGAAAGTACTTCGAAACAAAAAAGAATAACAAAACAAAGACAAGATGCACTAATCAAATAAAAGATGCAAGGTACAAGAGTTTCCTTCTCTCACAACAGATCGGAATATATAAATCACTACTCGAAGGATTGACGAAGGGAAAAAAACCCAGGATGTCACCATTAACGATGGAAGGATACAGTTGGCATTACCCAACACCGTGGAAACAAACTCGTTCCCATTTGAGAACCACAAATGGGAACAGAAACCCTCACAACTCAAATGAATAAAATACCGCATAATACAATAAGTGAATACATTTATAATCAAACAAATGACCGAAACCCTAATAAAAGCAAACGGACGAAAATAGCCTTACTAATATATTGACCCACAACTTAACTCAAATTAATTTACTCCGTGTCAATGTCCATGTTTGACATTTGTCCAACGTGAACATGCCATTTAGAAGTGTCCATATTTCATAGTTATGGAGCATGAACAACAAAAACAATATTTGAATCCAAAAAGATGCAACTCTAAATTAATCATTAATCTAACTTCTCTATTGAGAAAAATCCTTTTAGTCATTTATTTCTATCATTTGTTATATCCATGTCCTTATATGCAGCAGTATGATGTATAGTTTCACTTATCCAAGAATAATTGTAGTATTTAACAAAAGAACGCATCTAATCCCTTATTGTCAATAAATGATCTCTATTTGTATGAGTTGCTTTAACATGTCATATATCAGCTCTATACAAATAATAATATAATCCATGTTATCCTGTTATATATGATTTTAACATGTCCAATTTTATTTTTTTATTTGAGTTTCCCTTATCATTGCTACTCACTTTCTTTAAAGATTGGCAAGCGATAAATCTCGAACTACATGGCTTGGACCTACGACCTCATAAAAACAATCTTCTTCAATTAATGGGCCATGGGCTTATGTTGCTATTACTCCCAAGCCTTTTTACTCATCTTTTTATTCTGAATAACTGTAAAGAAAAAATATGTTTGTGCTTTGCTTTGCTTTGCACTTATTTCCGGAGCAATTGTTTTTTTTAGCATGTTAAGAACTTGATGGTCTTAATTGTAGAAAACTGGATCTTATCCTTGATCTCTTAAATTTGAGACAAGTTCATTATTTTTATGCCTTGCATTTTTTATAATAATATGAGGACAAGTATTTTGTTTGATGAATTTCATACTGAAGATCGGAGGAATAATTTTAATCGATGCTGAGTAATGCAGCTCATCTATAGGTACTAATTGCCAAACATTCTGAATAATGCAAAATAACCCAATGAAATAATTAGGTGTATTTCACTGATTTCTTTGCAAAACTAACATACTACCCTTTCAAATGAACTACACATATGTGAAAAACCGAACCATTATGCTTTTGACATTTCATTTCTGATAAAATTGTTACTTATGAAGCTTTTCAAAATTTGAGTGGATTATTTGTATTAATATGCAAAAATTCTTTTTTTTTAACAACAACAACAACAGCGAGCTATTATTCCGGTAAGTGGGGCCAGCTACACCACACGAATCATTTTGCTCTATTATGTCATATAATTCTAATAGATTCAGATTCAGATCATTTTTTATACAATATGCTCAAGTCTTTTTAGGTGTATCCCTACCTTTCTTAACATAAGTCGAATCTAAAACATCCAATCTCCTAATCAGATCATAAGATGTTTGATATTTAATGTGACCAAATCATCTAAGTCGACTCTCTCTAATCTTGTCTGTCACTCAAGCAACGCCAACCCTTTTCACGAATTTTTTTTTTTAATTCCCAAGTCTTAACTATTTTTTCCTCACTTGTGGTTGTTATTATCAGATACTCGAGAGAGATACCAGATGCCTATGAAAGGCTTCTCCTTGATGCGATCGAAGGAGAAAGAAGACTTTTCATCAGATCTGATGAGCTTGATGCTGCTTGGGCGCTGTTCACTCCTCTTCTGAAAGATCTGGAAGAGAAGAAGATTGCTCCGGAGCTCTATCCTTATGGCAGCAGAGGACCTGTAGGCGCCCATTATCTGGCTGCAAATTATAATGTTCGGTGGGGCGATCTCAGTTCAGAACACTGAGCTCTGCTTAATTGTAGCTCTTCAATTTGTTGCAGATATTCTGCAGTTAGATTAAAGATTAAAATAAGAATAGTTTCCACATTGTAACCGATCTGTTCTGATTCAATTGGTGTTTTTAAGATGTTAGCAGAGGAAAGTAATTGTTCTAAGTTTTATTCTGATATATTATGCAACCTCTTATTTAAGCATTGTAACTTGTTTTAGAGATTTATGCTTATGATGGGAGAAGGTGATGAAGATAATTTTGTACATCTTTCATGGGCACATGTGAATATAGATTCTTTATATCATTATTGCTAATTTATTTATTTTCACAGATTTGTTTGAAAATAGATATTCAAATTGTATTATGTCAATGCTTTAACAATGATTAAGCAATTGATGACTGCTAAGTGGTATGTAGAGGTTTGGATTGTATTTTGCTCTAAAATTGTTGAATTATTGTGGAAAAAAA
>NEWO01000203.1:918327-943150 GCA_003013225.1 Phalaenopsis aphrodite
GAACAAAATAGGGGTCAAGCATGAAGGAATATACGTGTTAAACAAGGTCAATAAACCGAAATTTTACATTTTCTTCAAAGATTGGATAGTAGTTTTTTGGGTCGAAATATTCACAAATGAAAATTTGTGCTTCTCAAAAAAATAAAAAGATGGGAAAAAAAAAGACAAAATTTACAAGAAATCAACCTACCGCACTGTGATGGCAGGAACAGACCTCCCAAGAGGCAATCAGAGTAGAAAGCCATCAGAAAATTTGCAGTCTGCACAATGAAAAATGCTCAAAGAATGTGCCTGGAGAGATCAAGGCTGACAAATCCAGCTAGTCTGAATACAAAAGGATCATTCAAGAAGCCATTGCCCACTATGTTGAGTGGCATTACATGATAACCCAAAAATAGTAGAATTGTTCCAACCTCTTTCTCTGTAGCGATCGCTTTCTTGTCAGTGCTGGTTTCTTTCAGGTTCCCACTTTGACGAGCTCACCAACATATTGCATATCTTTTTTTCACCATATTTAAGCTAAATATAAAGATTAAATGACTTGGGCAAATGAAAATGAAACATATTCTATGTGACAACATTATAACAATCTCTAGTTGATTGTTATAATATATTGAAAACGCCTTTTTACCCATACAGGCGATTGAGACAAAGCATGATGGAGAAACAATTAGATGGTAAGTAGCAAATTGTAGTAAATGTTTTCCATTAATGGTGAGCTATTTTATTCTGCAAACTAACCAGAAAGTACAATTTTATTTTCTCAACTGTAGCAGATTAAAACATCCCAAAATTTTTATCAAGTTACTCGTTCCGTCGAGTTGAACAAAAACATGTTGCCGTAGTATCTTAAACTTGTCATGCAACACGAGCTTTCAAGAATTGCCAATGTCATTGTTGCAGATTCAGAGATGGACGTATTTGCATTGTAAGAATGAGCTTCTAGTAAGATCAGTGCTTCTGTTTATAGAAGAAAGCTGCACTAGTACTTGAAAGTGTCCAAGTTTCTGCATGTTTCTCAAGAAAGCAAAGCATTAATTGTATTCAACAAAACATTAAGAAATTGACTGCATATCCCATCATACAATAATACAGGAAAAAGTTGTGCAAAAATTATTAGTGCAAAGCAATTTTAGCATCTCATAATACTGAGAAATTAGGGCGAAGAAAAACAGGAATCGACACAAATCCAGAAGAATACAAAGAGATTTAACGAGGTTCGGCAAAGATGCCTACGTCCTCGGGAGCAGAGTAGCGACTTTTCCACCAATCCTAAAAAAGAATACATGATACAGAATAGAATAACTTAGGGTTACAAACATACTTATTTATAACCCTAGAGAGAGCAGAAAAGAAAATCTTGTGTACAATATGTAATATCAAATTACGTCTGTACCGCACCCCCAACCTACATAAGGAAACTCCTCTGATTTGGACAAAATCTTCCGCTCCGCTCCGCTCCAATATTTGTCTCATTATGGTATATGAGTCATATCTAACAAATCTCCACATTGGCGAATATCTAGCCCCTTTGGAGAAATACATCATGGAGTTTCTTACATACCAGAAGTGGGTTGGGCCACCATGCTTCTCTAGTAACTGCAAACATTTAACAAGTCCAAGCAATGCACGAACTTGTTGATAGTAACTGGTTTGATCAACATATCAGCTGCATTTTCATCAGTATGAATCTTCTGCAACAGTAGCTCTCCAGAAGCAATCAATTCTCTGATCTTGTGATACCTGACATCAATATGTTTGGTTCTCGCATGGTACACCTGGTTCCTAGCCAGATAAATAACACTCTGATTGTCACAATGCAACTGAACTTCACCTTGCTCAACACCCAGTTTCTTTATTAGCCCAACAAGCCATAAGACTTATTTTGCAGCTTCAGCTACTGCAATGTACTCAGCTTCAGTTGTAGATAATGCCACAATAGACTGAATTGTTGATTTCCAACATATATACCCTCCACCAAGAGTAAAAGCATACTCAGTTGTAGACCTTCTGCCATCCAAATCACCTGCATAGTCTGAATCAACGTACCCCACAACTGAAGGATCATTTTGTTGACTGCCAAAAATAATTTCATGACCTACAGTACCCTTTAGATACCTGAAAATCCACTTGACTGCTTCTCAATGTCGCCTTTCAGGTTTAGCCATGTATTTGCAGACTTGACTAACAGCATGAGCCAAATCAGGACGAGTACATACCATAACATACATCAAGCAGCCAACTGCACTGTCCTATGGAACATTGGTCATGTCTTCGATTTTTGTATGTCTTAGGAAACTGTTCTGAAGAAAGCTTAAAATGATTTGCCAAAGGAGTGCTCACAGGCTTTGCATTGCTCATCTCAAACCTTTCCACTTTCTCAACATAGCCCCGTTGAGATAAACATAATCGTCATGAGTCTCTGTCTCGATGAATCTCCATTCCAAGAATCTTTTTCGTAGAACTCAAGTCTTTCATGTCACCCAATAAAACTTTCAAACTACGAACATCATTCATATTTTTTTTTGCAGCAATCAGTATATCATCAACATACAGTAACAGAAAAATAATAGAACCATCATCAAAACTCTTCACATAAATACAACAACCATACTCACATCGCCTGTAGCCAATTTGAATCATGTAGGAGTCGAACCGCTTGTACCATTGTCTTGGAGACTATTTCAACTCATACAACGATTTCTTTAACCTGAAAACCAGATGCTCCTGTCTAGGTTGAGTGAACCCTTCTGCTGTTTCATGTAAATCTGTTCCTTCAGATCACCACGCAAGAAAGTAGTTTTAACATCAATCTGCTCCAAATGCAAATCCCAAATAACTACTAATACAAGCACTGCCCTGATTGAAGTATGTCTGACCACAGGAGAAAATATTTCATTATAATTTATCTCTTTCTGCTGTGAAAATCCTTTTGCTACCACTCAAGCCTTAAATTATTCACCTTCTTTTTCTGATATTGCTGGTTTCCTTTTGTACACCCACTTGCAATCAATAGTCTTCTTTCCCTTCAGAAGTTAAACTAGCTCCTAAGTGCGATTTTTCTGCAAAGACTCAATCTCTTCAACCATTGCACGCATCCATTTTTCTTTTTCTCCTGGCTGGTGATAGCTCCTTGAAAAGTTGTTGGATCATCGATGCTAATGAGAAATGCACAAGAGACCAAGTTTTCATAACCCATTATGCTAAGAGACCTTATATTGGCGCGTCTCTGTCTGTCTCTGGCTATATTATAATTTTGAATATCATCTGGAATGGAATCATCAGGTGTTGGATTTGAACTTTCAACTTTCTCAGTTGTCACTGAACTTTGTTCTAAATCCATCTGCACTGCATCTGAACTGAAACTATTCCCTTGCACCTTGTCTTGATTCGCTGCAACATGGACTGTTCATCAAAAACTGCATCTCTGTTGATCACCATATTTTTTTGCAATCGGGTCCTAAAACTTGTATCCTTTCACACTTTTTTTGTAGCCCAAAAAAATGCACTTCTTGGATTTTACATCAAGTTTTGATCTTTCATCTTCAAGTACGTGCACGTAAGCAGGACAACCAAAAATCCGTACATGATCGAACTTAACTGGATTACCTATTTATACTTTTGCGACCTTGCCACCCAAAGAAGCCCGAGGTAATCTATTGATGAGATAGTATGTCATATTCACATCCTCTGCCTAGAAATTCTTAGGAAGTCTTGCATTCAGCCTCAAGCATCTTGCCCTTTCATTTAAGGACTTCTTCATCATTTTTGTCACACTATTTTGCTGTAGTGTCTTGTGCACTGAAAGATGTCTCTGAATCTCATGCTCCTCACAGAACTTTTGAAACTGTGAATTTGTGTACTCTGTGTCGTTATTGAACCTCAAATACTTGATATTTCTGTCAGTTTGGTTCTCCACCTCAGCTTTCCACAGCTTGAATTTAGGGAAGATTTCAGATTTCTGCTTCAATAAATACACCTAAACTTTCCTGGAGAAATCATCAATAAAGGTAACAAAATACTGAGATCCTCCTAATGACGATTCCCTGGTAGGGCCCCATACATCAGAATGCACATACATCAGAATCCCTTCAGCATTATGTTTTTCAGTCATAAAACTGACTCTAATCTGTTTTCCGACAACATAGAACTTACAAAAATCGAGCTTGCAGCTTTTAACACCACGCAACAGATTTCTTCTATACAATTATGTCATCTCACGTTCACTGAGATAACCAGACACATATGACATAGCTTTATACTATCATCTGACTCCCCAAAATGAACTCTACTTACAACTGTGCTCCCCAACAGTTTGTACTATCATATGAAGCAGGAGAGGGTTTCGATGAAGAGAAGGGAGAGGTGAATGGGGCTTTCGGTGCAAAGGGGAGGAGGCCGAATGAGGCGAGAGAGGATTTCTATGCAGGGCTTCTGTCAAGAGAAAGGGGAAAGTCGAGTCTCGTCGTGAAAGGGAGAAGGATTCGACTGCCGGGGAGAAGCAACCCAACCAAATCCTATAACAGCACTTTCAAAGTGTCTATTACAGGGCACTTGGCGGGCAATTGATGATTTTTCATTTGCAGAGGGATTTTATTTGGTAAATAATAGCTCCTAATTAAACTACATTAAAGTGGGATTGGGCGGTTTATTTGAAAATCAAAATTTGAAATTACGAATCATGTAAACCGAGTTAATAAGCCTGTATTCAGCTCGGATCAAGCCCGGGAAGAACCTTAACCCGCATCCCTTAATTAAATGTTTATACGCATCGATTTTCGTGTCGTTTGTTTGCAAGCGGAACCATAGCAATATGAGTATCCTTCCTAGCTAAAGTCGACATTCCGGACACGCCCGAGAGGCCTGTTTCATCATTCAGGGTCGTCCAGACAAGTTCGCCAATGATCGGATCAAAATGCATCAAATTTTATTTTTCTTTGGGTTTTGGGTTCGTGACGGAATATTTTGAAAATTGATTTTGGTTTAATTGGCAATGCAATGTGTGTGGGTGTCAGTGCTGTGAATTGTTACGCTTATGCGCTTGAATGTGTACATTGTGGTGTTTGCATAACCGAGTCACGATGGGNCAAGAAAGCAGTTTTAACATCCATCTGCTCCAAATGCAAATCTCAAATAGCTACTAATGCAAGCACTGCCCTGATTGAAGTATGTCTGACCACAGAAGAAAAGATTTCATCATAATTTATCCCTTTCTGCTGTGAAAATCCTTTTGCTACCAATCAAGTCTTAAATTTTTCCCTTTCTTTTTCTGATACTGCTGGTTTCCTTTTGTACACCTACTTGCAATCAATAGTCTTCTTTCCCTTCAGAAGCTGAACTAGCTCCTAAGTGCGATTTTTCTGCAAAGACTCCATCTCCTCAACCATTGCACGCATTCATTTTTCTTTTTCTCTTGGCTGGTGATAGCTCCTTGAAAAGTTGTTGGATCATCGATGCTAATGAGAAGTGCACAAGAGACCAAGTCTTCATAACCCAACCTGCTAAGAGACCTTATATTGGCGCGTCTCTGTCTGTCTCTGGCTAGATTATAATTTTGAAGATCATCTGGGATGGAATCATCAGGTGTTGGATTTGAACTTTCAACTTTCTCGGTGACAACGTTGTTCTAAATCCATTTGCACTACATCTGAACTGGAACTATTCTCTTGCATCTTGTCTTGATTTGCTGCAACATGGACTGTTTATCAAAAACTGTATCTCTGCTGATCACCATATTTTTTGCAATCGGGTCCTAAAACTTGTATCGTTTCACACTTTTTTATAGCCCAGAAAAATGCACTTCCTGGATTTTGCATCAAGTTTTGATCTTTCATCTTCAAGTACATGCACGTAAGCAGGACAATCAAAAATCCGTACATGGTCGAACTTAACTGGATTACCTATTTATACCTCTTCTGCGACCTTGCCACCCAAAGAAGTCCGAGGTAATCTATTGATAAGATAGTATGTCATATTCACATCCTCTGCCCAGAAATTCTTAGGAAGTCTTCCATTCAGTCTCAAGCATCTTGTCCTTTCATTTAAGGACTTGTTCATCATATTTGTCACACCATTTTCTTATAGTGTCTTGTGCACTGAAAGATGCCTCTGAATCTCATGCTCCTCACAGAACTTTTGAAACTGTGAATTTGTGTACTCTGTGTCATTATCGAACCTCAAATACTTGATATTTCTGTCAGTTTGGTTCTCCACCTCAGTTTTTCACAACTTGAATTTAGAGAAGATTTCAGATTTTTGCTTCAAGAAATACACCGAAACTTTCCTGGAGAAATCATCAATAAAGGTAACAAAATACTGAGATCCTCCTGATGACGATTCCCTGGTAGGACCCCATACATCAGAATGCACATAATCAAGAATTCCTTCAGCATTATGTTTTTCAGTCATAAAACTGACTCTAGTCTGTTTTCCGACAACATAGAACTAACAAAGACTGAGCTTGCAGTTTTTAACACCACGCAACAAATTTCTTCTATACAATTTTGTCATCCCACGTTCACTGAGATAACCCAGACACATATGACATAGCTTTGTACTATCATCTGACTCCACAGAATGAAGTCTACCTACAACTATGCTCCCCAACAGTTTGTATTATCATATGAAGCAGAAGAGGGTTTCGGTGCAGAAAAGGGAGAGGTGAATTGGGCTTTCGGTGCAGAGGGGAGGAGGTCGAATGAGGTGAGAGAGGATTTCCGTGCAGGGCTTCTGCCAAGAGAAAGGGGAGGGTCGAGTCTCGTCGTGAAAGGGAGAAGGATTCGACTGCCGGGGAGAAGCAACCCAACCAAATCCTATAGCAACACTGTCAAAGTGTCTATTACAGGGCACTAGGCGGGCAATTGATGAATTTCCATTTGCAGAGGGATTTTTTTGGTAAATAATAGCTCCTAATTAAACTACATTAAAGTGGGATTGGGCGGTTTATTTAAAATTTAAAATTTGAAATTACGAATCATGTAAACCGAGTTAATAAGCATGTATTCAGCTCGGATCAAGCCCGGGAAGAACCTTAACCCGAATCCCTTAATTAAACGCCGTTTGTTTGCACGCTGAACCATAACAATATGAGTGTCCATCCTAGCTAAAGTCGACGTTCCGGACGCGCCCGAGCGGCCCGTTTCATCATTCAGGGTCGTCCAGACAAGTTCGCCAACGATCGGATCAAAATGCATCAAATTTTATTTTTCTTTGGATTTTGGGTTCGTAACGAAATATTTTGAAAATTGATTTTGGTTTAATTGACAATGCAATGTGTGTGGGTGTCAGTGCTGTGAATTGTTACGCTTATGCGCTTGAATGTGTACATTGTGGTGTTTGCATAACCGAGTCATGATGGGTTTACCTAAGGCCTCATGATCCTATGAAAACTCATTTTTAGATCCTCCACATGTTGGTCCTTGGTCTTTGCAACTTAAAGTTGAGTGCTTGGGACCATTCATGTGAGGTATCCATAAAAATGGGCCAAGAAGTGGTTTGAAGTTCCATGTAAGGTGAGTTTCATTACTAGTCCTCAATGATAATCAATAGGAAAGTCCTAAAGCCATATCCTAGACTCTAGGAGAAGGAAACCAAGACTTCACTGAAAATGAGGTCAACAACTGCCACTAGTCATCATCGCTGATCACCTCCGCCACCAACCAATGTTGTCGTTCGCAACCACCGACAAATGCATTACTTTGAAATACATTAGTTTTATTTTACTTCGAACCAAATAATAAAAAAATAAAGTTCTTTATATATTTTGCAACGAACCAACTCTAAAGTATTTCACATACAATACATTACTCGTATTTTGCATTTATTCTACACTGCATCACATTTTCAACAAACCAAACAGTCCCTATGTGCAAAACAACTGCAAGAGTTTTGTTTTTTGTATCTGGTTTTATGTAAAATGAAAATAATATAAAACCCGACAACTAGTGGTGGCGAACAATAATGGTGGCTAGTACCAAGCAGCAATATTTAGAGCTTGCAATGTATTCTAAACTTGAACAAACCTAAGCGAGTTTAGAATACACGAAAAAAAATGAATTTGGAATTCAATGAAATTTTGCATTCCGCTTTCCTCAAATTGAACACAAGGGAGTTATTTGGAATCACTTTTTTATTTTGTTCTTAAAAACAAATTAATTTATTTTCAAAAATACATAAAAAATAACAAGCAAAAAATGCACTAAATAAATATGTTTTTAAAATAAAAGCAAAAGCAAAAACAAAAACAAAAGTGATCACCCTAAAGTTTTTCAAAATACCTGAATTCTAAATGTAACCCCCCGATTTTATAACAAAACAATAAGCTGCTAAGTATTTCACAAGGTTTGATTCTCTCCAATTTTCTAAACTTGAACAAATCTAAGCGAGTTTAGAAAACACACAAAAAAAATGAATTAAAAAACTGAAGTTGGAATTCAATGACATTTTGCATTCCGTTTTCCTCAAATTGAACAACAAGGAGTAATTTGAGATCACTTTTTTTTTTTATTCTTAAAAATAAATTAATTTGTTTTAAAAAATACATAAATAATAACAAGCAAAAAAATGCACTAAATAAATATGTTTTTAAAATAAAAATAAAGACAAAAACAAAAGTGATCCCAAACAAACCTTAAAGTTAACATACCTAAATTCTAAATGTAGTCCCCTCGATTTTATAGCAAAACAATAGGCTGCAAAGTATTTCACAAGGTTGAAATCTCTACAAATATTGAGTCAGAATATAACACAGCACAAGAGAGCTAATAAGGAGAACCTGCGGTTAGGCTAGTCACCGGATGGGAACCCCCCATCAACAGAGGAACTAACGAATGCAAGTCCCACACGTTATGCTTTTACAGTGCAATTGATTTGTATCCAACCAAACAATCCATCAAAATTCTTAAATACATGCATTTCAATTACTCTGCACTTTAAAAATGCATACATTTTAGAAACATAAATTTTTAAAACATCTAACTGAGTATATTCTTAGCATTGATGAGTATTTGCAGAAATAGAAACAAGCTTCTCGGGAAACAATTTTGAAAGACCTTAAATCACTTGCTAATTAGGTAAAATTAATAGCAAAAACAAAAGGAAACTTCCAACATGAAAGGTATACTGTGGGATAGAAACTGGAACTTTCGAGATTTATGCTTCAACTACCCAAAATAAAAATGCAGGTAAAAGTTAATCAGAAGTATTGCAATAGCTCACCCTCATTAATCAGCTAAAGATGCACATGAGCACTTTATATTCGTCAGAGACCTCTGTACCAGTCCATGAATAAAACTTCTCCATGTGGCTCAACAGTTAGGCTGCGCATCTGCAATGCGCAGGAAGCAAGCAAAAAGAGGGGATGGTATGGGGGTACAAAGAAGTAAAACTGTAAAGCAAATCCCATAAAAAGAGGTTCAAAACATGAACGGAACTCCCATCCCTTGGCACACGAATATAATCTAAGTAAACAGGCCCAAGAAAATTTTGATCTCATCCCCATTCCACAAACAGCCTTCGGCCCCATTTAGGCACATTATCCATCATGGTGAAAGAACAATAGGCTCTGTAGAGCGACATTGTGGATTCCTAAAAGTGAAGCTCTTCAATCTCTTTAAAAGAAGCCATGCATCAGATTCTGAACAACCCTGGCTCATCTCAAGTACCACAGGAAGCGGAGCGTTCTTGCTTATCTCCAAGGTTATTATGCCCTACAACATAAAAAGCATGAATGAGAATTTCTTGTCAAGTTATTTACTACAAAGGCAATATCTGAGAGTAATAGAAAAGTGAAAATTTTTATATTGCTCCAATGTATAGGAAATGAAATTTAAACTGATTTGTATCAGAATATAAAAGATTAAGGAATGATTTAACAAAGAATCACAGTAAAATCATTAATAAAATCTAATTGATGAATGTTTAATGCAATTATTCTTGAGATAAGAAAGAACATTGAAATAACGGATCCATAAAAAACTTCAATTTGAAACGAGGACAGAAGATGAAGAAAGAACAACAGTAAACAAACAAAAAGGGTAGAACGAAAGAAAGATAAAGATCAGGGTGAAAACAAAGAGGACCAGGGGAACCAAATATCTAGAGATATGATAATAATGACAGACATAAAAATTCATATTTATGTAGATATGTCTTTAGGAAAAAGAAATCACAGCCAAAAACATGCAAAATTATTAACTGAAATGTCCAGTTAATAAGCAAAGAGAGTCCAGAAAAAAATCAAGGTAGATAATAATGATACATTACATTCTATGTTCTAGAATTTTTAATATAAATCTAAATGTAAACTTGGAAATTTTGATTGAGATACAAAGGCGATAAGCAATTTCGGCTTGGTAGCTAACTCTCCAAGAAAACAGCTTTTTTTCAAGAAATATGAATAACAAAAGCAATATAAAATAGAAATAAATGATAAGAAACTGTTAGAAAAAAATTCAGGGTAAATCTTATTGATATAAATAGGAGTATAAATGTCCATTACACAATCTCCATTACAAAGAAAAAAAATAAAAACAGGATATAATAGAAAATGAAAGAAATAATAAAGAATCCAAGCTAATAACTCAAAACAAACAGGAACTAATAATGGCTAAAACTAGCTATTAATAAATATTCTAATACTCTCCCTCAAGTAGAAGCATAGATGTTAATCATGTTTAACATGGATTTGAAATTGTCGAACAGTGATCGAGGAAGGTTCTTCCTGAGAATATCAGCCAGTTGGCCACTAAATGACACAAATCTCCACAAACTCAAACTTTTCCTTAATGAAGTGTCGGCCAATCTTAACATGCTTGGTGCAATCAAGTCGGATCAGCCTATGAGCAATGTTAATGGTTGTCTTGTTATCACATAACAATTGTAGGGGAGCGAAGACCGTTACACATAGTTCGTGGATCATGATGAGTAACCAGAGAGCTTCACAAATTCCCATAGACATGAACCGAAATTCGGCTTCCGCACTGCTCCGAACAACTACAGACTGCTACTTGCTTTTCCACGTGACCAAGTTTTCCCACACAAATGAGCATTACGCCGAGGTAGATTGCCAATCATAGACAGACCCGGACCTAATCTTATGTCTTCTCCCAGTCGTTGCAACCCCTTTCTCTTCCTAGCCGTTGCAGCCCCCTCTTCATTTCCTACAATTTCCTCCCTTTCCTTTCTCTGATCTTACCAATGCTAGTTATTAGTTTTCTCTTTATTTATATGTATTTTTGCTTAGGTCCTAATGAGTCGTTGGTTTTCTAATTTCAAGTATTTTTGCTAATGTTCCCTCTTTCGAGGTTGTATCATTCAGCGAAGTGATGCCATGGCTGTATCTCGACAAGGTGGTGTGTATCCCACTCCGCTACTTCTACTTGACATCTCCCCTTGTCACTACCGCCCTCTCAGCTCCTCCAACAGGTTGTTCAACCTCCCGTCAAGCTTACTCCAGCAGTCCCGACGAGCGACACCTTCCTTTGTTGTTGCACTACTCCCTATGCCTCCTTCCTCTAATGCACCTCCCAGTCGTTCCTCAGCAGGTGACCGTGCCTCTTAGTCTTCCCACAACAGGCTATCGGGCGTCCCAACCCTCCCACAACAATCTACCGCACCTCCTAGCCCCTCCCCAGTAAGCTACCACACCATTCGGGCCCTCCAGCACTCCCACCTCCACTGACCAGCTCTTTGCCACTCCCCTGCGCTAAAGACTCATTTGACGCCGCTCTAGCCGTCGTCGTCCCCTCGGTTGCCCCATCCAACAGGCCTCTAGCCTCCCCCATTGGCACCTTCCAGGACTATTTTATGTTCCATGCTTAATCTATTTCCCGCATTTCTCTATTTTATTTATTGTTTTGGTGTGGCTTCACATTTTTGTTTGTGTTCATTTTACTGCTAATGTATTCTTGCTTGTTGTTCATGCGTCCTTGTTGGTGAGGAGTCATCATTGTACTCAGTTTTTATACTTTAGTAATAAAATTTGTCGCATATGAGTCATGATTTGGGTTAACTCTGCTATCATTATCATTCTGAAATAATTACAAGGGCTTCTAAGTAATTGAACAAATCAGGTTATTTATATGAAGAGCAACAGATCCTCTATTGGATATAGTTGATTAGTTGTAAATACAAATTTGATCCCTAGTGGATTTTGCTAGGGTTCCAAGGCTTCTATAAGCTTTATGATGCTCCTCCTTCTCTGAGAGCTTCAGAGATCAATGTAAGACATCAAAGGTTCCTATCCCCAAGTTAAATTTTCTTTTTACAAGCTCCATTGTCAGCCCTTATCCGATTTCTCGCAAATTTCAACTGACTATCCACCCGTTTCCATGCAAAGCTATCTCGTATACCCATGCTGCCACTACTCCCCGCCACCAATTTAATAATATCAGTAAGCAAAGACCTAAGAATAAGCGAACGGAAATGTAATAATAGAACAAGCAGACTAAGGACCTACAGGAAATACAACAATAACAACAACAAGCCTTTATCCTACTAAAATGTGGTCGGCTACATGAATCCTTTTTCTCTATTGCGTCCTATTGTGTCATATTTTCATCAAAAAGAAAAATCTTGTTGAAATTAATCATATTTAGATGCACAGAAATTAATACACAGAAATTAAATGTCCCAATCATCATGAGCACTAGTAATAATACACAGAAATTAAATGCAAACTATAACTGACACATCTAAATTCTGTAAATTTACACAAACAATAAAGCGGATCTTGAGCATTGCATCAACAAAGTTTTATTGGGTCTCAATGCCCTTCTTTATCCTTAATTTTTTTTTCTTGAATATGCACCATGAAAAATAAATATAGGAATGACATGCTAACATGACAACAAATTAAAAAGAAAAAGAAAAAAAAAAGTGGGGAAATGTAATTTCATGTGTATAAGCATAACATTTCATAGTTTGACAAGCAGTGCCGTAATCATACCAAGTCCAATGGTTGTCTTTAAAGAGTCATAAAAAAACTTAGAAAATAACGAAAAAAGACAAATGGTGTTATGCACAAGAAAATTTCCAGTGAGGTATTTAAACATTCTTAGGCGTTCGAGTATCTAAGTAGCTAATATGGTCGCCAACAAATACAGTATCAAAAGACAGTAAAGTAACCCCCACCACCTACCTGAGATAACCCAGCACCGTAAGTGTCGTGAAACAAAAGAATGAGCATTCTGAAAGGTCAAATCACATAATAGAATGAACATTCTGAATGGTTCCAGCCTTACGCTGAATATCAACAATATCTTATCTATTGTGTAATTTTTGTTACTAAAAATACAAACTAATACAATAGATTGAATCACTTGACATTTAAATTAAGACGTGAAAAAAGCACTAGAACACCTTCTGAGAAAAAATATTTGCTAGCAAGAGCACCCGTAGTTATTGAAAGCAGGAAAAGGTAAGACATTGAAATTTAAAGATACGATGAACAGTAAAAGTACCTCATACATAGACAAGAAAAGCTGGTATTTTTTCATTGTCTCTGTCATATCTGCTTTTATTTTCTTGTCTGAAGAAGAAAGAGCAGCAGAGACATCCTCGGGTGAGTAGCCTATACCAATTTGCACAACCTAAAAAAGAAAACATAGCTTCCTATTTTGAACACGTTCATCAGAGGAAGAAATATAAAACAAATTACCAAATTTAGACCTAAACTCACATTGTGATCAATGAAGACCTCAGATATGTAACTACCGTCATCAATATAAACAAGAAGTTCATAGGTACTCCGATGCTTGAACTGGAATCTCTTCACACCAGTCAAAATACACTGTAAATGTTATAATATTA
Organism: Phalaenopsis aphrodite; assembly: GCA_003013225.1. NCBI lineage: Eukaryota > Viridiplantae > Streptophyta > Magnoliopsida > Asparagales > Orchidaceae > Phalaenopsis > Phalaenopsis aphrodite. The sequence goes on from NEWO01000203.1 coordinate 932,137, forward strand.
CAGAGCCTCAAAAGCAAGCAATAGAAGTCATATTTCTGCAATTAAAAATTTTCATCATCCAAAAAAATATATATATCAAGAGATTTTTTTCTCAACGAGAAAATACACTAGTTAAGTTTGTTGCACAATGGATCTTTTTATTCTAAAAATTTAAAAAGAATAAAAGCGACAAGAAAAAATAATAATCCTAAATTTTTAATAGATGAACAAGTGGGGCAAAGCTCAAGATGATGCAAAGATTTCAAGGTTTAACCACAATTCAAATGAGGAATAATTAGAGTCGTGCATTCGATGAACAAGCTGAACTCGGCTCAATTAATACGCAATCAAGTTTGCTTAAATTTGTCAACAAACAACTTTGAATTTTAAAAACTCGAAGGTTAAAGGAACAAAATATAAACACGGTGCAACTCGTTCATTTATTTTCATGAACAAAATTCTCTATTGCTCATCAACTAACTTATTAAATGCTCGATAGTAAACTTAATGATAGCTCATATCATATATAACATATTATTTAAAAAAATTGATTAACTATAACATAATTAATTATATAAATTTAATAGAAATATACAATTATTCAATATCAAAGATATTTTAAGTTTAATTATTAGCTACATATTTAGTTTATTAATATATATTTATTAACACATAATAATCCACTATACTCAATTTATAATATTTTTTAAATTTAAAGGTCTATATTGTTACCAAGTAATACTGTTTGAGTTGAAATATGCTAGCACAATCTACCAACACCTCATGAACAAAATTTTAAAAGATATCATCGCAAGTACTATAGAGGTATATGTCAACGACATACTGGTGAAAAGCCTAGAAACATCTTAACATATCTCTCATCTGAAAGAATGTTTTCAACATTTATGATACTACAACTTGTGCCTTGACCCAACCAAATGGGCCTTCGGGGACACGTCAAGGAAATTCCTTTGATTCATGGTCACTTATCAAGGGATCGAAGAAAATCCTAAGAAAATCAGGGCACTCAAAGATATGTTGCGCCTAAAGAATATCAAAGAGGTGCAATACTTGAACAGATGCATAGTTGCTTTATCCCGTTTCTTAGCTCACTTAGGAGATAAATATCTACTATCTTTTAGGATAATAGGGGGCACTCAAAACAATGGCTTCCAGTCGACGAATGAATGTTAGGCCGTTTTCGAGCAACTAAAGACGTTGTTGGCCTCGCCACCACCTCCTTTCAAAACCTGTCCAAGAAGAGATGCTATATATATGTCGCTATTTCTCCTCAAAGAATAAGCTCTGTTCTAGTGAGGGAAGAAAAGATGATTCAACGACCTATCTACTATGTTAGCAAGATTCTCTTTGGCACGAAAAGTTACTAACAATTGTTAAACAAAATTGCACTAGCCCTAATGTTCTCAACTTGAAGGTTACGCCCGTATTTTTGCCTACAGCATCGACATCATCTCCCATTAAGAGCTATCTTACAAAAAATCAGATGCGTCCAAAAGTTTCATCAAATGGTCAATGGAATTGAAAAAATTTGGTATTCTCTACCTATCTCGATCGGACATCAAATCACAAATACTTGTTGAATTTGTGGTCGAATGCACAATATCTCTCCTCAAATTTAATTTGACTTGAGAATTTAAATTTAAATAGCAATTTTTATTTTTTATTGTATATTTTTTATGATTTTAAATTATATGTATAAGATCATATATAAATATAAACTTTTCAAAATTTTTAAGATATATTTTTCAACTCCTTTGACAGTGACGTCTAAAAATATGGAGCAATTGATAAGTTCGAAAAATATTACTTTAATCATCCACGTATCTCAGAGCTTTTCAAATAATAAACGTTCAAGATTTAAATTCAATAGCATTCAGGATTTCGATTCCAACATGCTTATGTTCAAGCTGAACGTCTTGATAAGGTAAGCCAAATGAAGTCAAAATTAGTTTGATCCGAGTCTGAATAAGCCCAGATCAAGTCGTTTAACCACAATTGGCGGCTTTTGGATGGGCAATTGAATGGCCAATAGATTCCAAATCTAACAAGCATATAGTCAAATCAAGCGTCTGTTGAGGCGAATCCAATGAGTCCAATATAACTCGATTCTAATATTATTAAGGCACTCAAATGCTCCTGAATCATTATTTGATCAAGGGAATCACTCCGGGTAGTCTGATAAAGTGACATGGATTCAAGAAGTATTTACGGAGGATGTCACTCCCAAAATCTATAAATAGAGTCTCACTCCCTTCATGAAATGAGACTTAAGATCTAGAACTGGAGGAAGAGGTTGAATGGGAGATCAAAGCTCTTGAGGGTTCCTAAAATCCACCACCGTTGGAATGTCCCCGATTAGTTGTCTCAGTCGGACCACTAATGTCGTTTGCTGCCATCGTTGAAATACCAATGCTCGGCCGCTACAGCCGTCAGACCATCGTCGCTGCTTTTAAGCCACAGTCAATTGGCCACCACCACTTTCCAACCACCTTCGTCAAACCGCAATTACCATTGGACCACCATTGCCACTTCTCAGCCACTGTCTACAGGTCACCGTTGCAGCTAAACCGCCATTGCCGATAGCCATAGTCGAGATGTCACAACTTCACGGCCAACACCGATTGGTTGATGTAGTCGTCATACTGTCGCTGTTGTCGAGTCACCACCACCGAATCCCAATTGCCACTTTTTGGCCATCGCTGACAAGCTATCACGACTACTCAGTGACCATCGATCAGTTGTCGTTGTCGTCGCCTGGCACCCATCGTCAAGCCACAACCACCATCGAACCACCATTGCCACTTCCAAGCCACTGATCGTCATTATCGCCACAACTATAGTTTTCGTCAGGCCATTTCCCTAAGTATTATGCCACTCCACTAACGAAAGTCATGTCACTTATATAATCTTGATCCTGGCCAGTTAAGGGTAAGCAGTCTTGCAACTTATAACAACATAGTAAAATTATTTCAATCAGAAAAGGCTCTTGATTTTTTCCCTTATGGGTTTCCACCTGAAAAATTGTTGTTGTCTGCTTGGTCAATTTTGTTTACCTGTGTGCGTCGAAACTTCGTGCAACACTAAGACATAAATACACCACTTTAACACTGCAAATTTACTAGCAAACGACAATCTTAAAATTTTTATTTTGCAAAACTCATCTTGCAAATTAGTAACTACTTCTTGGAAATACTGATCCACACAGCATTTAGAAGCTAATAGCGATTTCAAACATGTAAGTCTTGTTTTTTTTTTAAATTTTATAATGCTTCCAAGGACTTGATATATAAAACATCTAACTTTAACTTTCGAAACTACATCTTCATTGATGCGGGGCTAAATTGGCGCTCGGTTACAGACACTAAGACAACGCTTGGTCTGGGGCACTAAATACCGTTGGAGAAGCTGCGCGAAGATAGAAAGAAACGTGAAGCAGGAGCAATATCGCGAACTATCGGGATCTGAGAATGAGGCTATCGCACCGAGGAAGCGTTTCTGGATTCTTCTTGCCTTCCTTTTGTCTGGGACTTTTCCTTTTTATTTCTTCCCTATTTTCCCAATTAACAGTCTAAAAATTATTATTTTTTATATAAGAGTCAGTTTTTGGCGAAGTTTATTTTCATATTCCTGTGCGGAGTCATTTTTCCCTTTATGGGTTATATCTGAGGAAGTGATGATGCTCCAGTTATATCCGCTCTGAGATGGTGATTGTATCCTTCCTTTCTACCTTCCCCAAACCTTCTCATCCCCACTTCCAACCACCGTCCTCCCCACCTCCGTCACTCAAACAGCCGGCCAACCCGCTTTCCTCCAGTTTTACTATTGTCCAGCCATCCTCCCTCCTTCCAAACACTCCTAACCTATGTTCCTCACCCCACTACCACTGCCCTTACTGTCCAGCACCTTCCAGGCCCCCTTCGCCTTCCTCCAGTCACCTATGACCCTCCATACTTGTTGTCTCCGGGATTTTGCACCTTCCCCTCACTGCCATCAGAATTCTTTTGCTGCCACCACCTCCGCTAGCCATCCCGACCCACCTAGCCGACCTCTACCACCCCTAGAATACACTTAAGAGGTGTTTGCTTGTGTCGTTCTATGTTTTAGTGTTGTTATTTTCTGTTTGTGTCATGTTGTAAACCTATTTTAATATTAATGAAAGTTTGTTTTTGTGTTTCTCATATTTCCCCACTAGTTCCAGTATCATTCATTCTTCTACATTTTATAATAACTCTTCAAATAACTAAAAAACAAAAAAAAATGCAAATGCAGGAGGCAGGATTCATCTAGTTTAAGAGGTTCCATGAAATACAGCATGTCCGCTCACCATTATAAACATCAATACATCATTATTCATCAATGTTAAACACTAGTTGATGAGTGAAAAGTGTCTCAATGCAAAGTAAAACATCCAGTATCATACATTACAAAGAAGCATTAAACTCTTCTCGCTAAAATTTAGCCTTGCTGAGAAGGAATAACAACGTCTGTTGTTTCAAAAGAGTGAACTAGAATAGAGTCAATAAACTATATATCTGCAATCCTTAAAAAGACCAAAAATATGAATGAAAATCAGAAGAATAAAAGAGATAACAATGACTAAAACGAAACTATGGAACAACAACAAATTCAACAGATTATGATGATTAAAGATCCAACAACTATGGAAAGATTTGTAGTTCCAGCCTAGCTAAATCAAAACATCAAGAAAACCTTAATTCTTCCTTGAATGGATGATGCCCTGTCCTTCTCTATAATCCATTTTGCAAGCAAACATGCCAAATATGTAAAAGGAATTTCCTTCGCTCTGGTTAGAATAGTGAAGTTGTTAAATTCATTAATTGTGACATCCTCGTCCATTGCATAGCCATCCTGTACAGACTCAGCAACATCAGCGACAATGCAAGGTTCAACATTCAAGCTGCTGCCATAAGTAGGCCTTCCTGCAATGCTTTCCTTGGCATGGACAAATCCTTCATTGAAATTTCTACCAAATTCTTGAGAAATTGGGTTTTCCGTGCTATCTCTTCTTGTATTAGGATCAACATTTTTGTCAACGTATGGTCTCTCATTGACAGTAACTGATGTAGTTCTAGCATCTGCAAGTTTTCAGAAGTATAAAGAAGGAAAAATGAAATGTCAAGGATGATAAAATTATACCTAAATGCTAAACTAAGAGTACAATGACATGAAAATCTCCTGAATAATTTGAGTAAAGCATGCAAGCAAAAACTACACCTCAGCTTACCCTTCAAGTAAAAGGATCACCATAATCTAGAGCTTATATTCACCTATTTAAATAGCTATTGAAAAAATATGTCAGCAAATATTTTTGTTTTCAGTGACTCATACCAATGAAGACAGATCTGACAAAGGAGTTCACATTGATGGGAAGAATTGATCTTGGGAAAGGAACGAAACCATTCTTAGGTTGTGTAAGAAGCAAGACCCATGGACTGTAAGTTGCCCAAAGAATATATTGATCTAGCAGAAATTGTTTGAGAGTTTTAAAACATCCTTTTGGAGAATTAAACCGCAAGATATCCAGAGGAAAATATGTGGGGTTAATATAAATTGGCATTTTCAACTCTTCTTTTCAGGAGAATGATTTGGTTACAATGACAAAAATTGATGAATTCTGATGTTACTCTATAGTCCGGATTGATGGGAAGGGTTCATCTCGAACATGTAATAAATGAATGCTGAAGTTGAATGAAGCGAGACCTATGAAAACACAAGTAATGCATGGAAATATGCTGTTCAAGGATGAATAACTTTGGGTTTCCTTGCCGGAGACTTGCACGAGCTTCAATAACAGGCCCTGTCCAAAGCCGCAACTGAATAATTTTATAGAGAGCAAAAACAAAGTAACATTATCATTTTGTTTTGTCTCGTATCTTTCAGTGATTTTTGCTCACAATATTTCATAGCAACATGGATTTTTTCCCATGCAATCCATCATATATGCATACTCATATTGCAATCATTAAGATGTTCATTTTGAAACCATCACACATCCTCATTTCAAATTTATAATGGAATCATTTCCTTAGGTTGTCCAAACCACATTGTCAGACTCCTTTTAGCCTCTTGAGTCAAAATAAAGAGGGAAGTGTGATTGAATGATAAAATGAAATGATTTTACTAGCATGCCACTTGAAAAAAGATGAATATCCCATCGTACACTCGACTTAGAAAATTACTGATATGCCAGCTAGAGGATAAAGAGGACAAAAGTATAACCAAAATCCAATAAAAAGGTCACTCCTTTTCTTTAAACATATTTTAATTAACATTCATCCATACCAACTGTTTAACCCATCATGGAATTAAATAAAACATTAAAAAATGATTGATAACATCAGCATCAATGCGGATCCATTCAGATAAGCACTAGCGAAGAAAGGGAATAGAATACAAGGGGTACATGAGTGGTAGAGAAAAAAGAAAGTGAACTAGGGAAGTGGAGGGAGGGGATGAGGGGGAGAGAAAGAGAGAAAAAAAGAGATGACATAGACAAAGAGGAAAATAGCAGGAAAGAATGAAAGGAGATGAGAGTGAGACTTAGTATTATTTTTGTTAAAACTGAGAATACCAAATAAAGCATCATAAGCAGACATAAAACTACTCAGGGCCCACATACATATAGAAATTAAGTAAGAGAAACAAAATTTTATATTTTCAAAAGAAAAAGAAAGAAATTCACTCTTTGGCATTTGAACAGAAACTGATTTATCACTGCCAAACAGCAGTCAAATTCTGAATCAATCGATCTCCTCTCTTAATTTAAATGGCTTGCGCATGGAAAATAGCTAAAATTTTTAGCAGATGAAGTCATTGTGCAGAAGGGTTCCTTACCTTGAATCAGGCGGGGGTTGCTTAGATTAAGTGGAATTGAAATATTTGCTGGTGAAACATTATTGTTGATGTGACCTTCAGAAGTATTTGGATCATTACTACTATGTGGAATTGAAATATTTGCTTGTGAAACATTATTGCTGATGTAAGCTTCTGAAGTATTTACATCACTACTATTAACAGTATTAGAGGGCCATGCTGCAAGGGTCGCTCTTTGACACAATGGAAGTAAGGCTTGTTTCCTGTATTTGCGGCAATAAGTAAGAGACAAAAAAAGGAATAAATAACTACTCATATGCAAATAGTTCTCCTGGTAAACTTTCAAAAGGTTTAAATTTCCCAGGTTACAGAAAAAATAATCCATTTCGCATAAACCCAAGGGTTGCTAAAGAGTAAAAGCATAAATAGGAAACGAGAGATCCAACAAAATAACAAAACCATAATAGCATTTATGTTTACATGTTCGCAGAAAATTACAAGGCAAAAAATTGGACAAGATAGCATTCTTCAAAGTTGCGTGCATCAACTAACTGGCCAATAAGAGAAGGCTAATAAAATTAAGCGCGCATGGCTGAGAAAGCTAACGGAGTAATACAGCAACTGGTAAAGAGTAAAACTGGATGATAAAAAAATTTATCTTCGTTGCCTAGTGCATGAAACCATATGAGTTTACCTGCGTAATGTAATGATATATGGAAGGAAAAAAAATAGAAGAAGCAAAAATATGGCATCAGAATCTGCAAGTGCTACCACAACTATGAAAAGCTTACACGTACCTTTTGCCTCTAGGTGGCTTGTTTACTTCATTAATAAGTCTCTGACGTGCGGCATCAAGATCCTCAACCAGCCCTCCAAGAACATCCACAACTTCGGGGACAAGTACAAAAAGACCCCGTCGAATTTGTACATTTTGTATGATAATCTATGGTGCCACAAGTTCAATAATACTTTACAAGCCCATTTAAGAAATGCAAAATTTAAACTGAATTACAAAACAAGAGAAAGAAGAATGGCAGGATAAGTGTAAGATAAAAACAGAAATGGAGGTTCCTGACAGTATTATCTCGTATATAGTAATAGCTGAAAGAGAAGGCGGAACTTTTCTTTCCAGTTCTCCTGCACACTTCTAAGAGTAATGCCTAACCTATTTATAGAAGCCTGAGAAACCCGCTGAGGTTGCTTTAAAATTCTTTAAAAAAAAAAACAGTTATAATATTGTAAATTAAACTCAACTCGCTATAAAATGGTGTAATTAACAATAAGGCTCGCATACATAGAAGACAAAACATTGGTTCCTCAACGAACTTCATTATTTACCTATTAAGCACTATGTTAATATCACATTCCGGGTCCGGAAGGCGGTGCAATCCGGCAACGCAGGGCATGATGAAATGAATTGAACCTGTTTTGCATTCTCAAAGAAAGATTTTTATGGAAAAATAAAAATAGAACGAAAATATTAATTTTATTCATACAGAACAATCCACTGATACAACATAAAGGAAACAAAAACTAGTTGAATCAAAGCAGAAATGATTATGAGAAAAGACTACCCAGACACAAAAAGAAAAATACAATAGAAAAAGAAAATACTAAAAAAAATACTAAGACGAGAAAACTAAAACTGAAAAGTATGTGTCAGTTGACACGGTCTTACTGGTGGTTAAAAGTGTGGATTTAACAAACAAACTCAGTAAATAACAACTATCTATTAAAGCACGAATAGCAAGAGAAATGGGGCATGCAATAGAAATAACAAATAGGAATTATTACTACGTGCATGTACAACATCATAAAAAACAAGAGAGTGATAAACATCAAATATGCTTATTTATCACAAGAAAACATAAAATCATTTCCAATAAAGTTTCTTATTATTATATTTTTTATTTATTATTTAACATACCCTAAAACCATGAAAGCAAATACAAACCCAGGGAAACATGGTGATTTCATGTAGAGTCATTACTTTGTAGAGTCATTAATTTGTGAGTTCGTCGGCCCGGCTAGCGAATATCCAAAAGGATTTCATGGACCTAAATGTCATCAAGACAAGCATACTAAATGTTTCACAATTATAAAAAGTAAAAATATATTACTTCATGTAGACTTGTGATATGACAAATGTAAATTTCATACAAGTGTAAGAAACAGAAAATAGCATAATTACAGGATTAAATCAATAATGCAGAAATTTGTAGCAATAGAGTAAGCTAATTAGTGATTTTATTATAGGGAATAGTTGAAGCCTATAACAAGACACAAAATTAAAAAACAGTAAGGTCATGACTGGCAATCCTATAAAATAGCTATGAATGTGCTACATAACAAGGATTGCCTCCAACTAAGAAAGGTACATTTATCATCTAATAAAAAACAGTTATTCAATTCGATATCGTAAACGTGATACTTCTATGAATTTGACAGTTCAAATATTCATCCTACACTAGTTAGTAAATAAGATAAAATAAATTTGAAATTAAACCTATTTATTTATGAAATTAGATGCAGAGAAAATGACCTTTAATTATTATCATTATTATTATTCTTATTATTATATATTTAAAAGTAAAAAGTTATGAACATTTAACTTAGCAAACATGATTAAAATAATATCTTTTTTTCCGTAGTTTTGATAGGGAAGAAAAAATTTTTATTTCCAAATAAAATTTTGGGAGATTTACATGCATAACACCTAAAACCTAATAAACCACAAAGATAGCATCTTTACATCCTACAAATTTCTAAATCTCATTTTTCATATGTATTGCCATATGTCCATAATTTGCTAAATCCTGTGGGAAAACGGATTTGCCGGAATTATAGAAGTTGATGTGCGCAGCAGATTGGAGGAAGTGGGAGAAAAACAAGGGTTATCTTCCTTGATGGTTGCGGGTAGGAGTAGAAGAAAGGAGTAAGAGGTAGATTTTGTGGTCTCTGCACATCACAGCCCCGCTATTGCCTTCCCAACAGCTCTAATGGCTCCTGTGTCGCAGGGGCTCGGTGACTAAGGCGACGGTTTAGGCGAAATCGAGAGAGAGAGAGAGAGGAGATCGCTTGCAGAGTTTGAACAATAGAGAAGGAAGCAAGCAGGGGGTTTGTTATGGATCGGAGGCCTACGACCCCATTAAATACGAGATCAAAGTGGTGCAATCAAACAATTCGGGAAGGCAATAGGAGAGGGTGTAAAGAAGAAAAGAAAATATTCACAAAATCCAAATCAAGAAGTTGGTAAAGCGGTGAGCAAAGAAGAAAATGAGAATTTTGGTACTTATATACTACCCTCCTTAAAAGAATTTGGTCCTCAAATTCATATCTTAACTCTGGAACAGTTGCAGATACTTCACAATCATCTCTTCTTCAATCTTCCAAAGTGCTTCTCGTTCTGACTGGTTCTTTCAAAGCACTCTGACAAAAGGAATAGATCGACGGAGAAGTTGTCAAATTTCATGCTCCAATATGCGATATAGTACATCTTCATAACTTAGGTCTCCTTGAATCACCAATGACCAATACTGGATAATATGAGAATCATCATGCACAACGCCAAAGTAGAGAGACATGGAAAATATTGTGTACTTCTGTAAGTCTCGAAAAGAGGGTTAAACAAGACCCTCAATCACCTCGAAAGGAATAATGAAACGAGGCTAAAGCTTTCCAGCCATGCGAAATCGTGTAACTTTGCGAATAGGTGAAAACGTCAGAAAAATGTGATATTGGACACTGAATTCAATCACTTTATGTTTTGGGTCAAAGTATTTCTGACGATCCTAAGTCGCATGTAGTCGATCTCAAATTTGACAAACCTTCTTCGTAGCTTGATTCACTAGTTGAGGTCCAAATATTCATCTCTCACTGACCTCGAACCAACATAAGTGGGATCCACACTTTCTATCATAAAGTGCCGATAGTAATATGTAAGCTATTGTTATAAGCAAACTCTACTAACGGAATATAGTGTTCCCGGCTACCTCTGAAGTCCAAAATGCAAGCTCTCAACAAATCTTCCAAGGGTTCAATGGTACGCTCCAACGGTCCATCTGTCTAAGGACGAAAAGCAGTACTTAAGTTCAATCTCATGCTTAAAGCTTCTTGCATTTGTTTCCATAGCCAGGAAATAAATCTACCATCTCAATCAGATACAATAACAGTTGGAATT
>NEWO01000203.1:946608-982301 GCA_003013225.1 Phalaenopsis aphrodite
ATTTATCTAACCCTTCCCACACTAGCTGAAACCATAGCCTACATCACTCCCCCTCTCTCGGTCCCTTCCCTCTCTATCATAAACCCCCGCATGTGTGCCTCACTTCCGCCCCCTCTCCTGATTTCGCATAAACAATCACCCTTCGTGACCCAAAGCTCATGATATAGTGGCAGTTAGAGCTAGTTGGGAAGGAAATGACAGGATTTTGGCATACAGAGGCCACCGAAACTCCCATCTTTCTCCTCCTTCCCGGAACAATTGAGGAAGATGACTTTGTTCATGCCAATCTTTCTCTTCGCAGGATTTATTAAATCCAAAATTTATGGAAAAATACGTGAAATCTGAATTTATCAAATCCACGGCTTTATTTTATCAAAATTGTCCATCTGACAAGGTTTGGCCTAAATACAGGTTAAATTCTGCTCTAAATCCATTGCCCAACGGCCCCTAAAGCTCATAACTAAAAAATTAGAATTTGATTATTATCTTTGTTAACTTGGTTTTTAAAATATTGGATCTAATTGAAGTACAAACGAACATGATTGCCAAAAAAACAAAAACAGGTTGTGTGCATCTGGTTATTCAAATTATGGAATTGGGTATTTGCCTGTAGGAATCCAATCAGTTAAAATCTGTATATGATTGCAGATTGTGTGGATGTGGCTATTTATAGCTTAGATTAAGAAAATGATTGTATGTCTATGGATATAAAATATTTCGCTGCAGTTATCAGAAGTTTAGATATAGATAAGTAAAAAACCATCCTTTAATCTTTGGAGGCAATCCATTATGACAGAAATGGAAGCAATAGCAACCACCTATAGATAGTGAATATGGCGTCTAAGATGTAATGGGGGGAGGAGGAGGTAGATGTCAAAGAAAATGAAGGATGCAAGCAAAGCAGAGATGCTCAGAGAAGGGTGATGAGCAGTGTGAGTGAGATTAAAGACAGAGAAGGAAATGTGACAGGACTGGGATTTGCAAGCGCCAGGGGTGGGGTGGGAGAAAAGGGGCGAAAAAAGAAGACACTTCTTCAACTAGAGCAGGCAGAGACAGAATTAGATTCAGATAAGGATGGTATATTACATTGTTTGAAAATATCGAACAGGTTATCAAAAAAAAAAAACGAAAAAAGAAAATTTTCTTATAATAGTAAATTCAATTAGGCTGATATATTTGCAGATTATCAGAATATTAAATATCCCAACTTTCACAGTGTCTCGTTTTTCATTTTTATTACACACTTCAATCACCATGAAGGTTGTCATATTGAGAAAAAAACTGAGGTAAGTCAGTCCGCAGCATACACTAGTCATGCACCTGCAACACGAAGGGTCCCTCTAGCTCCATTTTGTTCATGAAGTGCACATTCTCCGGTAGGATACCAGCGCCACAGCAGTTCATGTCCTCGCTGAGAAACTGTTCAAAGCACATCCTGGCCTTTCTATCAACATCAAACCCCTCAAATCCTGGAACAGCGTTTACAAAACCGGACAAACAGGAAGTCAGCCATTCCCGCCGCAGCCCTAGCCCCACCCGTCTGAGAAACTCATCAACCAGCCCAGTAGAAGGGTCACTGTCAGTAGCCTCGATGCGATCGGAGCTTGCTATAACATCCTGGACAGAAACTGGAGGGGAATAATGCTCGGAGAGAGCATCCTCTACGTCCATGAACTCGTCCTCTGATATTTCGAGAGGAGCGTTTTGGTGAGGCGGAGAGCTATGTCTAGGGTTAGTGATCAGCGTATCTACAGCTTGAGGCCTCGGAGGATCGTCATCCTCGTCGGATGAGCTAGGCAGACGAAGATTCCTTCTCCTCATGCTTCCCTCCCCCGCTCGCCGGAATCTTTTTTTATCCCAGGTTTTCCTTCACTCCCTCACGCTCCTATCGCCTAGGGTTTTAGACCAGAGGATCGCGCTGTATTCCTTGGCGCGAAACACGACTTTCAACTGTGAAATAAATTGTGCAGCGAGCTGAGGTTTGAGGGTCATTTGGGGGAAAAATTATTTCATACGGTGAGTGCGGTATCTGATTCTGCAGTTTGGATGTATTTTGGTGGGCTGCACCTAAAATTTTTTTTTCTTTTTTTAAGAAAATAGAAATAATTATGTACGGTTAGGATCAGACACCGCAGCAGAAATGCATGCGGTGTCCGTATGCAATAATTTCTCCGTTTGGGACAGTATATTTGGTGTCCCGAGTTTTTTAAAATATACATGGCTAATTTATTTGGCAGCTTATGTGTGTTTTCAAAACGGCATCCTTGTTTAAGTGTTGTGACACTTTTCTGATTACGATCTGACTTTTTTAAAAAAATAAAAACTTTGTAATTACTGTCGCACCTAGTTTATCAACAGATTATTTTTAATCAGTTTATCAACAGATTATTCAATAAACTGCGGCTACCCCAAACAGACTCTGAGTTTGAGTTGTTTAATTTAATTAGTTATAATTAGCTCTTGATATGATTTGTTTAATATTAAATAGATTTTTTTTTTTAATTCAAACAATCAATGTAACATAATAATATAAATAAAAAGCATGGAAATTGAAATATAAAATTTAAAAATTTTAATAGTTTGTGCTATGACTTTTCAATATTATTTAATTTTAAATGTATTTCAAATTAATATTTTTTTAATAATTCAATTTACGAACTAATGAGTCGAGTCTGGGTTGACTCGAGTTTGGCTCGTTAGTTTACAAGTCGGGTCCCGAAAGCAGGACACCTCGGCAGCACAGAACGTGATGAAAACAATTGAACATGTTTTATAATCTCATAGGGCAAAAAGTAAATAAGTAATAATATAAATAAATAAGAAAAATTATTTTTTATTCTTTAAATAAAGAGTCCATGATACAAGTGAAAGAAAATGAGATAATTCAAAGGAACTAAACTTAAAATACGAAAACAAGTAACTAGAGCAAGAAAGAAAGATAAAATGACTAAGAAGATACAGAAAATATCAATAGTAAACCTAAAGCTCAAAAGTCAACTTTGTTGGAGACGGCCACGTAAGTGGACAGGTGAAACATATTATATAAAACATCTGCGGGTCATGTTGACCATTAAACTCAATTCATAATAGTTATTATTAAATTATAAACAGCAAGAAAAATAGGGTATGCAATATTACCAGTAAACATTGATGATTTGTTATGCTTATAATCACGAATAAGAGTGATTTGAACACATGCATATGTATGTAAATATTTACATGTTACAGATATAATTCGTCAATCCCTTAACACTACCTAATAATATATAATTTCAGTATATACTCATATATATATACATATAATTATATTTATATAGTCAGTTTAATACGACACTCTGAAACAAAGAAAGCCAAACACCAATCAAATGAAAATCAATTGATTTATTTGAAGAACTCATCGGGTCAACTAATCATAACAAATAGGTTTAATACTAAAATAATAATTTTATAACATTAATTATATAGGGTATGCAGTATCACCAATAAACATTGATGATTTACCATGCTTATAATCATGAGTAAGAGTGATTTGAACAGATGCATATTTATGTAGAGATTTACATGTTGCAGTATGAGGTGTTTTTGCACAGATATAATTCGACAATCATTTAACACAATCTAATAATATATAATTTCAGTATATACTCATATATACATATAATTATATTTATATAGTCAGTTTAATATGACAACCTCAAAGAAGGAAAGGCAGACACTAATCACATGAAAATCAATTGATTTCTCCGAAGACTCGTCGGGTCGACTAGTCATAACAAAAAAGTTTGATACTGAAATAATTTTATAACATTAATTATATAGCATTCATCACAATCCAAACATGAGAAATATAACTATAAAATTTTCTTTAATATTTATAAACAATTATGAAAACTAGAGTAATAAGATTTGTCACATCAGACTATAAAAGAAATAATAGATATTGAGGTCATAAAATACAAACAATTAAATACAAGATTAAGCAACAATAAACAAGTTTAATTACACATTAAAGACATTATGAGCAAAAATATAAACTACTCTAATTATATGAACGAAATTTAAATAGGCAAGCCTACAATTAGATAGAAATCAAATACAATTAGCAAGGATAACATTTATAAGTAGGAGGAGCACGTTTATCTTACAATAAACAACAGTTATCTCGAGCCGACAAACGCGATACTTCTAAGAATTTGTCGGTTCGACCATCGTTCCTACACCAATTAGAAAATAAGATTTATTATATAGTTAATTTTTACCATTACTCATGTATAACCTAATCAACTTTCATTATTATTATTGTTATTATTTTTACATTTTTATTAATATATTATTATAAGTTTTTTTAAATAAATAAATTTCAGTTGTTCACAATATTTAAATTTTGTTATCTTTTGATAAGGAAGAGAAAATTAAATTTTTAAATAAGCTTTACTAGGGAAAGTTATATAGATAAATAACATAATAAGCAATAAAAATAAATTTTAATCTTGTTCTTTCTTAAATCTCTTTTCTTCTTTTGTTTGCCTTAAATCTCGTATTATGAGATCTAATTGAAGAAAAGATTTACGGGATTCAGCGAGGCGGATGCGTGTGGGGAAAGCAAGGGAATAAAAAGAAAATAAGTAATACGAGCAGTTAAAAATTGTAGTTAAATTGCTCCGCCAACAACCCCCCCTCTTTCCTCCCCAACTTTAGAAACGTTGGCCTAATAAGTTTGTGATCCTATACAAAATTTGAAACTTGTGGTTTCTTCAAGCTCATAGTTTTCTTGTGTTTGAGGCCCTGTCCATTTGAAGAGGTCATAAAATAGAGCTTGTCCTATCTTCAGGTTGTCACACCATTCCACAGTTTAAGTGTCCAATGATGTGGTCAGTTCATTAATGATCATCTCAAAACTAACATACTCAATAGGTAACATTAGGATCATATAGTGTTATATAAGTCAAGTTGATAATCAATCAATGATTGGTTATAACTAAATAAGTTAAATAACTACATCGATAGGGTTTAACTAGAGCATGGCTAAAATTTATAAGGAAAAAAGATCAACTAGGTAATTTTAAAATCATTAAAAAAAGTATAAATATTTGATCATTAATTAACTTATGATTATTGACAGAGAAATAAAGAGTTTGTCCACTAGCACAGTTATGATCATCTAATGCTTAACAGTGCTTGAAAGAAGTCACTAAGTGTCTTGGGATCACTTGAAATCATTCACAGAGCAATCCGCTAGTAGTTAATAAGCTAAGGAGACTAGTATGTCACATAAAATCAATTAACTTAGGATGATCATCGGTCACTAGTCCATTTAAAATCATATGAAAGAGAAATCTAGGATGTATGAATGAGTTGTTGGGAAAGTATTACATGAGATTGCTTATGCCAAACCACTAGTCATCTATAAGATCAACTGGAGCAATTTAAGGTCATTTATTATCAACCTCACCAAATGACCTAGGGTAAATGGTATGGATAAAAAATACCTTATGAATTGATTAAATATATTTTATAATGAAGTAATTTAATATATTTTTTTATTAAAATCACTAAGAGGTTAAGCTTTGAGCCTTTAACATGTTTTATTATTATTAAAATCAAGTACTCGTAAGCACATTTAATAAGTTTTTTTTTTTTGTTATTAAGACTTGCTTCTTTATGATCCGCATCAAATGACATGGTATATGCAAGGTGGTCTGCCAGTTGGCAATAAAGGACCCAATGAGGCTTAATGTTTTTCATACGATCAAACTATCAAGTGTAGATTACACTAAGTGAGGCTAGAAGTCACTCTCATCTATAGGGTGATTTTAAGTGCGTAGGGGCTCACTTCTACCAAATATACATATGGGTGTGAAAGTAAACTAAGTTATGTGTCATATATGCTATTAATGCACGAATGGCAAACAATATAAAGCATAATAAAATCATATCGTAATTAGGGCAAAAAGAAGTAGAGCATAATGTTGTGGGATGTAATTGAAAGCTAGAAAGCATGTACACAAACACTAATGCATAATCAATACAACATAGATATCATCAAGCGTGTTGACAAACAAAGCAATAACTTATGTCATAAAGTCATTATGCAATGTAATACACAAAATAAATCCATCCTTTTATGTCAGCTCAACATCATAAAATTGCCATATTTGTCGAGCTTGTTACCAGATTAGCATGCTATAATTGTAGTATATGCATCTTCCATTAACTCAAACATACTAAAATTTTCATTTTTTGATATTCTATTATTGACTTTGCATCTTGGAGGTAGAGGTATGAACCCTTATTGATTAGCTCACAATCCTACAATTGTCTATTTGCCTTAAAGCTAGCAACTTAGCATTTTATGATTGCCATTATAAACAACCTCTGTTTACTCAACATACTTGTTTTTAGTCCTCAATTCATTATCATTAACTTAACTATCCTATAGACTCCATCAACTTTTCAATCTTTTCTCAACAATGATATAGTTAATCATTGACAATATTTTACGAGCAAAATATATTGGATTTGCTAATCTAACGTTTTTGGTTAACTCAACATCACAGAGTCTTCAATACAAGCATTTTCTTATCATAGATTCATCCTTCAACTCTTTATTGTTAGCCCAATGTCCTAGAGTGCACGCTAGAATCTATGGCGTTTGTCTCTCTTTCGATTGACCTAGCTCCTCAAATTCATAGGTTATGCCACAATCTCCTATCATTACAAATTGATCGTCTTTAATTTTTTTTGGAGTGCATTCATAATGATTACGGGCATATTTTTTATTCTATATCTCACTCCATAATCTCATATTAAAGAAAAGTAAAGTCTGTTCACTCATTTGGTACATTTGTCATGGTATACACAGAGTTTAGCTTCCCATCTCTTGACAGAGTTAAATTTGACTTATACAAAACTTCAGTTTCTTACTAATTTATTTGATGTTTTATTTACAAGGTTTTTATTATATTAAACTAATTTTTAACTCGTGATGAAAAATTTAATATTTAAATGTTGAGGTGCATTCTTTTTCTAGTTTGCCCTTTAGCTAAGCTGAGAGTACTCATTCTTTGAGTTTGAATATCTCCATGTTGATATTAGGAGATATTCATGCATTATACTTATTACAAAATAAAAAAATTAAAAAATATATATTTTAAATAAATTTGAGTCAAAATATATTGACCAAACTATTTTAATGCAGAGACAATTTTATGATGTTGCATAAAAATTAAAGTGATGTGCATATTAAGGCTTTGTTTGTGGCAGCTTATTTTGTTTGATGCGTTTTGAATATGCACCCAGACTCATTTGGGTAAACTGCATTTTGACAGTTTTTTCAAAAACATGTGCTTCCAAACTGCTGAAATCAACGTTTTCACACTATTTATGACTGGTGCGGTTGAAGATTTTTAGCTACGATCTGACTAAAAAAAAAATTATAATAGCTACCACAATTTTTTAAATACAGATTATTTTTTAGCAACTTATCAATAGCTTATTAGTAAGCAACATAACCTTAAAAAAAAAAAGGTATCATACATAAATTTATTAATTTTGTTTTAGTTAAATCCTCTAAAAATGTCCAACATTCGCAACAATATGCAAAATTGCATGGAAAAGAATATAACTCCTAAACGAATTTTAATAAAATTTTAATTAAGAAAATAAAAATTACACCAAAGGAAATATGCAGCGTTTGATTTAAATCCAATGGTCCATAACTTTAACTGCAGATCTACTATCCCCTTCCCTTCTCCTTCGTCAGCCTGAGCCTTAGCCTCCTCCGACGGATCTTTCATCCACCTCGAACCTCTCTCTTCGGAGCTTGTCGTCTTCATCCTCTTCTGAACGCAGCCCTCAAACGCCTCCATCTACCTCTGAATCCACCTTTTCTTTCTTCACCGCCCCCTTTCTATCGTTTCTTTATAGCTATTTCTGCTGCACCGCCAAATCTTTTGTGATATCGAGCTAACTCGACGATTTCCTGCTATTTATCGAATCCTTCGAGTTTAATCGATGTCTTTCAGGGCTCAAGAGCTGTACAAGAAGTTGGTTCGTAAGGTGGGTAAGGACGTGCCGGCGGAGGTGATGGAGACGGTGAAAAAGTGCCTCCCTAACAGCAAGATTGTGATGGGAAGAGCGAAGCGCGGTATCTTTGCCGGGCGCCATATCCAGTTTGGCAATAGGATCAGCGAGGATGGTGGTAACAAGTAATTTTTCTAAGCTCTTTAACGTTTTTCTCTCTAGGAATAGTCTTCTTCATTCCCTCGTCTTCTAGCCTGCTAAGCGTTGTACTGAGTTCTTTAGGGTGCTTTTTATGTTAATGGTAGCTCAGAATTGATCTTTGCTTTTGCTCGCCAAGCTTCTTTTTTTTTGTATTTATTTATGAATGATGTAGGTTTAGAAAACTGGGTTTTTGTTTCTGAGATGTCAATTGCTAGTCTTTAAGTTTTGCGAATTCCTGGATGTTGGCTTCAGTGATAATTCCTAATTCACATTCACGTTAAAAATAGAGTTTTTGGTTTGCTAAAAGTAATATTTCAAACCGATTTTTCTGAAATTTGTATGTATCCTAAGCAATTGACATCTATATAGTCACTGCAACGCTATAAATCAGCTCATGGTAATTGGTAGATTGATTTGCCCTGAAAAATGATTTTAAAAGCATAACACTACACCGGAGCATCTGAAAATATAGTCAGACAAATATGAATTTTGATGCAGGTTGTTAATTAAGAACTTTCGGCATCAAATTCAGGACTATTCAACATTTGATTTCAACATATTTATAGTCAAACTAAATATCTTGACAAGCCAAACCCAATGACGTAAAAAGTTGATATGATCCGAATATAAATAAACCCAAATGAAATATTTGATTTTTTATTAGAACCATATAGATATTAATTGAATGATCAAATGATTTTACAAATCTTATATTTTCATAGCCGATTTGAGTGTCTTAATGAGAAAAAATTAATGAGGTGAACATCACTCATTTTAGAGGTCATTAAGCCAATTAAATATTGAAAGAATGATGGATAATCAAAGAATTAACATAAGTCATATGATGTAGTGTTTGAGATTGTGACAAAAGAAGATTAAATTCATATTCTTAAAAAACTATAAATAGAATCTTATTCTTCATATGAAAGAGATCGAGGTTTGAAATTTGAGAGATAGAGCTTAAAGATTTGAAAATTTTTGCAGCTCTATCTGATGACCAACACAGCCAGCATTTATTCATTATTATTCATTCATCATTGTCTTACCATTGTCTTCTAATCATTATCATCCGACTGCCATTCTTATCATTTGTTCACTCTCACTATTATCAGTATCATCTAACCATCATCTCAACCCTCACAGCTTCCACCAGCGAATGAGCTAGTATTGACTGCATTACTTTGTAGTCTCATCTTCTAATCTTCTAGAATTAAAATGAAAATTGAACTATTATAATCTCAATCAATATAGATTAATTTATTTAAGTTAAATTTCATGTCTCTTAGCTATTTTCATTTATCTATACTTGTGTGTGAGAGCTTCATGTAAAATTAGGACATGAAATTCTCATTGTACTATCATGATTTTTTTTAGTGCACAATAATATTGAATAAGTAGTCCCACTAATATTTTATTTAAGGATTTATGTTTCTTTTTGGTTTGAACTGATGGAAATTTTTTTTTTTTATGAAATTTAACTTGAAAATCAAGTTTTTGTTGACTTTTAAACAGATTTATCATTTTGTCCAATGAAGGCACTTAAGTGCTAGAGTTTGAATGTGGGAGCAAAGCGAAGCTTTATGAATTTTTTTTTTTCCCATTGGGAGAAAGATTTCGGAATTATGTTTTACCTTGTGGAATCTCACATTTGGTACTTAAACTTCCTTTCATAAAGATTATTTCTTTTAGAATTTGGCCATGCTTTGACCAAACCCAAGGTAAATATCATTCAATAGCACCGTTCTTATTGTTATTTAAGCGCGAAGGTTCAGGCAATCGAAACTTAATCAAAATTGCAAATTTAGGTTCATACATTTGCTAGGAAACAAAAATTTTATACAGAAAAAAATCCCTATAGTTTTTGAAATCCCAGTTTTTTCCAGGCTCACTTGTAAATACAAAAACGGGTCTTGAATTCATTAGATTTTGCTTTGATTTTGAAATACTTAAATCATATAATTGCCAGAAGGAATAATCTCAGAATCTTCCATTATTTCACTGCCCGTTCATTCCTTAGTGATGCATTGCTTTTAACTATAATTTTGAGTTAGTCTTGTTGTTTGACCACCATTCATATTACCTTTAATCTACAATATATTAATCCATACACAACAATTCAATATCTCTATATAGTTGTGCCACCCTTTGCCATCCGTTGTGCATGCCAAAATCATCTTTGTCTGTTTATGACAATCTTATTTTCAATGGGTGTTATTTCACCTTCTGATTGATTAATCATCAATTGTCAATCTTTCTTTCTTTGCTTTATCATACATCCTTGCAATTTCATAATGTTTTTGTTTCTTTTCTTTTTCCTCCATTCTATATATCTTTATTTGGTGAATCTAGCATAACTAGAATAACAACCTCCCATTGAATAATTGAGAAAAGGGGAATATATAATTAAAATAGTTCTCTTCTTTATCCAAATTCTCGAACCAGCATTGCGACGAAAGTTGCTATAGAATAATTTCAACCTAGAAGCTGCAACAAGCACTCAGAATCCACTTTTGTTTTACTAAAACTTCTTTATCAATTTGGAGATCCTGAACAAATTTTCTATCATCAAGAATTTGGTATTTCATTTGGTTGCATCTTGCATTTCAGGATATGATGTTATTGTGACACAGAAAAGGAGAAAGAACATTAGTTTTGTTGGCCAACCTTGCTTGTTTTAGAAATGTAGCCGGCAGTTCGAGAAGTTTGTTTCTAATGCTTATCAATGTTGATTCTAACATAAGGATTCACACACCCAATTATTAAGTATTTACATATCTAAGAATTGAACTTTACTTTTTACATTTATACAACCAAAATCTTTCGTATCGCAAAAATACCACCATTTTAACTTTAAAACGCGAAATACACCATTTTATCCATTGTTAAGGTCGCGGCATGCATGCACAACTTGAAGTTTTGGTGTTCAAATATGTAAATACATAGGAATTAAGTAACGTGCATGTAAATGTTCCAGTCTGATATCATACTATCCAATTCTGAAGGTCTAGAAGAACATGGAAGCCAAATGTGCAGGAGAAGCGCCTCTTCAGCTACATCCACGACCGCCACATCCGCATAAAGGTGACGACCCACGCTCTCCGATGCATCGACAAGGCCGGCGGCATCGACGAGTACCTGCTCAAGACACCCTATCACAAAATGGATACCGAGCTGGGCATATTATGGAAGGCTAAGGTTGAGAAAATGTACGAGGAGTTCAGCAATATGGAGGTGGGGTTC
Organism: Phalaenopsis aphrodite; assembly: GCA_003013225.1. Taxonomy (NCBI): domain Eukaryota; kingdom Viridiplantae; phylum Streptophyta; class Magnoliopsida; order Asparagales; family Orchidaceae; genus Phalaenopsis; species Phalaenopsis aphrodite. Next base: position 958,072 of record NEWO01000203.1, read on the forward strand.
TTCTCTCCGGAAGAGGAAGCTAAGATTGCCAAGGGCTTTGAGGAGTACAATGTTGCTAAGAAGAATGCGAGGAGGGAAAGTAGAAGAGCTTTGGCAAGCCAGAAACGGATTGAGGAAGGGATAGAAACGGCTGGTGATGTCAAGGATGGGGAGGATGGAGCTGCTGCACCTGTATCATGAAGATGGAAGTGGTGGTTTTTGTAAATTTTGTTTTGTTGGACTTAGATAATTGAGAGTTTTCTAGCAATGAATTCTGTCTTTTTTTTCCCCCTTTTTTTGTCATGAAAAATTTGATGCTGCAATCCGGATTTATGTTAAATAGGATTTATTAAATCCAATAAATCAATAATATGAATTTATGATGGCACAAGCGACTTCAAGGCGGATTTAGTAAATCTGGATTGATTTCTCTAATTTGGGGCTATCAAGTCATTTGTTAGAAGGCAATATTTTGACTAATGATGATTTTATTTTTCACTTATGCATGAAAAATAAAGATTATTATATTTAGTTGGCTTTAAAAATAAATTTTCACCTAAAATCAATATTATTTTCTTACTTTATTAATTAAACAGTGGGTCAAATATAGTTTAATGTTTTTTAAATTCATTTTTTTTAACTTTAACAACTTGAATTTAACTCGATTAATGCTTGATCATATTTATTTAAATTAATAAAAAAATAAATTTTAACATTTTTTAAGCACTTGAAACTTAAATAAATCAAATTTAAGCAGGAACCGACTTGCTAATATTCATAAACAAACTCGCTTGTTTGTTGCTCAATAACTAATTTATTAAATGCATTGTATTTATATAATATATTATTTAAATACATTTGATTAATTAGAATTTATTCAATAATATTTAGTAGCAACATTGTTATTTACTATCGACATAAACATAAATTCACATAAATTTTTTTCAATCAATTAATTTTTTAGTATTTATTTATATCATATATTAATTATTTACTTGATATTTAGATTTTAATTTGAAATTTATTCAGTTACATATTTATTTAGATATGGATTCATAAGCTCATTTGTTAATAATTTTATATAAAAGATTGAAACTCATTTAAATTTTTAGTTTATTTACTAGTTTTATGTGAAAAATAATATAATATAAAAATGTTTAATTTAATAGGAAAAGTTAAATACTCAATTGAACTTTTAACTTTTTAATTAATATAAAACGTCAAGTACTAATTAATATGAACATCAAGCATAAACATCTTTTTGAAGCTCACCTTTTGCTCAAGCTGAGCAATAAGAACATGATTACACCAAATCAAATTCAAATCATGACATACTCGAATCAACTAGGCTCAATTACAACTAGGACTGTCAAAAAACTCGTTGCTCGTGAACAGTCCGTGTTCAGTTCATCGATGAGTCCGTGTTCGATTGGTTCGATAAGTCAACGAGACGAACGTGAACAATTTTTTTCGTTTGGTTAGTTAAACGAACCAAACACGAGCAGTGATGCATTCGTTCGTGTTCGAATCGTTATTGTTCAAAATATAAAATAATTTAAAATAATTATATATTAAAAATTTATGATATTTGAAACAATTAAATTTTATAAATTATAATATATAATAAATTAAAAATAATATTATCCTAATATATTATATTAGTAATATACGAATATAAATATTATATATTTATATAATATAATTAATATAATTAATATAATATATTATTTATATATATTAATATTAGGGATGTCAAACTGGCTCGTCGTTCGCGAAGAACTCGTGTTTGGCTCGTCCGTTAAGAAACAAACACGAACAGTGACTTCACGAACAATTTCAAACACGAGTTTATTTCAAACAAACTAAATTTCAAAGGAACCGAACACGAACACAAGCTTTTTTCGTTCGTGTTCAGTTCGTCTGCACCGCTAATTACAGCCTTCAATGCAACACCCAAACTTTAATGTTTAATTTATACCACCCAAATATTTCATATCACATAAAAAAATATTAATATTTTAACTTTTAAAAAGTGAATTAAACATATAAATGAATAAATAATATATCATATAAAAATTGATGTCATGCATGTAAATCTTCCTAAAATTAATTATATTAAAATTGGTGTTATTTCCAGCCAAAAAATGTGTATTAACTCGATCATTTTTAAACTCGTTATTCGCCTATATAATTTGGATGAGATTAAATATACATATAAAGAAAAAAAGTTTTATATTTTCATTTCTCTCACTTAAACTTCAGCATATATATATATATATATATATATATATATATATATATATATATATATATATATACACACACACACATACATACATAAGAATCCAGCCATTTTGTTTCTGATGCTAAAGTTTTGACCCAAATTTATTCTGAAACTTAGTTGACCAAACTAAATTTTTTTTTGTTTCTGATTCAAATAATATTTCTATATTGGATCAAATATTGACACCCCTATTGAAATGGAGCAAAAGAGACACGGCATGGATCGAACCGTCCAACCTAACCTAGCTAATCGGCCCCTTTAAGGTGCGGCAACAATAGTATGTGATGGCAAGGAGAAGGTAAAAATGGAAAGAAGAAAGAATATGGTTCAGAGAACAGACTCCCTCAACTTGTGGAAAATATTATATCCTTCATTCGGAAATGTGGACGATGGTGTTAATTGCACCACACCATGCGTCTGCCGACGTGGTGCGATCTAGGCCGTCAACCGCACGTCCGGTTTACCAGACGTAGTATTTTCTCCTCAACTTGGCCGTTTCATTAGTCATGCAAGGAAGAGTGGTGAAAACAAGAAGACAGTGATGAGATTAAGAGCTTGGGTTCTAAGAGCTTTTCTATTTGATAATGTTAATTGTTGAAGAGCATATTTGCACTTCTTTTTGTTAAGAACAACAACAACAACAAAACCTTAATCTCACTACGTGGGGTCGGCTACATGAATCCTTTTTTCTCCATTGCGTCTTAATTAGTGCCATATTTTCATTTAGTTCTAGTAAATTAAGATTATTTTTAATACAATAAGCCCAAGTATTCCTAGGTCTACCTCTGCCTTTCTTAACACAAGTCAAATCTAAAACATCTACTCTCCTAATCGGATCATCAGATGGTCGACGTTTAACGTGACCAAACCATCTAAGACGACTTTCTCTAATTTTGTCTGTCACAGGAGCTACACCAACCCTATCACGAATATATTCATTCCGCATTTTGTCTCTAAGTGTAAAGCCACTCATCCACCTAATCATTCTCATCTCGGCAACACTTAACTTATTATTATGCTTCTCTTTTAAAGGCCAACATTCAGCCCCATAGAGCATTGCAAGTCTCACCACCGTCTTATAAAATTTTCCTTTCAGTCTTAGCGGTACTTTTAAGCATTCCTCCACTTAAAATTTGTTAAGAAGAAGTAAAATTTTTTTTTTTCAAATATTTATCTTTTAGATGGAAGAAGAGAAACAGGAGAACACAGATACTGATTTCAGAAGAGTATGCACAACATATAAATGGTAATATCAAGGAAAATGAAGATTGAAGAAAAAAGTGTCCTGCCAACAGAAGCAATCCTTATATATGGTAGTCAAGAAGTATGCATATATTTATGAATTATGATTCCATAAACAGGAAGCTGAGAAGCTTGAGAGGAAAGAAGAAAACCAATGAAATTCTGAAACAAGAAGAAGCTCCAGTTGCCGAAGAATGCAGCTAGAGTCATTGCTCGATTCTGTTGCATCCTATTGCTCCTTTGATCTTAGAAACGAAAGAGAGGTTGCATAAAAAGAAATAGGGAGAACAGAAGCCAGATCAAAACAAGTCAAGCCACATGACAAATTTTGAGCTCAGACAAATCTTTGAGCTGGTTTCAAGATGGAGCAAGATTGAATCAAGTCAACCCAAGATCAGCTCGAGACATAAATAATACATGTATTTATTAATACAATATATACACTAGTATGTATGCATATGGGTATTATAAATATACATACAAGCATATAAAATAATTTTGGGGAATTTACATACATAGCACACAATTCTTATGTATTTACATATTTCACATTTAAACTTTCATATTTACAAGCATAACACTTGAATCTTTAATATCACATCAAAAATAGCATTGTTACTACTTTTTTAAAGTGAAATACACATTTTCATGACTAGGTTGAAAGCACTAAAGTGCAATATCTGTAAATATAAAAAAGTTTCCGTGTGAAATATAAAAATACATAAGAATTGTCTGTTGAATATGTAAATTTCCCAAACATTTTTAAAAAAATTTATAAAGGAAAAATACATGATATTGATTGACTTGATTCAAATTCAAATAGACTCTAAAAATACCTGATTTGAGCCGAGCTAGCTCAAAATCAAATCAATTTAATCCACAAGCAAACTTGGAACGGGTTATATATGTTTCAGCTGTTCTCGAGCTAGGATTGGATTGCTCAAAATTGGATCATTCCTGGAGATAAAAGTGTTGAAAGATCTCGAAAATAATTAGGATTACATTCCAGATTTGTTATACTCTATATTTAGATGGTTATGAATTGTATGAGTGATCTTAGGAATCACTATTTATTTTCTCCTTAATTAGGAAGATTAGCTGTCTCTTATATTTGTTATTATTCCTTTACTTGTCCACTACATCTTGTTTTTATTACTTTCCTTACCAGTAAATCCTGTAATGGGTATTTACACCACTCTTTGCATCAATAATAATAAGTCAACTTATATTTCTTCACAGTATCAAAACTTCCGATCCGCAGGGGCGTCTTCCTCCGAGCAAGATCGCTAAACCCTAGAGCTTGCAGCGGCTACAATAGCGTCTGATCCGCAGGTGCGTCTTCCTTTGAGCAAGATGGCTAAACTCTAGAGCTTGCGACAACGATCGATACAACTACTAGTCGAGATCGTGATCGGCGCAGAGGCCCGGAACTCCGCCTTTCCTTTCTTCTTCCCCGTCGTCGTGAAGCAACTAGAGGATCATGTCTCGCTGACAAGTATCGCGAGCGTGGTTGACAAAGCAATTCCGCATCTCAAAGTCCTTTCGACGGCAAAGGCGGTAATCTTTTGCTTCGGCGGGCGAATTTCGGGATCTTGCTGCACGCTCCGTTCTTCATCCTAAAATGTTTTGAAGTTACGTTTAGGACAAGCCAGCCTCTTCAGTCATCTCAATCTGAACCTCAAAGGAATACATTTGAAAACCATCCCATTCAGATCACTACAATCCGACTAAATTGTAATAATTTTCTTCGATGGTTACAATCTGTTCGCATCTATCTCCGAGGAGAAAAGATTGGCTATATCACAGGTGAAACTAAGCAGTCTAATGTGAATGACATAACTTATGTCATTTGGGTTGCGGAAAATTCAATGGTAATGACATGGTTGTTCAATTCCATGACCGAAGAGATAAATGCAAATTATCTATGTTACTCTACAACCAATGAATTATGGGACAATGTTTCAGAAATGTACTCTGATCTTGGAAATCAATCTCAAGTTTACGAGTTGACTCTACGACTTGGGAAAATTTACCAAGGCGAGGATTCTGTGACAAAATATTTCAATTCTCTTAAGTGGATTTGGCAGGATCTGGACTTATTCAACGATCATGAGTGGAGATCAAACGATAACTACAACCAATACAAGAAGATAGTGGATACTGGCTGAATCTTCAAATTTCTTGCACGTCTAAATGCTGAATATGATGAGATCAGGACCGAATAATTGGAAGAAATCCCTTGCCTCCAATTGATGAAGTTTTTTCAGAGGTAAAAATAGAAGAGAGTCGGAGACACGTGATATTAGGGAAGAACTGCAGGTTCAACTGCGTCCGTGGAAGGATTAGCGATGACTATTCCTAAAGCTCAAGTAAGCAGAAACACTTTTCACAACCAGCATGTAGAATACAAAAACAACCTACAATGTGACTACTATGGAAAATCACGCCATACTCGCAAAAAATGTTGGAAAATGATGGTAAACCACCTAATGATAAGGGAAAAAAAATCTGGTAAACATTGTACACCTACAACAAATAAGGCTTTGTCATCCCAAATTAGTAAAGAGCAATTAAGTCATCTTCTTAAACTGTTAAAATCTTGCTCATCATCTAATGCTCCTAGCGGTTCTATAGCACAAACATGTTGTTCTAGGAAGTATCACTCCTTGGATTATTGATTTAGGAGCATCTGATCATATGACAAGCTGTTCTCAATTATTTGATTCGTATTATCCATGTTCTGGTTCCGAAAAAATCTGAATAGCTGATTGCAGTTTTTCATCTATTGCAGGAAAATGAAATATTAAAATTTCAAAAAAAAAAACTCTTTGAAATCTGTCTTACATGTTCCAAAACTTACATGTAATCTTCTTTCCGTTAGCAAATTGTCTAAAGATTATGGTTATTCCATTCTTTTTTCTCCTTCCAATTATGTTTTTTAGGACCGAAACTCAGGGAAGATAATTGGAACTGCTAGAGAAATAAATGGGTTGTACAACTATGATAGAACTGATTCTGTGAATAAAACAACTCATGTATTAGGTAGTACAAGTTCAAGCTTTGACTATGATCAAGTTATGTTATGAGATAAAAGATTAAGGCATCCTAGCTTTCCATATCTTAAATCTTTATTTTCTAAACTATTTAAAAGTATTGATTGTTTAAAACTTTATTGTGAAACGTGTAATTTATTTAAAAATCATCGTGTTTCGTTTCCAATAAAACCATATTCTGCTTCAAAATCATTTTATTTGTTGCATAGTGATGTTTGGGGTTCATCCAAAGTTAATACACTTTCTGAAAAAAAAATAATTTGTAACATTTATTGATGATGACACACGAGTTTGCTGAGTTTATTTATTGGAAAAGAAATCCGAAGTTGAACAATGATTTAAAGATTTTTTCCACATGATTGAAAATCAATTTTAAACAAAAATTGACATTCTAAGAGAAAGGATAATGAGACTGAATATTTCAACAAATATTTGAGAATATTTATTTTGGAAAAAGATATTCTCATCAATCCAATTGTCGTGACATACCACAACAAAATGACATTGTTAAACAGGAAAAAAAGACATTTACTTGAAGTTACCCGGACACATGTTTTCCATGAATATTCCTAAATATCTTTGGGGTAATGTACTCCGTACCTCTTGTTATTTAATAAACAAAATGTAATCTCGAGTTATGAAATTTAACACCTTTACAAGTCTTGAACAATTATTTTTTCATATCTAAGATAACAACTGATCTCCCTCTAAATGTTTTTGGATGTGTTTGCTACGTGTATATCCCAAATGTGTTTCACTCAAAACTTGATCCCAAAGCTGAAAAATGTGTTTTTATTGGGTATGCTTCAAATAAATGTGGGTACAGATGCTTTAACCTTGTCACAAAAATTTTTTTTGAGAGCATGGATGTCAAGTTTGTCGAAGATCACACTTTTTTTTAAAATGATTTTCTTCAGGGGGAGAACTTAGTTGAAGAAAATAATTCTTGAGAAATTTTACACATTTCTTTAACTAATTCTGATATAGAAACTAGGGTCAACACTACTAATTCTATTTTGTCAGATGTTACCTTATCAGAGAGAGAGAGGTGGAGAAGTAATTCCAAAAGAGTCGTAATCCAGTGGATCATAATCTTCAACATGAGCTGCAGATTTATACTAGGAAGAAATTACATAAAGTTATTACAACCCCAGTTTTTCCTTTAGCAGATGTTCAATCACCTTTGCCATGACCCTACAACTCAGAGTAACCTTTCCTCTAGTTCCACTTCTTCTGATCTTGATCTTCCAATTGCTTTCAGAAAAGGAATCCGAACAAGCATGAAACATCATATCACACAATACTTGTCATATGAAAAACTATCAAAAAATCATAGAGCATTTGTGTTTAGGATTTCTAATATGCTTGTTCCAAGAACTGTTCAGGAAGCATTAGGTGATGCGAGTTGGAGATTAGCTGTGATGGAAGAAATAAATGCTCTTAAGAGAAATAACACTTGGACAATCATTAATCTACCTAAAGACAAAAAGGCAGTTGGTGCACATGGGTGTTCACAGTGAAGTTTAATGCTGATGGAAGTGTGGAGAGATATAAAGCGAGACTAGTAGCAAAAGAATTTACTCAAACTCATGGTATGGATTACCAAGAGATTTTAGCTCCTGGTGCTAAAATTAACTTTATTAGAGTATTTATTTCTCTTGCAGTTAACTTCAACTGGCCACTTCGTCAATTTGATGTAAAGAGTGCATTTTTAAATGAAGAATTGCGAGAAGTATGTATGGATCTACCACCCGAATTCGAAGGAAAATTTGGAAAAGTTAAAGTGTGCAGATTAAAAAAATCTTTGTATGGATTAAAGCAGTCTCCTAGAGCTTGGTTTAAGCATTCTGGTGATGTTATCAAGAGACATGAGTCCTCTCAAAACCAAGTTGATCACTCTCTTTTTCAAACATTTCATCAATGGTAAAACATCCATTGTGATTGTATATGTAGATGACATAATCATGACAGGGGATGATCCTCTGGAGATTAGCAACTTGAAGAGGAAACTTGAAGCCGAATTTGATATTAACGACTCGGGAAAGTTGAAATATTTCTTCGAAATGGAGTTTGCAAGATCCAAGGAGAGAATTTTTGTCAATCAACGGAAGTATGACCTTGTTTACTCAAAGAAACAAGAATTACGAGTTGCAAAACAGCAGATACGCGAATTGAACCTAATATAAAGTTGAAAACAGCAGCAGCTAATGAGATAATGGACAAAGTATGCTATCAACGATTGGTAGGGCGACTAATCTATTTGGCTCACACTCGACTTGACATAGCCTTTGCAGTGAGTGTTGTGAGTCAATTCATGCATTCACCTAGACCTACTCACTTCGAAACTGCATTCAAAATTTTGAGATACCTCAAAAGAACTCCTGGAAAAGGACTTTTGTTCAAAAAGGGAGAACATCTTCTAATAGAGGTCTACACAGATGCATATTGGGCAGGAGATGTAAATGATAGAAGATCCACATCAGGTTAATGTACCTTTGTACGCGAAAATCTGGTTACTTGAAAAAGTAAAATACAAAGTGTGGTGGCAAGTAGTGCTGAAGCAGAATTCCGCTCGATGGCACATGGACTCTGTGAAGTATTATGGATAAAAAGACTCCAAGAATAGTTGAAGATTCCTATACCAGCACCTATTAAAGTTTACTGTGACAACAAGGTTGCAATCTCTATAGCTCATAATCCAGTTCTACAAGATAGAACAAAACACGTAGAAGTTAATAAACATTTCATCAAAGAGAAGATAGATAGTGGTGTGATATGTATGTCCTACATACCCACTGCTAGCCAAACATCAGATATACTAACAAAAGGTCTTTCCAAAGTGCAACACGAGAATCTAGTTAGCAAGCTCGCCATGAGTGACATCTTCATCCCAGTTTGAGGGCGAGTGTTGAAAAGAACTCGAAAATAATTAGAATTATATTCCATATTTATTATATTATATATTTAGAGAATTATTAATTGTATGAGTGATCTTAGGAATCACTATTTATTTTCTCCTTAATTAGAGAGATTGACTGACTCTTATATTTGTTATTATTCATTTCCTTGTCCATTGTATCCTGCTTTTATTGCTTTCCTTACTAGTAAATCCTGTAATGGGTATTTATAACCCTCTTTACATCAATAAGAATAAATCATCTTATATTTCTTCAAAAAGAAATAGCATGTGCTGCCATGGTGTGCTCCATGTACAGATAACATGCACCTACATGTACAACTGATTCACATTGCTGGTTTAAAGGTAGCACCAAGCCGTATAATACATCAAGCATGCATTTGCTAAAGGATGCGACCAACAAATCTAAATTACATTACAAGAAGAAAGAAAACTATTTACAGATTTTATTTCAACGGTGAACAAACTGCTGCAGAGATCGTCCCTACTTTTCATCCCAATTTACTTTCTTACTCTTCTAAGAACTAAATAGGTGTTCCACCTTTTTATAATAACTCACTTTATATTGGTTTTGAAGCTGTAAAATCAACTTAAAACTGTTTACTAATAGGAAACCGAACGCAACAGTAAAATTAACTTTATTATAAATGCAAATCCATGAACTTAAAACTATTTACAACCAGAAAACATTGGTTGGAAATGCAAATCCATGAACTTAAAACTATTCCCAAGGTACTGAGTTCGAATGCTAATCCTGCTCCAAGAAAGGAAAAAGAAAAAAAGGAAACAAAACCAGCATAACATAAATGACTCGCATACAAAGTTCTTCCTTGCTCCAACTCCCATGTAATACTAGATTCACAATTATCAGCATATATCTTAAAACTGTCATTTGTCAATCTTACAAAATCATCATCATCATCATTGCCATTATCTCATTCCCAACAACTTGGCATAAATCTTACAGAAACTTCCATGATGGCCTAAAAGAGATGAGAAGATATAATGATCAGTTCATCAAACCTGCTGATCAAGTGCTGGTTCATAGTCAGCATTGTCTGAGCTCTTCTTTTCTACTCAAAATGTAAAGCATATAACAGTAACAATGTGAGCTCTATTCTTCAGTGAAAACGTAAAAGCCTAGAAAAGTAACAGAGAAAAAATGAAGGTTGAAATTTCTATGAGCACACTTCAATGAGAAAGTCATAACCTGTACAACCAACTTAAAATAAGGCAAAACAAGAAAGGTTCTTCCCTTGTAGCTGAAAAGAAAGATAAAAAAACTTGATTTAACTGGCTATCCGGAATGAAGATTATAAAGAAATGGATTCAGAGAATAGAAGATGGTTCAAAAGCTTCTAGTGTGCCATGCAGAATCCTTTGTCCATTGATACAAAAATCATCATGCTTATTTTTTCTTAGCTAAGGTTTCATCATCAAAAGAGTGAATGGCTACATGAATAATTCCTAGACAGAAAAAAACATGATAGGTACAGAATTACATCTATACAACTTACCAGTGATTAAAAATCTAGTTACTATATAGCCCAATAACTGATTAAGGTACCAGTTACACTTCAAAAAAATCAGATATCATTGAAAGCGCAGTTTAAGAGTCCAGCTTCATTATAGTTAAAGGGTTTCACACAAATAGAAGATTAAAAAACACCCTAACCCAACAATATTGGTAAAATCATCAACCCTAACCACAATCTGATATGGAATCAGAGAAAAACAAAGAAAAAAAAATTCAAACATACGATCCACAAAATGGAGAACGACAAAGAGGTCTCACCTGTCTTTCACTTTTCCACGTTAGTGCCTTCGGCGGTAGAAGCCGGCGGAGGGTTTTCGCCATGAGTTGGTTGCCGAGAAAGGGAAGGGAGAGGATTGGAGCCCTTGATAATCCAACCCAGGGCGAAAAAGGAGATACCGGCGAGGATGGCGGTTCCCCAAGCTTGAGAATACCAACGACTGTATTGCCGTATGGCGAACCGCCATTGATCGCGAAGAGTCACTGGATCAGGGTTAAACGGGTCCGGCGGGTTTGGGAACTTTCCGGCCTTCCAGGCCGCCTCCGCTGAATCTCCGGCAGAAAATTCAGGTGGCCGGAGGGATTCAGGCTGAGTTCTCGGAGTTTTCTTCACCGAGGAGGTGGGATTCTGTGGCTGTTCCGACATTTGATCCAGTTCTTGGTTTAGTGCAGTTTACTGGATGAATGTAATCCAATCATCCAGCTCGAAAATAAATTCGAGAAATTATTGTAAAGGGAATGAGGCCCGGCCTATTCATGCAGTAAATTGGAACAAATATTACATCAGTAATAATGCATGTAGATTAACATGTCTAACAAATGAAATAACACCACGACACCCTGCACGATAGAGAAAAAAACGGCGCAGTAAAATACGGAGAATATTCCCCCCTCTCCGTATTATTCATGTGTTATTGTGTCCTATGAATATTTCTAGTGTTATAATAACACAATAACACATCAATAACACATGAATAACACACAATAACACATGAATAACACGGGGAAGAATATTTCCCGTGTTACTGCGCCGTTTTTTTTCTTTGTCGGGAATATTCCCCGTGTTATTCAAGTGTTATTGTGTGTTATTCATGTGTTATTGTATCCTGAGAATATTCTTGGTGTTATAATAACACAATAACACATGAATAACACGTAATAACACATGAATAACACAGGGGGAATATTCTCCGTATTACTGCGCCATTTCTTTCTTCCCGTCGCGCGTGGCATGATTTTATTGGCTACACACGGTATTTCTACGTGCGTAGTACTGATGTAATATTTTTTCAGTAAATTGGGGTCATTATATACGTGACAGACTATGATTGAAGTCTTGATGTAAAACTACATAAGAAACAATTAAACACTTGATATTTACAGATTTAGACTAACTTTTCAACTTTTTTTTTTTACCACAATCAAATATATGATAAAATGTAAACTTATAAACAGATTCTTACATACATAGCATCTAAAATATTATTATTTAGCTGTATAGTATCTTAAAGTTTAATATTATAAAATCAGCACTTTTGTTAACACTTTTGTCTCCAACATCTCCTTCTCTGCGAGCTCAAAGTTCAAATTCAAATCATAACATCACCTTCAATTTGTTGCAAGCCAGCTAAACCTATGATGAGGTTTTGTGTGTGACACTAAGAAGAAGATAGGTTTAGATGTAATGAAGGGGAATCAAAGTTGCATGGTTTTTGGTTCTTGAATGAGAGAGAGGAAAAGAAGAGATGAGTCTCAGCTTTTGACTTAGATTTATGAGAAGAAAAGAAGAGAAATGGGGATGGAGGAAAAGGCATTCGCGTCGGGAGCTGCGGTCGCCGGAGGGAAGAGATGCAGCTTGAGTTTGAGTAGTCGGAGAGAGGAGATGTCGGTGTTGCAGTTACTAGAGAATTAGCGGGAAGGAGATGCATGATATGTGTGTTCGAGAAAGAGGAGCTCTAGTGCGGGTTATGGGTGAAGCTAGAGAGTAGTGATGATAGCAGTTGCTTGGTGAGAATGAAGAGAATAGGGAAGATTTATGTGGTTTTCAGTGCGGTAAACTTGGAGGTAGAGGAGCGGTTGAGTGGAGCTTGGTTCGTTGGAGGCGGACGATAGGGTGTCATGAGGGAGAGAGAAAGAGTGTCGTGAGATCGCTACAGAAAGAAATATTGAAAATGAAATCGTTAACAGAAGGGTGAATCTTGTAATATTAAACTTTGAGGTGTGAGGTACGTGAATAAAATTCTCAATGATTTGATCAATGATTTGGTACAAAAAATTATCTGAATGATAATGGGTCCTTATTAATATATTTAACACCCAATTATTTAATATTACACACATATCACTCAAAGATACTTGTAGGAATTAGAACATATTTTGGCATTCTTGCGTTCGCATTTGCATGATGTGTGATCCGCCTCTTTGGTGTTCGTTGTGAAAGTTCGTACGTTGGTCGAATGATCACAATGTGATGGGTTTCTTGCATGTTGTATGCGCATCGCATAATTGTCTTGACGAAAAATCCTACTTATTAGGTGATTAATCTGTTTGTTCATCATAATACTTAAAAAAAACATTGCTTGAACCATATCTCAGAGGACAGTGCGAGTTTTTGTATTATGAACAACTTGTGTATGACTGCGTTAAGGCTTCAAGGACTCTAAAGTACGTCACTTGCATATTACGAACCCACATTTAATGGTTATATATTTTAAAAGTATAAAAAAATTTTATTTCTTATATATATTGTTCGTCTTACTTCAGAAATGAATAAGTTAGGCAATATGCAAGACCTCTTCTTTTAAATGTCAACCCTTAGTGACGTATTTTAGATCTTTTGGATCTTTAATATGGGGCCAGTTTGGTGACCCCGTCAAAGTCATACCCCTAGGCTTTACCCCTAAATTGTGCACACACTTAGGGATTGTGACTAGGACACTGTGCACTAGATTGTGTCTATGTTAGGACTAGGGTGCTTAGGTAATCTTTTCGATGTTTGACTATTATTCCTTGTTGTTTTGTGACATAATGATACATATTTTTTATGTGTTGTCTTTGTGTGTTTACTTGGTGTGAGACATGCACAATAGTATATTAAAGACAGTCTTCTTGCAGGGAGTCATGTCCACAGGTTCCGAGGCGCTTGAGGCATGAAAACACATGATGGGGATCAGGAGCTAACGCTCGAGTCTCGTATCCTAATTTCTCATTTTGATATTTATGTATAGATCTAGGTTCAGGTGTGCATATGCATAGCCTGATCACAATTTTTTGTTTTTCTGGGATATTTTGTCGATTCAGCGACACCCGTTCTTTATTATTGTTTTACTCACTTAACTTGTTTTTACCTTGCACAATGTTCTTGTCAGTTGTCTTTCTTTAATTGTGGTTTGTCTGAGCATCCTGTGATTTATAATTTAGGCTCATTAAGAACCATAAAATATAATTCTTTTATAAAAATCCTAATAGAATATTAAGAGTAATCAAAATTTAGGTTTAAAATATTCAATTATTTAAAACCTGCACCCTACTTTTCTGCATGGCCTCTGGTTGGTTTTAAAATGGTTTGCATATCATGATTTTCTCCCAAGTCATCTTTAATAAGGACTCCACTCTTTGAACTTTAGATAATTTCATCATATTGCATGTTTCGAGGAGAAGTACTTTGTGCTTCTTTAAACCGACCGAGCCAACATAAGTTTTATACTTAGGTGGTTGTCTAGCAAGGTTAGGTGTTAGAGGCTTCCTCGATCCAGACAAGATATAAGTAATTTATGGGAGTGTTTTTAGCTATGTAGCTAGCGTACTCTTTTCTTTTCATGTCAGTGACTTTTTTGTAATTTATTTGGAAAGCATAAGTATCACTTCTGTGAGCTCTACTTTCTATGGTCATAGGATTTAGAGTTGTTTTCTTTTGACCTTAGAGCTATCGAGACTCCATAGGATAACACAAATCATAGATTGCCGACAAGGAGTCTGACTCTGTTGGATCGACTACTTTAACAACTAGATAGACTTAGGGTTCTAATAGCTTGGGATGATGGATCCGTTATATCATGACCTGACTATCTCTACCAAATTAGAATTACTATAATTCTTTTGTTGAGCCATTTTAGCAATGTTGTCCTTTCGTGACTTCGTTGATGTAGTCTCATAGGCCTCTATTGCGGATAGACTGCCGCCCATTTGGGATTCAGTGATTCACCTTCTACCCTTACGGCTCGGCTATGCCTTGGAATTATAGTGTGGATTGTAACAGTTGACTTGATTATTTCGTGGGCCACGTATGCCAATGAGCCGCTACACATTTGGGATGTGAGAGATTCATTATGTCATGTGATTTAGCGAGAGTTTTGAAAGCATCGATATGTTCTTGTGAAATAACCATTCTTTTGGTGACCTATTTACCAAACATGATAATGTAAGCATGAATCCTTCTATCGAGACTATTTTTGGGTGGTATACCCTAAGATGTAATTAACCAAATAGATATGTTTCTTTGGGTGTGCTCGTGATCCCAAAACAAAAATATTCTTTTTGGTTATCTGATTATGTGGGGCTTATGTAGAGATTTTCTTCATGGATACCGTATTTCAATGTATTTTAATCCAATCTTGTTCGGACATATTTTCTTGACTTAGCGCACGAGGATTGTCCTGCATTAAAATTTATTTGTCTATTTTCGTCTTATATTCCATCTTTTCTAATTTCTCTCATCTTCAGATCATTTATATAATAAAAAAAAAGAAAATTTACTTAGAAAGAATAATTATACAATGACGACATATAAATAGACAAGCTGACAACTTCAATTTTTTAAAAAAAAACCAAAAACAATATTCAATTGTGTGACATTGTGTGTGTGTTTTAGATATGCAAATAAATAAGAATACGGTGTTATACAAACAAATGGTTTGGTGTTGGAGTTGGCTAAAATTAGAGTGTTGTAGCTATAATTTATCAAGCGGGTGGAGTGAAGTTCAAAACTCGAAATATGTGGGCTTAGTGCTTGTTGATATGTGAAAGTGTTTTGATGCGTGAGAAAGGTTAGAATGGTGCAAGAATTTATTTCTAGATTTTCTAAGGTGGTAACACAAATTGTAAAAAACTTCTTATAATTGATGTTTGTATTTTCTTTGTTTTTTAGTACTGGCAAGTTGTAGAATGATCTAAAAGAGACAACTTTTATTTGTGGGTCTTTCTTTGACACGTCTTGTCCTGTTTGAGTCATCAGATCTCCTCGAGATTCATGCATATATATTTTTTTTCAATATACAACTAAGATGGCAATGAAGCTGACGGTTGCAACATGATGAAATAAATCCTTGAACTCATCTCATAATAGAATTTAGTAAATCTGGATTTACGTTACAAACTAGATAGAACGCAAGAAGAAGAGTCAAAATGCGAAAAAATTCGACTTAATGGAGAGTTGGATTTAGTTTTCATTTTATTGATGATTGGTTGGATTTACTTTAAATTCATGACTAAATCCTATTAAAACTATGCTACCAAACACCTAGTAGAATGTTAAATATGATGATATATTAGATTTGGTTAGTATGTATATGAATCTCCTTAACTATATTAATTAGGGGTGTAACCGAACCGAACACGAATGAACAGAGCTTGTGTTTGTGTTCGGTTCGTTTGAAATTTAGTTTGTTTGAAATAAGCTCGTGTTTGAAATTGTTCGTGAAGTCACTGTTCGTGTTTGTTTCTTAACGAACGAGTCGAACACGGCTGTTCGCGAACAACAAGCCAGTTTGACATCCTTAATATTAATATATATAAATTAATTATATAACTTATATTGTATAAATATATAATATATATATCAGTATATTACTAATATAGTATATTAATATACTATTATTGTTATTTTACTATATATTATAATTTATAAAATTTAATTTTTTGAATATCATAAATTTTTTTTAATATAATTATTTTAAATTATTTTATATTTCGAACAATAACGATTCGAACACGAACGAAAATATCACTGTTCGTGTTTGGTTCATTTAACTAACCGAACGAAAAAAATTTGTTCATGTTCGTCTCGTCTACTTATCGAACAAATCGAACACAAACTCATTGACGAACCGAATACGAACTGTTCGCGAGCAACGAACTTTTTTGACAGCCCTAATATTAATGTTTCAATTGTTGTGTTTGTAATAATCTCTTATTTTGTATGGTTCCAATCATTGAGTTCTTGTGTGTCTCCTAGTTAAAGAAGAAGGCAACTCATTGGCGGGCGGAGTTAATTGTGCATTTGCACGTGCCAATGCTCTCAGATGCTCGCTCGGTTACGTGTCCTTGCAATGTCGACTTGGTTTGCTCGTTCAACCTTTAATTTTATTTATTCAATCACATTCAAGATTAAGTGACTTCCATGAAAAATTATTCCATACGGATCGGGCTAGATAAGTGACTCATAAATTTAAAGAATTGCAACAAAAAAAATAATGTCATTCAACCCGATTAGAGCTCGGCTAGATAAGTGACTCTTAAGTTGAGCTCAATGAGTTGACAAGCCAAGCTCAAGTCAAGCCCGACTTGACTGTCATGAGGAGACTTGTTTAAAAAAAATATATTAATATAAAATATATTCAAAATGTTATAAATTTTAAGATTTTATTTTTAAATTATTAAAAAATATTAAAAAAAATGATAGTATGTATCTTATATCATGTGATTATTATTATTATTTATCACCCAATTATTTATTATATTCGTCAATTATTATAACACTAGCTTAACTTAATGATGTTTTCTTTCTTTTATAATTGATAAGTTAGCTCATGAGCCGATTCGAACTCGAAAATTGTAGCTTGAGATTGAGCTCAAACTCAATTTATTTATTCAATCTCAAGCCCAACCAGATGATAGCTCGAGCTCGACTCCAAAATGGTTTTTTTTCTAAATGTAGGACCACTTCAAACATTAGATCACCAAAAAAATAATTTAAAATAAAATGCTTGAATAAAAATTAAATTAATTTTAATTATTTTAAAACAAAACCAAGTTCTTCTTAATTTTCCAAAAGAAAAATGTTATTTAAAATGACGTTCAATAATCTGAAAACCAGAGGGGCATTAAATTGAAAGTGGGAAATGCGTAATTTTAATGATTCAATCGATATTTAGGGTCCGTTTAGGGCAATTTATAAGTGCGGGCGGCGTTTTGAAAATGTCGCCGTACCGTTTGGTTCGCGCGTTTCGCCAGCTTATCCGAAACTGCGTTTGAGTTTTTACACTAAACGCAGGCCGCGGGTCAGCCCCTGCGGCCGGCCTGCGAGCCGAGTTTTAGGATAATCAGTTTATCCCGAAACACATAAGCTGCCCTAAACAGACCTTTAATCAAGAGCTGAAAAATAATGTGCACATAAGTGACAAAAAATTAAGACAACATTTTGTTTTAATATAGAGCACGTATATGAAATGTTTTATATAAAATTAAGTCCAGATTTCTATTAAATGTGTAATCTTCTTTTGGCCCTTATGATCAGAATTTAGATGATTCATCGAATATTTCCTTTCAGTAGAAGTAGAAAATCAAAATGTAAAATCTGCATCTGTCATGTTAATCACACTCAAGAAATAAAACATAGAGAGAGAGAGTGTGTGTGTGTGTGTGTGTGTGCAGTACAACTTTGATTCTTTAAAGGTGATTGATTGATTTTTTAATGAAGAAATGACCCCCTACTTATACACAAAAGGGTATATAGGGAGCATTACATGATACTTTGAGTATATAGAAAATAAAAGAGCCTATGATTTTGTCGGCGAAAACCTATAATCATTGGGTCGGTCATATACATGCGGTCAGCTCTTTTGAGTTGTGGTAATCGGTTGCCCTTGACGGTTCTTTAGTCGTCTGAACTTCGCTCTATCGTCTGGACTTTATTCGATTGACTCGAGTTAGTCCGTCAATTGTCTCGGTTCGACTGTCAACTGTTGAGCATTGAATGAGAAACTCATGTTGTTAGGGTAGAACGAGACTATTAGGCACTGAGTGAATCACTATAATCTGACATGTATCCTACTTTTGACAAGAGATCACTTTGGAAAATATGATGAATGTTCGATGATTAGAACCTTGGCCTTCTGAAGCACCATAAAGGCCTGACTGAGGAAGTCAACAAAACGACAAAAAAAGTAGAGCCGAAAAAGCCCCCCAGAAAAACAGATATAATGAGCTCAATCAAAAGACCAGAACTCTATCGACCTAACAATGAGGAAGCAGAAACGGTATAACAAGAAAATCGGGTCAACGATCGACCTGGAACAGCAGACCCCCAATGAGGAAGTCGAGACCAGACTGGTACATGGGAGTCGAGCGAAAGGCCGCAAAATATAAGTTCAAGCATTGCTAACTCATGCAGGTCTCATCATATTTGTCTCGTAGAAACAACCAATTTTGACTAAAACCTTGGCATTAGCTGCTGTTTTTGTTTCTACTATCTGCCGCATGGATTTTCTTGTATTTTTTCTATTATTGATTTGTCAGCGAGGAGATGGCCTGTTGGACTATTGGTGAAGATAAAAGCTAGACAACATTATATTTGTATAGTCTAAAGTATCATACGAGCTTTAAAGATATAAGTTTGTTCTTGCACTCACAATTAAAAATTTTGTTAAATTCCAAAAGTGTTCAGGAAGACATTTAAAGTATAGAACGTTTTAGCATGGGAGAGATTAGGAAATGTATATTAGAGAGCAAAAAAGAGTGCATAATTCTTTATTCATGATATGAACCTCCTATTTATAGGAGTACGTCGTAGTCTTATAAAATTACAGATTAGTCCCCTCATCATTAGTTTTTAAAGGGGGTTTTTTGGTAATTATAAAGATAATAGAATATAATAAGACTGACATACTGATTTGGTTGGTAAGAAGTTAGTCAACTGCTCCCCCCTCGTTTTGACTCCATCGGTACTTGTCGATCGGACTGAAAGCAGGTCGTCTTTCCGTGGGAAACTCTTTGGCATGTTCTTCCGATCGTTTGATCCAAATGTCTTCTTCGCTAGTGTCGATCTGTTTGATCGGTACTACCATCTTTCATAATTATTCGTTTGTTTCGAGATTCATGCTGGCATACTTTTTGTATACATATTTAATTCCTCAATTCTCTTGTTTCTTGGAAGCTGCACAACACATAAGGACAAGGGAATCTTTTTTAACATGTAAGAAATAACTAAATGAGATTATAGTGCAATAAGGAATTTCTTTGGATTTCTGTGCCAAAGACACTATAAATAAGCCATGGGATAAGGAAAGTTTGCGCCCTTCCCCTTTTCTTCTCGCTCTCTAGATCTTTCGTCTTCCCCTTTTGTGCCTGCCATTATGTTTGGCGGAGGAGCTTCATCTTTTGACAAGGACTCCTTTCTCAAGGAGATGAGTGACATGTGGGCAAAAGTTCATAAGCCTGACATAAAGCGTAAGCCGACAGGCAAGTCATCCGTAGGGGAGTTGAGTAAGAAGAGGGTTGTCCAGAAGTCAGAGACTGGTGAGCATGAAGATCAAGTAGGATCCTCGGGCCTTCTTGTGTGCTCGTTTCCAGAGATGACCTTTGAGCACCTGGGAGGACATTTAGGTGATCGCCTTGCCATGCATCAAACTAAGGTGGATGTATATGTCGGGGAGAAAGGGACACCCGTTCAGGCTATGGCAGAAGTGACATTTCCACAAGGTGGTTAGGGTAAGGTGATGGTCAGAGTGGAAACACCATCTCATTTGTCGAAAGGTAGCTTTTCTACCATGAGCAGAGAGCTAGAGAAGACTGGCGAGGATGCTAAATCTTTTACTATGTCAGATTAGACTTGGCTCTTGGTTAGGTGGCTTTATATTGTCCAGAATGTTCGTACTTCTTTTCCTGCTACAACTATGGAAATTCTTACAGTTGCTTCTGTATCGACATATACTAACACTTATCATGAGGATGACGCTGTTGTTGTGGAACACACCGTTGCGGGTGGTGTTAATATTGCAAACAAGGTGCTGTGAAATAGGGCATTGTGGAGCAAGGTACTGGGGAGCAGGTGTGGTGGAGCAGGGTGTTGTGGAGCAAGATATTGTGGAGTGGGACGTTGCGGAGCGGGGTGTTGTGAATCATGATGTTACGGAGTAGGGTGTTGGGAAGCAAGGTGTTGTGAAACAGAGGATGGAGGAGAATTTTCTTTTCGGTGGGGGTAAGAGTGTAGGTTTCCAGGTCTCTTCTCGCACATCAAGAGAAGAGGAGGTATCCGGGGGGGTGTTGGCTGTCTGTTGACTTCTTGGTACGCCATCAAGCTAAAATGGAGGAGTGATTCCTTTCTTTCATGGGGTATTCCCGAGGAGATAATGACGAAGGAGCTGTTGAGGTCTTGGAGAGAGTTGACCAGGTGGAAAAAGATGTTGTTGCACTTCATGAGGAGTTTTTTTGTTTTTCGTGGTGAGATGCTTATTGCTCGTGGACAAACAATGCACTGCGTTTGGAGCGGTAGGCCATTAGAGAGGGTCTCACCACTCAGCCTAGGGATAATCATAATGAATTCTTTAAGATGGGTCATGAATTCATGTATGAAAGGCTGTGTCATCAAAGGTTTGTCTCGGAAGAAGCCGCAAATGATCGTTTAGTTGGGTTTTTCTTTTTTTAGGTTAGTTATGAGGTTTTGGTGTGGTGTGCCTCCCTCTTTTTGTAAATAAATAAATAAATGTAATGTAATTTTCTATTTTTGGTCATGATTGCATTTCCTTAAGTGTTGTGTGATACCCATCACGTTGATCTTGCCGATGACATTTCATTTCCCTGTATTTATTGACCTACATATATGTGTGTGTGTTCTTTTTGCTGTGTAGGCTTTCATTTCTTTTTGGTTCGTTATTTCTTCCTCCCCTCTTCTCCTATGTTATCACAAACTTATGGCGCAAAAGTTTTCTCAGGACTCATTTTGGTCTATTCCTTCTTTGGAATTTTTTATGTGAAAAAGATTTAAGGTTCCTACATTCTCAATTTCTCCATCCAACTTTGACCTGCAGCTAGTCATGAGCGAGCGACATATCAATTATCCCTCGTCTTGCTTTTCTACAAGGATCAATTCAAAATTGGTCTTCAACTACCATTCTGTAAGTAACAATGCTCGGGTCCTTCCCAACTCCATGGCTGCCATAATAAACTTCTTCCTCTTCTACTAAAGGATGAAGATCACATGGTTGATCAAATTGTTCAACCATTTCTTCTCTTTTAGAATTAGTTGTGATGGTTACATCCAGTTTGCCACCGGTTTCATGATCCATTTAGTGGGCCTTGAGAATAGGATAAAAGACTAGAAAGAGAAGTTCTTGGTGTGTTCCTGTGCAAGTGGTTGGGGGATTGGCACCTTGCCGGTCGAATGAGAGGTAAAGAAGATGAAGACTCTGCCTGATAGCCTCATGGATCATAAGGCACTAATTGAGGGTTAGCGTCTCTCGTTATTTCAATACCTTGATCCAAACGTGATAAATAGTATGATTCACTCTGATGGTATTGAGACAATGACCAAAGGGCTGTGGGCATTATCTGACACTCAGAAAGTGTTTAGAGAGAAAGCTTCTAAGAAGAGGGCAGCTTTGAAGAGGTAGCAGGGAAGAGTCGACCCTTCTTTGCCTAGAAGAGATGAGGGTCGGTCTGGCTCCTTCGGATCAACTGAGGAAGATGTTGATGATGAGATGATTTTCCACATTTTGGTCGCATGTATGTGTATGGTCACATGTTTATTTTGTTTTATTATTTTTAAGGGAGTTGTGAGGATTTTTTTGAGGCTCTGCAGTGCACTAGATTTAGGAGTTTCACCGGCCCATCTGTCGTATGGTGGGGTTTCTGCTGTGACCTTTGATAGGACTTTATCTGTGGGTTTACATGATCAAACGAAGGTGAACCTTTCCCCTTTTCCCATCTCAATAGAGCTGAATCGAAGGGAGAACCAATGGTTGCTAAGAGAGTAGAGGGAGACATTCCTTGAAGAAAAGATATGGCCCCCTTCTCGGGAATTGAGTTGTCCCCTCCTCTAGGAAAAGATGGATTTCTCTTGAATGGTCCTTTTTTCATGACCAAGAGGAGATTTTGGACGAGCGGTCACTACGCTCTTCTTGATAGGGAAACTGACTGGTATCTTTTCACCCCTTTGAATGGGGATTACCCGTACGACTTTGATGGAGACATTTTGGTCCCTGCCTTTGAAAAGCATATGGAATTGATGGACAGGAAATACATGTACCAGACAATTGATCGTTATCATGTTATTGCATGAGAGACCTCACATTTTCTGAGGATTCTATTGGACTGGACCAAAGAGAAAGCTGAGAGTGATGCCTTGTGAATAAAAGTTAAGATGAAGAGCCACCATGTTTGAGGAAAGATTGAAACTGTCTGTGGAGCAGAGGGGAGTTAGAGGTTTAGGAACACGAGGCCCAAGCGATAGTGCTTCTCAAGAATAATATTTGAAAAAGAAATTCTTCTAGATGATTACTCTAGAGTAGCAAGTTGAAAGCCTCTCCCGTTAGATTACGGTTTACATTTCCCTTGCTATTGAGAGACCTGTGAAACATAAACTGTTTGATCCTAAATGGCTGGCCATAGAGGAGTTTGGCATGCTATTTTTCAGATTTAGAGCATGAAGGGAGGGAATCGTTGAACAGAAAGTCAGATAATGTTGGGCGAGCGGTTGAAAGTAGGGAAGGAGGTGCCTGGGAGTCTTCGATTGTATAAAGTTGAGGCGATCTATTTTTATCTTCTTTTATCCTGATGTTTAGAAGCACTTGTAAGGAAATTTATTATTCAAATTTTGTGAACGAACTTTTAAAATGTATATAATTTTTGAAACCGAGGTTTTTGGCCCTTTGAGTTTTCTTTACTTTATCTAGCGATTGTTCAAATTTGAAGTGCGATTTTAAAAATAGACACAATTACAATTGATGGTGTGAGTTTGTACAAAAATGTATGTGTGGTAGACATGGTCAGACGTATTTCTTATATGTGATTGCTACACTTCTCACAGAACTTGTCGCTACTGGGTGTGAATGTTATGGTTAGGGCTCATGATGATCATTTTCATACCTGTTGACCTCACTTTTGGTTGAGGTCTAGAAATTTCTTTAGTAGCCTAGGTCTAGCTATAGGACTTTCCTATTGACTAGTCTTAGAAAATTAGAAAAAGTACCCCCATCATTAGAAACTCAAAACTCTTCTATTTACTCA
>NEWO01000203.1:991241-1093535 GCA_003013225.1 Phalaenopsis aphrodite
TTAACTCCATATTTTTCAAAACTAATTTTTTTTAACGTCCTTCCGAAGCGGGCAACGAGATTTCAATTTCGATGACCGACAGCTTCTTACGGGCAAACCCCACACCAAAAATAGTGCCGACAATACCCCTCACATAACTTGTCGTTGTTGGGTATCAAAATGTCCCATATGACACTAAACAATCGTTACGCACCCCTTGTGAACCTTGTCGCTGTTGGGTGTGGATGTTATGCTTAGGGCTCAGGACGATCATTTTCATAATCCTCGTGGAGCTTGTTGTTGTCGGGTACCAAGATGTCTTATAGTCCATTAAACAATTGTTAAACACCACTCACAAAACTTGTCACTGCTAGATGCAGATGTTTTGGTTAGGGCTTAGGATGATCGTCGTTTTCATATCCCTTATGGAGCTTGTCGCAGCAGGGTACTAAGAAGTCCCATAGGCCATTAAAAAATTGCTACGCACCCCTTGCATAGCTTGTTGCTACCAGATTCGAATCTTTACACTAATTGAGTAATTTTAATCTCTCGTAGTGTCAGTTCCCATAGTGTAAAAGAATAAACAAAAAATACTATTGAGGTGTGCTTTATTCATAATATTGAGTATCTTTGTCAAAAGAAAGGAAAGATCATACAAAACAACCATAATTATGTTTCTTCTAAAAGCAAAAAAAACCTTACATGGAGAACTTTTTAGATCGTTGCCACTCTAAGTTCAAGGGACCTCATTTCCTCCGAATGTATTTAACTTATTTGCTCTAGGCCTGACTCTATGGTGAACGATGTAGGGGCCATTCTATGTTTGATCTAGCTTCTGGATAGCCTGCTCTTTAGCGGCAAGGTCGGCTTTTTTCAACACTAGGTCTCCTGGAGTAAGCTTTTCCTCACAAACATGTTTGTTTAAGTATTTCCCTCACTTGAATTTCTTTTTTTTAAAGGGCTGTGTTCGCTTGGTTTTTTTTGGCAAGGTCCACAGTGAACTTGACCCCTTCACCATGCTCTTCCAGGTCTTCCTCATTGAAGACTAAGGCAGAGAGCACTCTCTGGCTGTAATTTTTGTACTTGACCGGTATCATGACTTCCGTTCCATGGGATAGCATAAAAGGGCATGGTGTCATTCAAATCACCCAGAGTACGAAAGGGATTAGGCCTGCTCACTTGCCCTTCACTCCTACCATTTTCCTTATTAAATTTATAATGAACTTTCTTGCGGCCTCACCCATATTTTAGTTAATAGATGATGCACAGAGGAAAATTTGAGGTTAATCCCCTGACTCGTGCAGAAATCCTAGACCCTTATGTCAGCAAATTGGGTCTCATTTTTCTTAATGATGACAAGGAGTAACTTATACCAAGAAATCAGGTTAGTCCAAATAAAGTTCCATACTGCCTCCATTGTTATTTGGGTTAAAGGATTTGCTTCTATCCATTTAGAAAAGTAGTTGATGACCCTCAGTAAGAACTTTTGTTGTCATTTGGACAGGGGAAAAAGGTCCAAGGATGTCGAGGCCACACATGACGAACGACTAATGACTAACGATCATGTGAAGTTTTTGGGGCGGTTGATTGTGCAATTGGCCATACTTCTAACACTATATATATCTTCGAGAGTATTTCCTAACATTTTTTAGCATGTTTGACTAGACATACCCCAATCGCTAGACTCAGTTAGCTAACGTCTTTCCTCCGGAATGACTCTCACACTCCTCATCAAGAACTTCCCGAAGTATGTCTTCAACCTCATCTTCTTTAACACACTTTAAGTACAAGGACATGTTGATTTTCTGAGGAGTTTTCCCTCGACTAGTAAGTTCTTGACAACTATGAGTTTGAATCTCCTATAATTGATAATCTCTCCATTGATCTCCTCTATGTTTAGATAGTGGATGTATGAGTTCATCCAACTCTTCCTTTCTTCACTATGGATTTCCATTGCTAGTGGTTCCTCGATCGAAGGTCAACTGAGTTTTTGATGTTGCCCTTCTCTCAGATGGAGTCTTTAGGAAAGGAGTTCAACGATCTGATTTTCTTCTCTCAGGATATCCTTGATTTTGAAGCTATTGAATCAACCAATCTTCGTCTTTACCTTTTTGAGGTAACTTGTCAACATCTCGCCTCTTGTTTCAAGCTCTCCATTGATTTGGTTCACCATCAGCTGTGGATCGGCCTTTACCATTATGCAGAGGATTCCCATATGTGAGGCTAAGCAAAGACCTGCAATCAAAGCTTCATATTTCTCCTGGTTGTTAGTTAGTGAATAATTTACCTCAATTGAGTGATAAATATTCTCCCCTATCAGACTAGAAAGAAAATTTATGAGCATAGTGCTCGATTGGCTAGAGGCTCCATCCGTGAACAAGGTCTAGGTGGTTTTGTCGCCAACTCTTTCTTCACGTCCTGTAGCTCGGTAATGTGTACTGGGAAATTTGCAATAGCTTGTGCATTTATAGTCGTCCAAGGAATTTTGGAGATGTCAAACTTGTTGAGCTCCACGACCCATTTGAGTAATCAATAGGAGTGTTCTGGTCAGATGAGAACAGACTTCAGTGGGTTGTCAGTGATAACCAATACGAGAAGTATTTGGAAGTACAGTCATAGCCTTCATTTTGAAATGACCAAGGCAAAGTTTAATTTTTTCATTATATGATATCTGAGTTAGACATCTTTCAGGACCCAACTAGAGTAGTATACTGGGTACCACTTTTCGTGTTATTCTCTGACTAAGAAGAAACTAAAGGCAAACCGACTCCCAGTTAAGAAAAAAGTTTTTCTTTTAGTTTCAACTCCGAAGGAAAGCAGGTTGACGAGTGGGGGTGGTTTAAAGACTTCATCGCATTCGGGTGTCTATTCAAAACATTGGGCTTTCCTGAGTACTTTGAATAATGAAACTCATTTATCTTCTAATTTGGAGATGAACCTACTCAATTTTGCGATGTGATCAGTCAACTTTTAAATTTTCTAGGTCTTTCTAGGAGAGAACATGTCAAGGATTGCTTGAATCTTTTCTGAATTAACTTTTAAGCCTTCTAGGGCTACCAGGTATTCCAAGAACCCGCCTGTCGTGGCTCAAAAGATACATTTCAGAGGTTTTAATTTTATATTAAATTTTTTGATTGTTTGGAAGTTTTTTTTCTTAAATCCTCAATGTATTCTTTAGCCAATTGACTCTTAACTAGCACATCATCAATATACACTTCAACGTTTCTTCCTATTCGTTTCCACGAGGCCTCAGTAGATCGCCCCTGCATTCTTAGGCCCAGAAGACATTCCATTATAACAATAGAACCCTTCACAAGTAATAAAAGAAGTTTTTTTTTAGCATCAACGAGATGCATCCTGATTTGATGATAGCCAGAGAATGTGTTGAGGAAGCTTAAGACTGAGAGTCGAACGTCGAATCCACCAGTGCATTGCTTTACAGTAGTGGGTACGCTTCTTTTGCGCATGTTGAGTTTAGGTTAGTGAAGTCCACACATATCCTCCTTTTTCTATTAGCCTTCTATACCATCACCACATTGGAGACCCATGTGGGGTACTACACTTCTTGAATATACCTTGGTTTTCCCAACTTTTGTACCTCCTCTCTGTTGAGTCTTACCGGCGTCATGGTCGAGCTTCTAATCTTTTGTTTCAAGTGCGAGTTGGTGGATCACATTCAATCTATGATAGGTGGCTTCAATCAACACTCTAGACATATTAGCGATCATCCATGCAAAAACATCCCTATTTTTTAGAGGATTCAGATTAGCAACTCCCTCTGTCCTACATCAAAAGCTGCACTTATCATAAAACATTTACCTGGCTCTCTGTCGACAGCTGGAACCTCGAGGGTGGTCTTGTTAGTCTTTAGGAAACCTTCCTTTGGTTTCTCGATTGCCAAGGGATCATGCTCCACGTTGCTTATGTCTCGTAAGTAGCATACTCGGGATTCCTCATGTTCTCCTTTGAATGTGATGATCTCTCTTTCCTAAGGAAATTTAACAACAACATGGTGAGTGGTAACAATTGCCTTTAAATCATTCAGGATTTGTCGATCGAATATAGCTTTATATGTCTTGGGTAGGGGGTCCACCACAAGGAAATCCTCTCTCAGAGTAATTTGCTTCTCATGCCCCCCCCAACTTACTGAGAGCTCGATCATCCCTAGCTCTTCATTCATTTCGCCTGAGAAATCGTGTACAATGGCCTGACTGGTGTTGTCATCCGATCGACAGTAAGACTTAGTTTGTGAAAAGCTTGCTTGAAAATCATATATATTGAGCTCCTTATATTGATTAGAACTCTATCTACTTGATATTTATTAATTATAGATGTTATCACAATAACATCATTATAAGGATTTCCCTTTAATGATAGATCCTCAGTGGTGAAGTTGATAGGAGGGTGGTACATGGGTTTTGAGGTGAAGGCTGTAGTGTATAGTTTCGTTGTTTGTAACCTCTTTCAGCTCATCCTTCTGGTTGGTTCAGTTCTTCCAAATATTGTGGGCACGTATCATGCGATGTGGATGGCATTTGTGAGGGTAGGTCTGTCAACCGTTCCCCCGTGAGAGCTTTGCCCTGTCTCTGGGTCTTGACCCCAAGGGTGACAAATTCTTTCAGCTTCCCTTCTTTTATCAAATTTCAATTATGCTATGGAGGTGTCTGCATTCCTTTATATCGTGTCCATGGTTTCTGTGGTACTTGCAATATTTCTTGCTATCTTGGAGAAAGGCTATGGTTCTCATTAGTGGGGCCTTCCTAAATAATTCCTTATCTTGAATGATGTCCACTATTTCTATCATGGACACCCTTAATGGGGTTCCGTGGATGTACCGTGGTAATTCATGGTATTGGGATGAGCGGTGGTGCTGGGCTTTCATCTGCATCTTCTGATTCTCGTGATGATGTGTAGAGTTGTTGTTGGAATCATTTTTCATAACTTGGGCGGATGATTGGTCGTATACTTTGTTTGGGTTACTTTTTGTTATCATGTGGCGACCTCTTCTGGTGTCTCTGTTTAACAGTCTCTGGGGCATTTTCATAGGAAACAATATACTTATTAGCCATCTCTAACAGTTCATCCAAACTCTATGGTTTTGTGAGGTTGAGGTCAAAAAAGAATCTCTTCGACCTCCCTCCCTGTGTTAGCGTGGCCTAGGCCATGTCAAGCTTCAAGTCTTTCACATCCAATGTTTCCTAATGGAACCGTATAATAAATAATCGTAAGCTCCTAATAACTCATTACTTTAGTTAGCATAAAAATTGGGTGCCCTTTTTTAAGTCTTAGAGCCCTG
The DNA here is from genome assembly GCA_003013225.1 of Phalaenopsis aphrodite. Classification (NCBI taxonomy): domain Eukaryota; kingdom Viridiplantae; phylum Streptophyta; class Magnoliopsida; order Asparagales; family Orchidaceae; genus Phalaenopsis; species Phalaenopsis aphrodite. The sequence continues at coordinate 996,517 of NEWO01000203.1, forward strand.
ACAAATTGAGATAGAAAAAACCTCTCGAATTCCATAAAATAGGTGATTACCCCTTGGTAGGCCGTCGAACCATCTTAGTGCAAATAATCTCAACGTGGTGAAGAATAGTTTACATTTGAGAGTGTTAGAGATTTTAAGCAGACATATGGAAGCTTCAAACAACCTGAGGTGGTCATTGGGGTTCAAATGCTCTTTGTATGGCTCTAGGTCGGGGATTTTAAATTTTTCCAAGGGTCCAGCTCCCGATATCTATAGCGAGATGAAATTCTCTGGCTGCTATTACGCTTTGATTTGCACTGCTTGATTCCTCTTCTCTGGTGCAGATCCGACACTATCATGATATAACCCGTCATTCTGCTGTAGGTGGATTGTTCTTCTCTCATTTTTTGTTGGTGGTTCCCATTGAGGGGGGTTAAGTGCTTCTTGTCGGACTGGTCCTTCTCCTTGGACTGGAGCCACCGCCAGGGCAGTGACCGCTCTGAGCACCTCCTCAAACTGTCATGACATCTAGTTTGTGATTGGGTTCTCAAGCCATGCAAACCTTACTGGACAAATTCTTCCATGAACTCCCTAGTGCATGATGCTTCTACCACATTCCTCTAACTGGATTCTCCTTGTTGTTGTTGCTGAGCGCCTCTTCTTGTTGACGACATGTTTCCACACTCACCGCAGCTTAAGGGACATTGAATCCTAAAGTGTCAAAAAACCAAACCCAAGGTATATAACTTCTTAGCAGGGGGAGGAGAGAAAAGATACATTAGAGAGCAATAAAGAGTGCATAATCCCTTATTTATGATATGGACCCCTTTTTATAGGATTAAGTCTCAGTCAAATAAAATTACAGATCAGTCCTTCATCATTAGCTTTTAAATGAGGGTTTTTAATTATAAAGATACTTAAATATAAAAAGACTAATGAACTAATTTGGCCAGTAAGATGTTCGTCGACCGCTCTCCTTGGTTTGACTGTATCGGTACTTGTCGATCGGTCTGAAAGCTCATCGTCATCTTGTGGGAAACTCTCTGGCACATTCTTCCTGTCTTTCGATCCAAATGTCTTCTTTGCTAGCATCCGATCGATAGTACCGTTCTTATGAACTGTTCGTTTGCTTTGAGATTCGTGCTTAAATATTTTTTTTATACAACTATAGTCAGATAATCGTGAATCCTTAGCTCTAGACTATCGTTAGCGAGTTTGATGAGAATGTTCAACCAACTCGTATGAGTATGAAACAGGTGCTAGGATAATGTACACTAACGAGTACAATTATTATGGTTAGTGCAAGACCACCAAATGCACAATTGATAGACTCGATCTTTTAAGCTCATAATGCTTATTTAACATTCAGGCTTTCTCGTTGCTTAAAAACTTAATTTTAGGTATACAATAGTACATAATTGAAACACAATCAAGACAAGTAAATATAGAATTTTTTGTCATTGAATTTATTTTTACCAGTTAAAAAAAAAAAAGCATCACTTGAATCTATATCACACTTATCTGTGACTCACTGGATGAGGGTATAGTTTCCCACATTAAGTCACAGGTTCGAACCGTGCGTATTGCCATTCAGACTAAAATTTCTAAAATAAAAGTTATAAGACTAGTGGAAGAGTTGGTAGATGATTTTCTCCCTAACTAAAAGACCCAAGTTGCAGTTCCAAGTATATCTTAATCACCAATCATTAATTCTTAAATTAATTACCATTAAGGGTCCGTTTGGGGCAGCTTGTGCGTTTCAAGATTAGCTGCTTATCCTGAAACGCGGCCCGCGGGCCGGCCGCAGGGGTCGACCCGCGGTCCGCGTTTAGTGTAAAAACTCAAACGCAGTTTCGGATAAGCTGGCGAAACGCGGGAACCAAACGGTACGGCGGCGTTTTCAAAATGCCGCCCGCACTTATAAGTTGCCCCAAACGGACCCTAAAGCTCATTTCAATATTAAAAAAATAATAAATCTGCGTGATATATTTATGAAAAAAAATTAGCACAACTAACCAATTTTGCAAATCAACCTCTTATCTTCAAAGCACGACAAGCTCTCTTACGTCCATTCCTTTCACACAAGTATATAATCTTACTCTTGATCGTGCCACAAGATACAATTGTTTTCATGGACCTCTCATCAGATTTTGACTCTGAAAAGATTTCTGAACACAGAACGCGTCCAAAAAACGTGTTTTTTAAAGGATGAGAAAGCGCGTTCTTTCAATCTCGTCAAACAGTTAAGTCAATTTCTAAATCCCTCCTTCATTTCTACAGAATCCCTGAACAAAATAACGCAATTTTCTGTTCTAATTATTAAATCTGCTTCAAACGAAACAAACAAAGCGCAGTTTTGCTTTCATTACTTACCTAAAACAGGGAAAATCGTCATTAATTCAATTCACTTACTACCTATTCTTTACATGTCCTTACAACAAAGCAATAAAGCAACAAAATTTAGTCGACCTCATCAGCTATACCGCTTGGCAGAAGTGCGGATACCACCAAATATCATAAAAACTATATTTTTAATCTCATTCAGGAGAGACCAAAAGGAAAATCAGTCTCAAACTCAATCTGCTCCAGCTGAAAATCCATCCCAACCATGGGAGAATTCGTTGTCGAAGTAGCCGCAGAGATTATCCCTGCTATTTCACTATCAAATCCTTGTATGTTAAACCCACTTCCATACTTATTCACGCCACAGGGAGACAGAGAGAAGTAATTCGACTCAGCTGAAGCAGTGCTGGACACGAAGGTTGGCGAGTAGTTCCCCATGAACAGATTCTCCGGCATGGAAGCTGAAGAGAAGAGGTTATTGTGTGGCTTCATATCATTTGCAGGTGTGGAGGGGAAGGAGAAGAAGGAAGGAGAGGAATCTGGGAGCTGGTCGTCGGAGTTGAAGATTTCAGTTTTTACTCTGAGGCCTGTCTTCAAATGCTCCAGAAGTAGCATTTCTTGCTGTTGATGAGTTTCAAGCTTCTCTTCTTTGGGGGATGGAGTTGGGTTTCTACGCTGGCATTGATTGCAGTTGTGAGCCCCGCGGTATGTTACGTCGAAGACGGCGATGTCGTCGTCGGAGCGCTGAACTTGTTTTGTGGCGAGGCAGCCGTGGGTGTGCCGATATGTGCACCGGTAGTAGCCTCTGCGGAATGGTAGAGTAAGATAAACTATAAGTCATCCACTGAATATATGAATTCAGCTGAAAGATTGTTAATCGCTTGAAAATTTAGCTAATTTTTTTCAATCTGATTTAGAGCCGACAAGAGCTAGGCTTGAAATTAGATTGTTAACTATATATTTAACGAATTTAGTCAAATCGTTAACAGATGGAAGGACATATGAATGGAATTTATTGGTTAGTTTTAAAGTTATGCATAAATATTTATTTTAAAAATATAAAGGATGTTGACTTATGAATGTGAGACAGAATTACTTTGGCAATGAGCTGACTGAAACACTGTACGTGTGATATAATATTTAAATATTTTGTTCCCTTTATGATCACTGGTCTGTTAAACTCAATGATAAAGCAATACCTGGGAAACTTAGCTCCAAGTATGTCTTTCTGGCCATACTTCCTCCAGCTATAGCCGTCATCAAGAGGCCCATCCATGGATGAACTCGAGCAAGCTCGAACCTGGCTGCTCCAACGCGGCAAAGTCTTCCTATAACCATCCAACGCAAAAAAAAAAAAAAACCATTTTTTTAAGAGCTAATAACTAAACTTAATCAGAACCAATCAATGGCTGAAAGGCTTTGTGAACAAATTACCTCTTTTTGCACATCTCCCTGCGCTCCAGCTCCTTGAAAGCCTTGTCAGACCCATCACTCTTCGGACTATCGCTTGCGGACAACAGAGAGTCGAAGCTATTCGGTGCCTGGCTGGCTGGCTCAAGCAGCCTGGCCATGGAGATGGCTGCTGATACTGCAGACTTGGCCTTTGCTGCTAACAGTTTGCAGGTTTCAGCAGCGAAGGGTTGGTCCAGTTGGGCCTGAAGCTCTCTCATATGCTCGTTGCCTTGGTTCAGCACATTGATAAGCATGTGTAAGTCACAGCTAGCAAAGCTGCTCTCCATTTTCAGTAATGGAACAGGGAACAGGGGAGGAGAGGGGATCTAGAAATGGGTTATGATGAGTTCACTAATGGCGGAAGAATCCACTCATGTTTCCTTTGCGGTTTCTAGGATGGGGGATTATTTAAGTAGGGAGAGGAGATTGAAGACTAGAATTTTGGGGAGATTGACTGAAAACAGTGTTTTTTGGTTTGGGTATGTTCAATTTTTTGACTGGTCTTTGGTCAAAGAGGAGTTGGGAGGCTTGGGGGAGAGTTTGGGAAGTGAGTCTTGTTGCTGAAATGCTGACCGATTCGTTGCTATGCGCTTTTGTGTGATGGTTTGGAGAAGAAGCTTCGCGGAAGAGTGGGGACAAAAGACTCTTCAAAGCTGATTCCGCGTGGAGGGAGTGATTAGTGAGATCAGCCTGTGGACGTCTGGATCAGGCTATGGATTATCATGTGGATTAGTGAGCAAAACGTGAGGATTCTGTGTTAAGTCTGATGCTTCAGGTGAAGGATTTCTTCGGACAATTCTCGGACATTGGGTTAGGGAGAGAAGCCTGTTAAGTTGATCTTTATTTCTGTAGCAATTCTCTTGTCTATTAGAAAGTTGGGCCACCATAAAATTGAGAGATCAAGTACATTGAATTATTGGGTTCGTTTACTAAACAAAAATAGGAAGACTGTCTAGAAAGATGGAAAAGGGTAGTGAAGTGAATGAGGGAGAGTTTGACTTTTGCTCGCGGGGAGACGTCTCGGATGACCCTCATGGGGATGCTTGGCATAGAGTTGGATTCACAGATGGGTGATTCAGTTAAAGACTTTCTTGCAGATGCTAGAGAAGCGCGAGACAAATAAAGTACCAATGAGTTTGTACTCTTTTAGGTGTGAAACGAACCATTCTCTCTTCATCCCTCTCATTAACAAACCCTCCTCCTTTCCCTTTTATCTCCTTCTTCATTCCTTAGCCAAAGGTACCCTTTTCCCTTCTCTTCAAGAAAGAGAATAAGAGGGCTCTCTCCATCCCACCAAGCAACCAAGCGATTCCACCGAGCAAAAGTATAAATTACTCTTTCTTTGTCATTTCAATGAATTTTGCATAGAATAGTATGTAAAATCATGGAGTGAATTTCTATCACCCTTTCTTTTCTTAGTTGGTTAAGCCTTTTTTCCTCATTTCACCTTAGCTGAACCACTTTCTTCCCCATTTATTCTCTTTTTTTTTTCACCACTGCTAATCTCCTTTTTTTCTTCACTTCTTCTCCTCTTTCCCAATGGCTAAATTTCATTACCCTTCTCTCATTTCTTCCCACTCACTATCCTACCTGAAAACCCCACTTCCTCTCCTTCCTTACTCCATCCGACCCCCACATAAACCATTACTTCCTCTCCGTATATTCTTTACTCACCCAAACTCATATTCTCTCCTACCAAATATCACCACCTAACCCACACAAACCCTCACTTCCTCTCCTTCATTACCTTACCTGAAGCCCCACTCAAAACCTTTATTTCCTCTCCCACTATTTTCTCCAAACCAAAACCCTAACCTCACGCACCTAAACTCACTTACTCTCCTACACGAAACCATCACCTAACCCATCACAATTCCTCAGTCTCTCTCCATCGTTACACTAACTGAAACCATCACAAACTCTCACCACATATCCCTCCCACTCTCGTACCCAAATCTTTAACCAACCCCTCACCACACCTTTCTTTATCTCTCTTACTTGAAACCGTAGCCAACACCTCAAACTAAGTTCTATCTTTCTTTTACACGAATCTCTAGCCAACACATCACAACATCTCCCCCCTCTCTCTATCTCTCTCTTTCTCTCTCTTAAACGAATCCCTAAACAACATCTCAAACTCTTCATCGAGAAGATCTTCCTCTTCGAAGAGATTGTCAGGAGTGGTAGGAAGGTCCTTGAATAGGTACTCCTCAGGATCAAACTCGAGCTAACACCAAGTTAAGATCAACTTAGGGGACAACTTGCCCCACAATCAGAATAGTAGCCTCCAGAACGGAAGGTGGAACCACAAGAGATGCGATGGTGGGAACCTTCTGGACCCACTTCCTCTATCAAGTATAAATTTTGAGAGCATCGAAGGTGGTGCCCCTCGGATCTTGCCCCACCTCCAAAAAAATATGCACATCATATTTACTCAAAGTAGGAGAACAATGAATGTGAATGTGCTAATGCATATAATGTAAACCAAACATACGAGGATGCAACATTCAACAAAAGCATTCGGTTTAACTGATCGGGCCAGTGGGACCAATCATACAAGTCGATGAAAAGTATCTATCGAACCAATATGGTCAGTGGGGCCAATCAGACAAGTCGACAAAGGTTATTGATCTATCTGATCGAGCCAGAGTTGTTGATTGAACGAGTCGATAAAGGATATTGACCGATCAGATCGGGCTGATGCGGTCAATCAGACAAGTCAACAAAGATAGTCGGTCGAGCTGAATGGGTCGGGGGCAGATCCGATGAGCTAACAAGACATGAAAATTGGGCCAATGTGGTCGCTCGGTCAAACCGCCAAAAGATGGTCGATCGTACTAATTAAGCCAATCAAACGAGCTGACGAGAAATGAAGATCAATCTGATCAGGCCAATCAAACGAGCCAACGATTCGTCTGAGAAAAACATTAAAAAAAGATATTTTTAATGTATTTTCTTAAAAACTCATGAACGACATACAAAACAATGCAAATGTGAAAAACATGTATATAAAAATGAGATCCGATCATTCTTGGCTACAGAGTTGGCTTGTCTTAAGGATCTCATGGGTCACCATAAGGGTAGTTGATGGAGTGAAGTGGGAATCACTACAAAGCAACAATAGGTTGCCTCTGTTTGCCTGACATGAAGAAATTACTTGGAGAAAGTCTTCACGGTGTAGGGAACGTCAAAGTCGTAGGAATTTTCGCTCTCTACTCTCAAAATGATTGATTTTGCTTCCCCTCTATCGTGGGAAGAAAAGCGTTAGTTCAAACGTGAGTTTGCAACAATCCAGAGCATTGGAATTTTGTGCTTGAAACAAAAAGGATAGGTTTTGTGCAAAGCTCCTAAATTACTCTAGGAGCACAAAAAAGCCTAACCTAGCTTCTTTAACATCCAGACTTAGGGGCCCTAATGAAAGGTAGTCTAAGAGTTTAATGAGTCTCACCGCCACAGTGGTTGATTGAAGTTTGACGTTCATTCCAGAAAAAAAAACCGTACTAGTGGTAGGAGAGATGATGAAGTCGGGTTCCTTTCTCCATTAGGTGGAGAATCTCTCATCACCGGAGAGATCACAAGGTCAGCCAGAGTTCCTTCTCCAACATAGAATGATGCTCTCCTTGTTGGAGAGACCGTGAGCTTACCAGAGCACTTCTTTCCCCAATTTAGGATGAAGTTCTCATAGTCATGAGAAGAGGTGAAGAAGAAGAAGAAGTTGGAAGATGACCAACCCGTTTGGCTTCTCCTTGAGGAAGATGAAGAGTCTTTTTTCCTTGTTCTAAACTTTAAATTCCATCTAATCTCCTTGAGGAAGAAGATGAAGTTCTCCCTCTAATACTCTCAAGCTCTCACCAATAGCTCAAGTCTTAAAAATGAGTGGAGATGAGGGAAAAATAGCCTAACCAAAACATAAGATCAGCTCACTCAAAATTTCCCCTATTTTGCCAAAAAGGCATCATGATGTCACCTAGAAGCCCCCAAAAGAGGTATCATGAGACTATTTTTTCATGCTTAAGGAAAATTCCCACATAACCTAATGAGATCCACCTTTTTAGCTATCTAAAGGGATGTACCGGCGTCAAAACTACCATAAAAAATGAGAAAATTTATTTTCTAGAACTGGACTGGTGCTTAGGTGCCCAGTTTGGCACCATGGCGCCAGGGCCCTGGTGTCATGGAGCCAAATTATGGAACCTACTTTCTCAGGGCTTTGTTCGGAGGATCCAGATGTAGTTTTGTGTGCCTAGGCTCCTAGGGCTAGCTTAAAAATCCTGATTTTTGCGTAGAATGTCCGGTGAAGAGTTTCATCGATTCATAAGATGCAGGGGACCAATTATGGCTTAAATATATTTCTATACTTCAAAAATGTTTTTTTACGAGACATTTATCAGGGGATTCGTCACTGATGGTTGCTTTGAACCACAACGCTGTTAGGGAGTTCCAAACCTTAATTTTTTTGGAGCCCACATAGGAGCGGTCTGTGACCCCCCTTGGCCATGAGAGGCTTCAAATGGGCACAGAGTAATCTCTGATCAACAAAATTGAAACCAAACATATCTCAGGTCCTGAATGAATTTGCCTAATAGTTGAATTTCTTGGGCAAGGTTGAATCATTGTGGACTCTAGCTTTGTGCTCCGAACACATACCAGAGAGTCTCAAATGGGTGTCTTGAGCTACATGATGCTATGAATATGAGAAGTATACCATCCCGAGTCATTCAGGTGGACATCCTAAACACATGACAACAAAAATTGGATCCAGATTTTCCCCTAAGTTTTAAATCTTCCTTATTAAGAGTATTTGGGAACTCAGCTAGAGTGAAGTGGGTTGATTGCTGATCCCAATGTTTTATATAGATGTCAAATGCGATTTATACGATTATATGCTTAATTTTCTTAATAAAAATTCTTACTTTGCAACATAGATAAAAACTTGATCCCAAAAAAAAGCTAGGAAAAATTTTCACTATGAAGCAAATAAGAATACAATTATAATATTTTAAAATATGGGTACTACACAAATATACATATCGTTATCAAGTAATATAGAACTTTTTGATTAAGCCATAAATATCGAACTCACGGGATAAATGCAATATGCAACTTAGAAAAAAATGAAAAATTAGATAGCAAAATTTTACTTAGTAAAGTATTCTTACTTAAACTCTAGATGCTAAAATATGAATGAAAATTTGATTCTTTTTATAAATTTTTGATAATTGAAAATAAAGTAAGCAACTATTAACTTAACTAAATACTTGGAAGATGAAAGCAATATAAATAAAATATCTTTTTTCCTTATATGTTGACCTCATTTTTTGTTAAGGTATAGTTTTTTTCTCTTTAGTAGCCTAGGGTCTACCAATAGGATTTTCCTGTTGACTATTCTTAGAGGACTAGAAAAGGAACCTTCACCATTAGAAATTCTGCAATATTCTCTGCTCAACTTGAAGTTCCACATGTTGGTCCTGACCTCTTGCACTTAGTAGGTGGGGTCAGTATGGAGGAGTTCAAAGAGAGTCCCCATAGGATGGTCAAGCCTTAGAACTAACCCTGGGTTGTCTGGTTTTGGTTAGGCTAGCATGCATACACCTTCTCGCATACCCAAACCTTAAGACCCCTTCATTTGGTCTCCTGACTCCTTTTGGGAAGCTCATGTGGATGGACCCAAACCCCTAGTCCTTGGCTAAGAGGGTTATGACCAACATATTGAACATCCAAAATGATTCCTCACACGACTCCTATTGATTCGGCAGGTTTCATGGCTTGTTTGCCCATTCTAGCCCAAAAACACCAAATTACTAAAATTCCCTTACAACCCTAATTTTTGCTAAAAATCCTAAAATTACCCAAAATACCCAAATTTTACCAAAAGTCATTTCAAATCACTCACCACTACCTAAATTGACAAAAATTCACCAAAATACCTCCAAATTTGCCAAAAATTACCAAAATCCCCCTCATAACCCAAAAAATTCTAAAATCATCCCAAATATTTCCAATTTTAATTTTTAACCATCACATTGACCCAATTTGACCAAAAGCCCTAAATTGCCCTTAAAGGTCCAATTTCCCCAAATCAGCCCCAATCTAGGCCCAATTGGACCCAATCTTGCCCAATTTCAATTTAAAATCAAAACTCAGTACCCACAATCCCAATTTGACCCAATTGCATGCCCAATTTTACCCAAATCAAAAAGGCCCAATTTTTACCATATGACTAAATCCACTAAATTGACATTCTAATTCAATTCAAATCACTTGAAATCATTTTCAAACTCTTCATGACATCTTCCTATACCAAATTCAACATTCAATTAGCCCAAATTTTAACTCAAATTCAATCTCAATTTTAAAAGCCCAAGTATTTAAGTCATTCAAAAAGCCCAATTTCAATCAAAATCCCATATGATGATTTTCCTCTCCACCATCCTTTTAATCAAAATCATTCCCTAAGTTCTAAATACATAATCAAATCATTCAAAATCAAGCATCATGCCAAACTTCACCAAAAATACCAAATAAATTCAAAATCCTTTCTCATGCAAAAGATCCAAGCTAAAGAGAAGCCATGAAGCCATTCATAAGCCATAGGTGAGCCCTATGAGTCTTTCCACCTCATTAAGCTATTAAAGGCAAGAGGTCAAGCCACTTTCAAGCCCCTTTAAGATTATTTCAACCCTTTTAATGACACACTTAAACCCATGCTTAGCCCAAATACTTTGGATGGAGACCTCTCCACACCATTTCAGCTGGCTCACCTAGCCTTGGTCAGCCATGGGGAGTCACCCAAGCCAATTTCATGAGGCTAAACCTAACCTAAACCCAAGTTGAAACAAAGCCCTTTCCACTTCAATTAATCACATGTACCCATGCACAAACCCAATTGGCTTCACATTTGCCCACCACTGACCATCCTCAGTGGGATGGTGACTTGAGTGTGGCCAGCTAGCCACCTTGGCTACCAGAAAACATCATGGCCAATAGAGCCTATAAGGTTAAAGCTAAAAATTGAACCCATCCAAGTGGCATCAACCCAAATAAATATTGGAGCCTTTCTGCCTTCCACCTAAGCATCACCCCAGCCACCTCAGCTTGGCTTGAGAGCCACCATAACCTCCTCTATTTAAACTCACCCTCCACGACAAAGGAGGGAGAGCTTAAAATTTCTTGGGGAGACTTTTCCAAATTGCTCCCAGAGCTTCTTCAAGACCTTTGGAGTTCAACCCAACCATCCTTGAGCGCTTAAACCTACTGCCTGAGCTCAATTTTGGAGCTCAGAACCAAGCCCAAAACATGACATCCTAGACTCCACCAAACCTAAATTAATTTCACCCACATCATCGTCCGAGTGAGAGAAAAAGATCCCCCATAGAAGCCTCATCACCAAACCACCCAAGGGTGGACTTTGACCAAACCCCTAAATTGGCCTTGATTGAAATCATACCTAGGCATTTCATCACGGCTTGAGGCTTCATCTAGGAGCTCTTTGGACTTAAGGCAAGCTTTTGGAAGCACCCAATCGAGGCCACTCCTCTTGGGCAAAGGTATTGAACACTAATTTTAAACTGAGCTTCATTTGATTTTCCATGCTTATAAAATTGATTTAAGACTTGATCAATCGTATGGATATGTTCTCATAGTCAAGACGAGTCTATAGGAACAAACCACTCTTAATTTGGTTGAGTATCGAGAGAGATATTAAGGTTTGAATGTGGACGATTCTTGGACAAGGTATTTAGGGACGATGACCAGTCGTTGGATCACACGTGTAATGGATAGACGCTCCAGATTGCACTGGATGAGAAGTTGAGACTATACAGTGGAGACATGTGGCGGCTGACTCAGGTGGTGGCATCGAATGGCAGCGTACCGCGTGAGCTTTTTGGATCTGTCTATGTTGATGCGGCGCCGCGTCACTTAAGTAGATAAATATGGCTTTATTTTATTTATTTAATAGACAGAACTTCAAAATTCCATGTCTTGGTGTAGAAAAATTATAAAAATAAAATAAAAATACCCTTTTGTTCAGTAAACATAGGAGAACAATGTGAAAATAATTTCAAGTTTATTTGATGCATGTGTAATTTTTAATTAATTCAATACAATATTTAGTCTTTTGATTCTCCATTTTTATAGACATTTCACCGTGGCATGAGACCATGGGGCTTTTGATGTCTCTGTTGTTAGGTATTTTTTCTGATTTTTCTAAGGTCAGGGCGCATCTCTAAGCAAAGATATCTAATTTTTAAGTTATAGGTCCATGTTTTGGTATAAAATTATAATAATTAAAATACTCATTGGAAAAATACAAAATTTATTTTGGTAGGTTCACTGTGGTCAGAGGACCCTACGAAAAATATAAACTTTGTATAACTCATTAAAATAATGTTAATTGTCACCAACTCCTAAAAATAAATAAAAACTAATTTAGAGTAATTATAAATGTAAATTGCATAAAAATCATTCTTCTCTGTAATTTAATGTTAGAGGAGCTCCCCATAAAAAATTCAAGTCAATTGGAGTTAATTTGACCATTCAAATGGATTAATAAAGTGAAATCACGTTTTTGGCATAAAAATAATTATAATAATTAAAATACAACTTTAAAAATTAACAAATTGGTTTTGAGAGCTCCTTATGATAATAGAAACCTAAGAAAAATAAAATTGAAATTAAAATATTTACTTCATTTTCCTCTAAGGGTTAATATTGGGTTTGATTCAAGGGCGCTGGCTCTCAGTTTGGCCATTTTCCGGCCAACAAGGTGGCTGGCCAGCCAAGGAGTGGTTAGCTCTTGGCTCAGAAAGGTCAGGGGGTGGCTAGTGATGGTTAACTCCCTATGACAATCAATGATGGAGGAGATTTTGTGGTTAAGGCTTAAAAAATGGAATGAATCCCTTAATTTGGGGATCCATTTGTCCATAGCATTATTTGGTGGATTTAGGGTGGTTTAGTCTGGTCCTGAGGAGGAGCTTAGTGGTTGTGGAGTCATAAAGTTGGTGGCTTTAAGATGGTTAGGCCAATTTTGGTGCATGGGTTCATGTGGGTCAAAATGGCTAGATGTCAGGTTTAGGTTAGGCTAGACATGCCAATTAGCCCAAATGATTGATTAACATTGTGTAGATGATTGTAATGAAGATTTTTTTGTGAAGTATTGAAATGATTTTGAGTTCAATTGGGGATTCAATTTGAAAGATTTTAGAATTTTGGTCACTTTGGGCATGTTGGGCTAGACTTGGGTCTAGTTTAGGCCAGGCTTGGGCTAAGTCTAAATTGATTGTTGAAAATAGTCAATAGGCATGTCATGAAGTGTTTTCAACATAAATTGGGTGCCAATTTTGGGGCTAAGATAATCAATTTGGTGGAATTTTGAGGTATGGCAAATTTGGGGCAAAATTGGGGGTTTTTTGGACTTAGGTCAAAATTAAATAAAATTGAGGCTTCAAAAAGGCCAATTGAAGATCAATTTTGATGTGTAGAATTGTTATGAAGAGTTTTCAACACAAATTTTAGCAAATTGAGTAGGCTATGAGGTTCAATTTGGTGAGATTAAGTCATGTAGCCAAAATTGGGGGTTTGACCTAGATCAAAATTAGGTTCAAAGTATGGGCCAATTGATCTTGAATTTGGTTTAAATTGGTCATATGGAAGGTTAATTTGAGTTTAAAATTGAAATTGGGGGAAATTGAGGCCAAATTGATGGACATTTGAGGAAAATTTGAGGAAATTGAGCCTTTAAAGACAATTTGGGGTGTTGGTCAAAATGATCAAATTGGTCAAATTGAGTTTAATTGAGGAGTCCAAATGGGTTTTGGAAACATTTGGAGTGATTTTGGAGGTTTTGGGAAAGTTTGGGGTGCCAAGGGTATTTTTGTAATTTTGGTAATTTTGAGGGTATTTTGGTAAATTTGACATTTTTGGGCAGTTTTGGGTATTTTCAAAAGGTTTGAAATGAATTTTGAGAAAATTTGGGTATTTTGAGTGAATTTGGGAATTTTGGCCAAATATATGGCTCTAAGGGTATCTAGGTAATTTGAGGGATTTTGGGGCAAAAGACCAAGTTGAATATTTTGGGTATAATTGGGGAGAAAACCACCTTAAATGAGCTATGAACCAATGGAAACCCCTTTTAGGTCCTTTATGTACTGGTCTTAGCTAAACCTTAGCCTAGGGCTAGTGGATTTAGGGGACCATCTACATGAGTTTCCCAAAGGATCAAGAGACCAAAGTTAGGAAAATTTGGGTTTAGGGTTGTAAGAGATTGTGAGTGAGAGTGAGTGTAGTGAGTGCCTGAGCTCCAAATAAACACCCAGAGTCAACCCTAAGGGCAAACAATATGTAAAGCTTCACTTTTAGCAAGGAGGAGTGTAGAATTTCTAATGGTGAGGGTTCTTTTTCTAGTTTTCTATGAATAGTCAACAAGAAAGTCCAATGGCTAAAACGTAGGCAACTAAAGAAGAAAAATTAAACCTCAACCAAAATTGAGGTCAACATGCGGTAATGAAAGAAGTCTTCTCCACGTCGGTCGGATACATCCTTAATTGATGGTAGCCAGAGAAAGCGTCCACAAATATTAGGTTCGTATGCCCTACGTTTAAACTTTTACTTATTATAAAAAATTTACTAACATCTCCCTTATTGGATGCGAGCACCTAAAAGATAGTCTCGTTGGTCTCGATACTTCATTCCCTTTGTATTTGGATGTCGAGCGGTTCTTGGTTGATACTGGCTTCAAGATTGCTCCAATTTTCCTCCGACGCCAGAGAGTTTTACAGCCACGTGGTATGTCGATGCTATCGCTTGGTAGTTGTTTGAAAATGGTCGACCAAAGATTGCATTCTAGGTCAGTGGTGATTCCACCGGCAGAAAGTTCTCTATGTTGGTAAATTGTTTTTCTCATCCTCCCCATGAGACGGGTAGCGCAACTGATGCACAAATTTTTGTGTGTTATTTTTATAAATATTTTTCAATATTACAAAACACACACATGATAGTGCTAATAATAAATATGCAATTCAAATCTAAATAAAAATAACTTTAGTAAAAATAATTTTATCTTTTAAAATCTTTAAAATGTCAAACCCGTAATAATAACACAAGCATATGTTTCACTCAAGTAATAAAGGGCCATAATGGAGTCATAGATATCAATCCCATAAGAAAGTTGGAAATGCTTATGAATAAATTTATATGACCATAATGTAAAACACAATTCAAACTACAAAACTTAAGTACAAAATTTAAATCTACAATAATTGAGTGTATGCTAAATAAAATGCAGTTACAAGAACTAAGTTAACTAAACTAATTACTAAACTTCAAAAGTAAAATTCTATAAACTAAACAAAATTTATGTAATGAAGAGTTCAAATTTAAGAAAACATTCTTCCCCTTTACAAATATGGATGGTGAAGAAATTAAAATCATTATATATATATATATATATATATATATATATATATATATATATATATATATATATATATATATATATATATATATATATAATTGTATTATGCCAAATATGAGCAATCCTATTCTTTACCCTCTTTCAAGTGCATAAGGAACATTCACTAATCTAGAGTTTGATCCATAATTGTTAGGTTGGGAGGATACTAGCTCTCACTCCAGAGCTCCCACTTCTCCCTCTCCTGAGGGATAACAATCTCGCTTTAGTTTCCAATCAACTAGACCAAATTGGAAATTTTAATCTCTCACCTTAAAATCTCCAATTATGCATCCAACAAAGTATATTTCCTTATTTATTTGCACTCAACCCCATGGATAACCTTCTCACTCATGAAATTGAATGTGACTCTCATCATGTTGTATAAATCATATTTCTTTCAGATTATATGTTTTTCAACACATTTTAATATTTCAATTGACCAGATCAAAAAGTAAATGAAGATCGAGGTTCAAATCATCACAAATTATTGACATTTAAAATAGTATAAAATAAAATTAATTCTTCACAAAATCATATCTCAAAGTCGGGAGAAGGATAAAGAAGACTACTCAGAATTCATGAGAAGGAAACGACGAAACACGAATTTCATATATAAAAATAAGTTTACAAAATAAAGAAATAAAAGACACAACTTATCTCACAATCTTTCCCAAGCAAATCCCTAGAAGTTCTCTTTAAGCACGAATTTCATATATAAAAAAAAGTTTACAAAACAAAGAAATAAAAGACACAACTTATCTCACAACATTTCCCAAGCAAATCCCTAAAAGTTCTCTTTAAGCACTTTTCCTCTTCTCTTACAACCGATGAAGAAAATCTCTAAGTCCTTGGCTTTCTCTCTCTCTCCACCCCTTACATGCCACACACCCATGCCCTAGACTTCCCTCTCTTTTATTAGAGGTTGCCTCCCTCTAAAAAGAATTTAAAATTCTCTCCAAAATTCTATTCAAAAGTCAAACCATTTGAATTCCAAAAGACATGTTTATTGATTCAAGAGACATATCACTTCATTAAAGAGTCTTCCAAAGTGTTTAGATGCATTAAAGAGTCATTCCTTAAAGAGCAATATCACAAAACATAAGCATAAAATATATACTTAAAATAACCCATTATTTTAATATATCAACAACCACTCCTAAGGCTTCCTTTCATTCTTCGGAGAAGTCAGATAATGGGCCAGCCAATGTTGCCTATCGGTCATCTTTGAGCACCCTTTTATCGAACACCATTTTGAATAGAATGTTGACTAGAATGCTGGCCACTTAGTAGTTGTTTATTTATTTCTATTTATGAGGAGATGATCATTAGTAAAAATAATTAGTGGGGGGGGGGAGGGACTGCGAGTGTAAGGGGTGACGGAACATACCTCCCCAGACCTGTGTCTCTTCAGACTGGATGGTCAGGGTAATCCTCCACCTCCATCTAAGATAGTCGGAATGATCCCAACCAGGTAAATATCATTAGTGTAGACCGGCTTGCCCGCAAGCTCCTCTGCCAAGGCTTTCCGTTGCAGCTGTGTATGTGCTTCGATAGTGATAAACTTCTTAAGCTTCTCAGCTTTGATAAGCTCCTTCACCAATTTTTTTAGATGACAAAACTTTTTTGTGTTGTTCTCATGGTTCCATTGGTAGGCACAATAGCTATTTGGATTGAGCAGCGCCAGTGCTATCTTTAGCGAAGTAACTTTTTTAAAGTAGTCCTTATTTTGAATGACATGGACTAGTTTAACCACTGACACATTCAAGGGTGTCAAACCTTACATATCCTGATATACGTGTGGTAGCTTGAATTGTCAAGAAGAACGGTCAGAGGGGAGTTGTTGTTGACCCCAGTTGTCATGGCTACCCTTCTGGCTGTCTCAAGCTCTCGAATTGTCATTAAATCATCAGTTAAGCGCTCAATCATTCGTTTTTCCTTCGGTCGTCCTCCCGGTCCTTCCACTTTTGTGACTAGGGTTTAGATGCTCTCCGTTTAATTTCTGAGGACTTCATAAGGTCTTCTTTAGCAATGATGTGATCATTTGATAATTCGAAGACCTCCACAAAGGTTTTTGGCTTAAGTAAGTTCAAGTAATATCTGAATCGTTTGTTGTGGACATGTTGTTTCAACACGGTTCAGGCGATGACATGCTCGAAGCTCTTCACCTCTAGCATTTTCTTTTGGAAGAGTGTGATGTAAGCTCGTAAGCTTTCTCCCTCCCCCTGCCTAATTTGAAGAAAAGTTTTTGTATCCTTACTTAGCTTATATACATCAGAAAAGTTCACCGGGAAGAGCTTTTGAAATTTGAAAAAAAAGATAGGATGACTCCATTCGGTAGGCTATTAATTCATAGGAGAGTGGATTCTTTCAACGCAGTCAGGAACAACCGACACTTCATGGTGTCCTTGACATGTAGGACTCCAATTGTTAACTCAAAAAGGGTTAGGTGGTCGATCATGTTGCTTTTTCTTCTAATAGAAATCAAAGTGTGAAATCCTAAGCTTTGGGGGAGTATTATTTCTAGGATTATTTGGGAGAAGGCGCTACCTACTACTGGTCGAGTGAGCGTTTTTACTCAGTCTGCTCGATGTGGGAACACCGACATAGATGTGGTGTTGTCTGTTGGGTGGAAATCTCATGGTTCTTCCATTGGTTGGTCATCGGGCCAATTGTTGGGTGTTGGCGAAATGTCGTGGGGAACCCTCTTGGGGACAGTTCCTCGAGAATCTCCCTACATGGGCGGCAGTCGGGCCTTCAAGATCATGATCACCTGAAAAGCCTCAAACTGGTCCATTATTTGCATTCATAGCGTCTGGACCTCTTTGTATATGTCTCGACGTACTCTTTCTCTCTTTATTTTCATTGGTGTTGAATCTTTTTGTGGCGATTCTTCTTCGTAGTTGACTCGACTTATCATCTAGAGGGTTAGATTTAAATTGTACTTTGTGAACATGCCTCGAGAGTTAGAACCGGACGAAGGAGGAAAGAGAAAGAGAGGGTGAGTAGAGTATGTCAAGATTTCCCTGTAGAGTGACCTAATGGAGGGGTCCCTTTATTTTATTTTTTCACCTCCTATTTATAGGGGTGTATTTGTACAGTTACAGAAAGGAGGGAACAACTACATCAACTGGTCTTATTACAATTGATACTCTAATTAATCATATAAATTTTATATCATATTTGTATTACAATTTGAATTCTAATATGACGGTAATTAGTTAGTCGACCTGCTTGAATTTGGTCGATTGAGACGACTGGCTGAGTGTCAATCGCACCACTGGAAGTAAATGTCAGTCGGCTAAGATGACCAATTGAGTGGCGATCATGCGTCCTGAAGTAAATGTCGGTCGGCTGAGGCGCCCGATTGAATGGAGATCTCGACCGTCGTAGTAAAAGTGAGTTGGTCGACTAGCTTGCGATCACAAGTTCTTGAATGTGTATTGGTCGGTTGGGACTGAAGGCGTAGTCCGCCAATTGCATATCTCGCAATAGTGTGTTGGTCAATTCTGATCACGTGGTCGCTTGTTGGAGGATAGTATGTCTTAATTATAAGACCTTCTTCAGAGTCGTTCGATTGCTTTGAGATTTATGCTGATAGTTTTATTGTACATTATCAAACATTTTTTACTTCATAAATGGAAATGCCAAAAATTGATGGTGGCGCCCCCACCATTTTTCATGTGATAAATCATTACTTTTAAGGAATCATTTCAAAACAAAAAACTCAATAAATAATGTAGTATTTGAAGTATCATAGCTCAAAATGGCTCGAATCATTTGAAATCTATTATGTGTTTATGAGACTAGAGGTTGTGTTGCTCGCAGACGAAATAGTGGCCTGATAATTTGACAGTTCGTCTCATATGAAATAATGTCATGTTCCAAGCTCACCAACAACAACAAAAAAAAAGATCAGGTGGCCTTATGATCTTCAGTGATGATAATAATGATAAGGCCTCCACTCAATCGTATACATTTGATTCTAATGATTCAAGTTTTAGAATTGAACTCATTACTAATTTGAATGATCTAAATAAAATTATGTGTATGTCCAACTTTCATGATTTTTTTCTCAAAACACACCTAACATTGCCAAAACTTACAATAATTGTCCAAGATGAATCATTATGTAAATTTTGACAATTTCAACATATTCTTAGACCTAAGCAGTGTTGAATTCCTAAATATTGAGAGCTCTATAACTCCAATCTAAATCCTTTACATAAACACCACAACATGTAAACCATTGGCATGTCAAAGTCAAGTTCTTATTCTAAAATTACTTCATCATAGTTGAAAAATAAACAAAAAACATGAAGATTCACATCATTCTCTCCTCCACCTCCTGCCCTGTCGCTCTCTCATTATCACAAACCTCTCTATTTCTTCAGGCTTTCGTGTTGGAATCCGGCCTGCAATCAGATCCCATCTGCAAAAAACAGAGATCTTTTTGCAAGTTATTATGTCGTGAAATGTCCTCAAAATGGTAATTTGAAGGTAAATAAATGGAGCTCATAACTCATTTAACTCCTATAAATTAAAGGAGGTTTAAATTATAAGCTATTAAGAAAATGATTCATAATCTTTTGGTTCTCTTTGTTTAAATATTTGATCTTTTTATAATAATTTTTTTCGTGTTTATACCACCTATGAGAGAATATTATGTTCGAACGACAGATGTGCGTTTGACGGCATGGTTCGATCCACACCGTCGTCTGCGTGGCGTGGTGCGATCCACACCGTCGTCCAATATTTTCTCCCTCCATGTTGTGCTCGGTAAGAATTGTTTTACCAAATAAAGATAAAATAATAATAATAATAATAATAATAATAGCTGGTTAGATATGATCTTGAATTATTTTATCAGTAGAAAATATTACGTCCGGTTAGCCAGTAATGCAGACGAGGGATTTGATTGTACCATGTCGTATGTTTGGCGGCGTGGTGCAATCCATGCCGTCGTTCGTACGTCTGTCGTCCAGACGTAATATTTCTTTACGTTCAGAACAACACATACTTCATATATATACGACAATTATAAGAGATATATATCTTCAATAGTTTATGAAATTAAAATAATTTTAATGGAATTGAGGAGTTTAAATCAACCATATTTAATTAATAATTACCTGTGACCAATGAGATTAATCATTCTGTAGATGAGGTCTTCTTCTTGATCCGTCATGTGAATCATTCCCCACTCAATGCTGGTAACCTCTGCCAAAGTTAAATGTCAAATTTAAGCAAACGCTAAACTAAATAAATTATATATATATATATGACTCTTTATTCGCGAACAACTTGTATTCGGCTCGTTCGCCATGTTAATGAGCCGACACAGACAAAGATTTGTTCGTTTGTGTCCGGCTCGTTTTGGCTCGAAATACTAAAAGATAAAGTGATATCTCAGTAGAGATAAAACTAATATTTCAAAGAGATTAAATATTAAATTACTCTAAATTTATCGGAGACCCCTCTGAACGAGAAAAATTTGCGTACGTAAGACGTACGCAAACGTAAGACATATGCAGCGCTGCGTACGTTGAGGAGGTTATTCAAAGGGTATTGGGGGGTTATATCCGCGTTATAACTCTTATAACTTCTTTGTAACCTACATGTAGCTTCTAGGAAGTTCAACGCTTCTGTTTTCATATAATTGTAGGTTACAGGGAGGTTACAAGGGGTATAACGCGGATATAACCCGTCAATACTCTCTGAATAACCTCCGAGCGGTGCGTACGTCTCACTTACGCAAATTTTTCTCCCTCTGGACCTACTAAAATAACTGCGATAAAAAAATAACCTAAATTAAAACACCTTCCATGCTTTCATCAGCGGCACGAGCCTGGTGAAGACGGCGACGCTTCGGCAAGGCTGCGGTTATATGCTGTTTATCCATGGGCTATGGTGGACGGGCATTTGTGGGTGCTATTTGTAGAGAGAAAATGGAGGGCAAGCAAGAATGGTGGTGAAGGAAAGGTTGGCAGCGGACTCAGGCACGGGCTTGACCAGTAGCTGACGAAAACTAACTTCTCTTTATCAGAATTTGGTGAAATAATGGCAAAAATATTAAATGGTACATTTGAATTAGATGGTATTGTGATTATATTCATGATAATCAATCTGCACATGCGGATTCCACACATAATATTCGCTTGACATAAGATGAGACGAGGAGTCTCTCTCTCTCTCTCGTATTGGCTTGGTGTGAGTGTGTTCAATAGGAGGAGAGAGAATGGGGAGAAAGCCTCTCTCCTCCTATTGGCTTGGTGTGAGTGCGCTTTAATAGCTTAATTTTTCTTCTAGAGAGTTGGGCTAATCGCTTTAATTAAAAAGTTTATTACATGAATTAAATTTAATAATTATAATTAAATTTTAATATTATTTTAAAATTAATAATAGGTCATCATTTTAATTAGAATTTTTTTTTCACAGGATTGGAGGAAGGGTGGATATCTAACCAATCTCATGTGTAAATTTGAATCTCGTCTGGTCGAGAGGGGACTTACACAGAGTCGCCACCAACTCACCTACACCTGTTGCACTTTTTTTCATTATAACTATATATATATATATATATATATATATATATATATATATATATATATATATATATATATATATATATATATATATATATATATATATATATATATATATATATATATATATATATATATATATATATATATATATATATATATATATATATATATCTTAAGTAAAATATATAATATTCTTTTTTATTTATTAATGGTAAGAATTTAAGTCATTATTAAAGGTGAAGAAATAAAATCTTTTGTTCTCCGGCTATCCTACTAAGAATCTCAAAAAGCTCCCTTTCCTCACTCCAAAATATAGGTACAAGGTGGTGCTTAGGTGGAGGGAAAACAGTGGCAAAAGTCTAATGGAGTAGAGCCTAATTGGATGGGTGGAATTTTGGTTTTGGCCATAGGAGTGGTTCTCCATTTTGGGTTTTTCGGCTGCCAGGGTGGTTGGCCAGTGCATGGGTGGTCACCATCTTGTCGAGGGAGCAAAGTGGTGAAAGTTGGTGAAGTCAATTGGGCTTAAGCATGGGTAAGAGTGCTAGGGTAAGAACGTTAAATCAAAATGGGAAGGGGTTTAGGCTAGGTTTGGTTTTGATTTGTGTTAGGTTCATGGAAATTAGTTTGGATCACTCCCAAGGTGGCTAAGTCAGGTGGAGGTTAGGTGGATCAGTGTGTTCAAGTTTCCATTTAAGACATTAGGGCTTAATCATGGGTTTAGGGGAATCTGGAGAATGGTTAGGCACTTCAAACAAAACCATGAAATAGGCTCCTCCTTTTACCACTTGGAGGAGGGTGACATGGCATGGTTCAAATAGCTCGCATGTGGCTTGGAGTATGCTTCATGACTTGCATATAACTTAGGCAATTTTCATGGAGAAGGTATTTAGGAAATTTGAAAATTTTTGTTAGGTGTTATCATGAGTCCAAATATAGACAAAATTGATCATGCATGCCATATAATTTGGTTTGATTAAATGGGTGATGAGGAATTTTATGCCATGAAGGAGTGGGCTTTGAATTTTAAAGAGAATTGAGAAATGGGCTTAGTTTGGTGGGTCGTGGAAATGGATTAAGGTAAGACGGTTTTGGGCTTGGATTTAGATTTAAAATTGGGTATCTTTGGGTTTAGATTTAAAATTGGGGGAAATTGAATTTGATTTTAGGATTTTGGGTGGGTTTGGTGGCTTGAATTGGTCTTGATGGATTTGGGGTGGATTTGAGGTAATTTGGGTAATTTTGGCAATTTGGTGAAAGTTGGGATAATTAGGTAATTTTGGGGATTTTGACAATTTAGGATATTTTGGTGAGTTTGAAGTGGGAATTGAGTGATTTGGGCGATTTGGAGAAGTTGGAGAAATTTTGGAAATTTTTGGAAAATTTGGGAATCTTGGTTGGGCTTATGGTGCATTGGTGAGGTATGTGACAAAAAGGTGTATAGGGGGCTATGGTAAATGAGAAGTGTGAAGTAGTGGGGTGTGAATGACCAAGGCTCCTAGGGCCTTCCTAAGACTTCGTAATCCTATATGAGCCCATTTTGAGCTTCATCATGTTGGTCCTAGTCATCTCAACCAAGAGATAAGGACTTGAAACCACTCACGTGAGACTACACAAAAGAGTCAAGACGTTGCTAAAATTTTTAAGTGAGGTGGGTCCCATCACTAGTCCTCTAGGATAGTCAATAAGAAATTCATATGACTAGATCATAAGTTCTAAGGACAAAATTAGGCCTCACCTAAAATGAGGTCAACAAATAGACCCCCAAGGGATTTTATGTTGGACAAGCACACCGCGTGTATTAGTGTTGATTTAAGCGATCAGCCGAACCCAAGGAAATGTCCAGGTAATCAAACTTAGAACATGACTATTGAATCAAACATGATTTGAAATTGAACTAGAGTTAGGTTTTTTGCTCAGGAGTTTTTAGCTCAAGGAAGGATTTGAATTGAAAACTTCTGTTGGGGATTAGAAGATGTATTTTCAATTTGTAGCCGTGAATTCACGCCATCGGGCTTGAATGTAATTTTTGATTTTTGTGTTGCAATTTTTTTTTGTTCATTTATTTTCATGAGGGGTGTTTTATGAATTTTAGAGTTCCAACCATCAAGATAGCTTGTCGGGGGTTTAATAGTAGTGGCAAATTCGACTTGATGTAGTAGGTGTTTCATATAGGAAGATCAGATTGAGGAGGAAAGCAGGGGGACTCATATCTAACTCAAGAGCTAATCGAAGGAATTGGAAGCCATGATTCATTTAATGGTGTCTTAAACCTATCATGATTGCTGAGTGCTGAGAAAGGAGTTGCATTTCATGATCCATTTAAAGGAGGCCTTACGCATATCCTGATTATTGATTGCTGAGAAAGAAGTCGAATGTCATGATCCATTTAAGGGGGTCTTACACCTATCCTGATTGTTGAGTAATGAGAAAGGAGTCAGATGTCGTGATTCATTTAAGATGGCCTTACACCTATCCCAATTGCTGAGAAAAAAGTCAAATGTCGTGATCCATTTAATGGGGCCTTACACATATCCCGATTCTTGAGTGTTGAGAAAGGAGTCAGATGCCATAATCCATTTAAGGGGGCCTTACACCTATCCCGATTGTTGACTGCTGAGAAAGGAGTCAGATGCCACAATCCATTTAAGGGGGCCTTACACCTATCTCTATTGTTGACTGGTGAGAAAGGGGTCAGATGTTGTGATCTATTTAAGGGGGGCCTTACATCTATCCCTATTGTTGAGTGCTGAAAAAGGATTCAGATGTCGTAATCCATTTAAGGGGGCCTTACACCTATCCTGATTGCTGAGTAGAACTTGTGAATGTCGATAGTTTATGAAGTATGAAAGTGTTACAGAATTGTGAGGATTTGCAGAATTACGGAAACTCATGAAGTGTGATATTTATGAAGGCGATAGGATTTACATAGTTTGTGAAAGTGTAGAGTTTTGCAGTGCTTGAAGTTGAATTTTGTGGAGACTATTGAATCTATGAGGGTGTTCAAATTTTGAAGATCGTGAAAAATGTGAAGTCGCGT
Organism: Phalaenopsis aphrodite; assembly: GCA_003013225.1. NCBI lineage: Eukaryota > Viridiplantae > Streptophyta > Magnoliopsida > Asparagales > Orchidaceae > Phalaenopsis > Phalaenopsis aphrodite. The sequence continues at coordinate 1,021,325 of NEWO01000203.1, forward strand.
TAAGTTATGTTGTTTATTTGTTTTTCAGACTTTCTTATCACATTTTTTTTGAATTTTTATTAATCTCAAGTTTTTGTTGACATTATTTAAAAATGGTTTATTACGTGTTTTTTGTATCATTCCGTATCTATAAGTGTTTGTAAACTGAATCAAAATTCAATCTAATGGGTTTAAATCAATCGCACAATGTGATAAATTTAGAACATGCTAACTTGCACTGAATTACTGAAATCAAAATAATTTTTTATTGATTTTTCTTTAGAGTTCAATACTGTAGCAAAAGAGTTAGGTCTTATATTGCACAATATGATTGTGCAAAGATCTAAAGATAAAGTGAGAATTTACGTTGTTCTAGATGAACAACCTCAAAATCCTAAGGGTTATGTTATTTGAAACTAATGAAAGGTATTATTGAAGTATATCTTCTTCATTTCTGAGTTTCGATCTTCATCTGAAGTCGCTCTACATCCTCTTGCATCTTATTGTAAACTCTTGGTTGTGATAGTTTCAGGTTCAAGGTTTGTGCTTGAGTTTGTGATTATTATTGAGTCTCAGAGCTTGCCCTTGGGTTCCTTCTAAGTAGGTGGTCTACTATTCTCAATCATAGGGTTCTTTGCAGGCATATAAAGTTATGCATAAATAAAACATGTTGTAGGGTATAGTAAAAGGAAAATATAATAATAAAAAGTAATCGTGCGTAACTGCTGCCTCAGACACTGCTGGTATAAGGTTAGCATTGTAAACATAACATGCAAATATACATAAATTAAACAAAATATGAGAGAACATTTTAAATATCCCCAATTGCTAAATGGTTTGAGCACTGTATCTAAGGCCCATACCCGTGGGCATTGGGTATTACTGTAAGTTAAGTTGTTGCGAGATATTTCTCTTTAATGTGCTTTAATTTAAAGGGGCTCGTGGGTCCTTATGAATTTCTTCTTTTTTTCGTTTGCTTATGATGATTTTTATATTTTGACGATGATTTTTCTAAAAAAATCGTAGTAAGCCCAAATATCCTATGAAATATCCAAAATCTTACAAAGATATTCAGGAAGTGACTTTGAACAGCTTTAGAATTTTTTAGACTATTTCAAGTTCATTTGACCTTGCTAAAATGTTGAATTAATTAACCCGTTTGTATTAAAAATTATTTCTCATTTCAAACTATGCTTAGTATTTTTATGTCTCAATTAGCCCATGAGCAAAGGTACTGGTCAATTTTTGGTATTAGAATAAGGGTCATATGAACAAACCCCATGGGTACATCTATAAGCATTCATGGAATTTACACCCATTCCCCGTCTGAGCTTATAGTATTTTAAAATATTCTATTATTCATATTTTTGATATAGAGTTAAACCTAATTCACTATCAAGCTCTTGAGATTTAGGGTTAAACTTGTAATTTTGAAAAATTTAATAAGATGTGTTTGATTTCTATTAAAAGGATTGAACTTTACTTAATCATTGATCGTGGGTTCCAAATTAATGCATTGTGAGGCTCCCAATCCTTTCTCCTCACTATTTTATCATCCAAATTATCATTTCTTCCTATTTTCAACAATTCCAATAATTACCATTTTGCCCTTTTTAGAAAATATCATGAATGAGTTACTACCCTCTTTACCCCCTTGTGTTTCAATTATTTCAGTGAACTAATTATCATAATTTGATGCCCGTTCCCTCTGATTAATCCTAAAAATTAATTAAAAAATTCTAAAATTATCTTTATGCCCCTAGAGTTAATATCTCTCTAACTTTTATATTATTAATTAAATGACTATGAAACTTCATTGACCTCTTACCCATGGGCTAATTAAGACAAGAGAGGTGAAATTATATTTTTCAAATATTTAAATTTTTTTGTAATTATTAAATCCTTAATTATGCAGTCCCAAGGATAATTGTTTTAATCCTCAAAACATATCCTCTGTACTTAGAAAATTTTTCTAATGTTACATAAATTCAAAGGACCAATCAGGACCATTTTCATAATTTTTTGAATAATATTTTAATTTTTATAATTTTTATTTGATTTTGAAAAGAAAATAAATAGAAAAATATATCTTTAATTTTAAAATTAATTTTTATTTTTCTTTATCTCCTCTAACCTCACTGAACTCAGCAAACTAGATTTGATATTTTTCTGATTTCAGTTTTATTTTTAATAATTATTTAAGCCAATAATTTGTAGAATTATAAGAAATTAAATTTGGGTATTCAAAATATATTTCTATCTTTAAAATTTTTATGAGGGCATCTTAAGGTCACTATCTTTAATCAAAGGGATTTTTGTGGTATTTTGAATTATATTTATATTTTTTTATAATTTTTAATTATTTTTGAGAAAAAATAATTAAAAAATGCATTTTATAATTTTAAATTTCATCTTTATTTTTATTAAGTGCCTCGGACTTTGATTAACCCTCCAAATTTTATCTCATATTTTTCTGATTTATATTTTATTTTGTATAATTATTTTAATAAAACAAATCTTGATCTCATGAAAAAATTAGGCCTTTTAGGGTTAGAAGTGTTATCCGACCTTGGAAAAATCAGAGAAAACCCTTAATCATATGAGGAATTACTCTTGAAAATTTCATGCCTTGGTGATTAATATTTAATTGTATATGATTTACATATGGTTTAGGGAATTTAGTTAATTAGAGATAAAAAATTAGATAAATATTTTTCAGTTTTTGGTTCATTAAATTCTCCTCTGTTCAATGAGCACAAATATATTTTTATTTTATTTTTCTGATTTTACTACAAAAAAATATGATTTTTTTTTAAGTTTCTGCATTTAATTAAATCAAGAAATCTCATATTTTCTTACTTAACCACGTCGGCGCCAACTCAGCATAGATGACTTTGAAAAACCGCGTGCCATCCCTCCATTCGTCATGCTTTACACCTCAACCGCCACGTGCGCCACAGACCTAGGCCCTGTATCGGTCTGATCTGTCGTCCGCAACTATCCAAGTCGTCTGTTTCAAATGCACGAGAATGGACGACATCCGACCATCGTCCCAAATGAACTATAACCCAAGAACCGTCCACACTCTAAACCTAAAATCTCTTTTGATACTTAATCAAATTAAGTGTGGTTTTTTCCTATAGCTTCATCTAAGTGAGACGAACATATCTATACAACTAAGTGGACATGAATTGTTCATTGCTTTTACAAATAAACAAACCAAGGCCAAAGTAGAGATTTTCGAGCTAAAACTTTGTATAAGAGGTGGGCCTCAATATGATTGGTTGAGAAGCTTCGCCTAGGTCCCACGAACCTCCTCCGAGTCTTAATTTCACCTCAATTAAATTTATTTGGAATTTATTACCAGCTAAATAAAACTCCTCTAAGGAAATTATTAATTTCCCCCACCAATGCTGCACGTAACGACTCCCTCGAATTTTCGAAAAATTATTCCATACGGATCAGACACCGCACGCAACTTGCGTGCGGTGATTTACGGTCAGGATGTATTTTGGTGGGCCCCACTTAAAAAATCTTTAAAAAAAATTAAAATAATTCTGATCATAAATCACCGTGATCTACAGTCAGGATCGGACCCAGAGACGTCCCTGTGCAATAATTTCTCCAAATTTTCGGCCATAATAATTGGCCTCATATCCTCATTCGATCATCCCCCGCTAGCTCCCGCTCTCTCTAGATTCGATCTCTCTCTCGCCTGAAACCGCCTCTGCACCGAAGAACCCCCCATTAGCCTACTTGCAGCCTCTTGCATCAAAGCCCTCCGCCTCCTCTCTTCCTCGCGCATGCGAAGAGTCGTTCGGTTCACCATACCCCGCTCGCTCGAAACCCTCACCTCCCCCTCTCGACCGAAAACCGAAATCCTCGTCTCACCTGCTCGCTCGACCAGCTCTCCACCAAAGCCCTTCCCCTCGACGCTGTTCCTCTTCCTCGTTCACGCCTCCTGATTGGTCCGAAGCCCTCTTTCTCTCCTTCTCCATTCTCCAGGCATTTTGAAGTATGAATCTTACTGTTTTCTTCTTTGATTTATTTGTGAAGTACCTCGTGCAATAAGAGGTGTTCATGTGTTCTTGATTTAATTAAGAAGAATTGTCTTCTCTTATCCTCTGAGATTTGATTTATCATCTTGGCATTTGAATGGTTCAGGATGTTTATCATAGTGTTCCTTTTTAAAAAAAAAAATCTGAAAGTGCAGCGGCCTCTTTGGAGAAATCCGAAAGTCTTGGTGTTCTTTTTCAAAAAAAACCTAAAAGTGCAGTGGCCTCTTTGAAGAAATCCGAAAGTCTTTTTTGTTGATAATACAGTAGCCTTTTGGAGGAACCTGAAAGTTATTCTGGTATTTTGCTTGTGAAAATCTAAAAGTTTCTATGTTTACAATACTTTGGATCCTCTACAAAAAAAACGTGTTCATGGGAAAAACTTGATATACCTGTCACTGAAAATGCTTCATTCCTATTTCCTAAACTTAGACATTTTGAAGCTCAAACTTTGAGTAAATGTGCTATCACTAACCTCGTGAGAATTGACGTCCAAAAGGTAGTCCCAAATGCAGAGCAGCCTTTAGAGCTCCTTCCTTGAGTAAACTAAGAAAAAGGAGAGGGGGTGTTGTTCTAAGAATGTCACAAAAGCTTCCTCATTCACTCCTTTAGCAGGATGACTTACTTCATTTGCTTTGACATCAATAAGACTTTGGATTAGTTATCTTATATTGGCCTTCCACTGTTCCTACCTTTGTGGATCAAATTAAAATTGAGAAATTCAGATGCATATCATACCATGCCTTTGTATTTACATAGCGAATAACTAAACTTCATTGTCTGTTTACATGAATACCACCCTATTCATGCTTGGATAAAAATATTGGTATTGTCTTTAACATGGTATAAAATTTCGGCGGTGATAATTTAAAAAGTTGTTCAAATTCGATTCAAGAAAAATGAGAAATGGGGGTTGTTCTTGCGCTCTTCACTGTTTTGGATACTATATTTGCAGTTTTGGAGAGGGAGTTGGGGACTTTTAAATTGCCGCTTGGGACTGTTTTGAGGATATTTCTTTTGTTGTTTGGAGGTGTTAAAAATATCGTGTAGTGTTGTGAATTACTGTTTAAGGTGTTAAAAATGTTGTGTAGTAATGTAGGGTGTTGTGAGAGCTGTTGGAATGTTGTTGGAGTTTAAAAAACTACTGTAGTTAGCTGTTTGGGTGTTGTGGTTCATGTTTGGGCTCATGTTATTGATGTTCGGGCTCATATAGATGTTGTTTGGGGTTATATAAGTGTTGTCGAAGCCTAGAAACTGCTGTAGATAGTTGTTTGGAGGTGTAAAATGGTTGTTTGGAGTAGTTGAAAGCGGTAGATAGTTCTTTGGAAGTGTGAAATGGCTGTTTGGAGTAGTTGAGAGCTATTTTAGAGCCCTTAACACTGATTTCGAAATCTTTAAATGCACGGTTTTGTGACTATTTAGGGGCTGGTTTTGCTGCACTTTTTGGGTCTGTTTGGCGGCTTACGGGTTGCACTTCTTGGGCCCGTCTAGTGGCTTAGGGGTTGCGCTTCTTGATTTCATCTCATGACTTTTGGTCCGCATTTTTCTGAGTCTATTTGGTGACTTTTGAACTTCTCTTTTTGTTACTGAATTGGAAGGATTTTGGGCTGATCAAAACACTGCCTTGGAACAAACTTGAGCACTCTTCTCGAGAGTATATTTAATTACAGTTGTTGAAAGAATTGAAGCGATTTTAGGATCGATTCCCTTTTTGCTTCCCCTTTTTTTAGTTTGCTAGTTTTGGGGTGGATCGACGTGTTTTTTTCTTTTGTTTTGCTTCTTTCGCAATGGTTAAGTCAAAATGGGAGTTTATGATTTAATTATTTGGAAAATACTTAATTAAAGGTAAAACACCTTAAACCACTTCAAACATAAGTTAGAAGCGTAGGCTTTCTAAACTTTAGAAGTACACCCTAGGTGAAAGTCCATTTACCTAATTTTCAAATGAATGATGAACGAGACATTTAACCTCACTTCACAAATCGATTAAAACACTAGACGCGATGATGCACCAAGATGCGGTTCAAGACTTCCTTGATTAAATCAAACAATGAAATTCCTGCAATAACTTAACATACAGTGAAACCCAATGCACCAAGATTTGAGCTTGAACATTACACTCAAATCTTCTTGGTGATTGAGGACATCTGTTAATGCCACATATGGATCATTAGACTAGGATAAGTCTAGGGTCTACGTGGCGAGGGCGGTGATAACATTGCTTATGTGCGTTTAAATGAGGGATGAAAAGTGAGATTATTAGAAGAGTATCTTCTACTTCAAAGACCTTTAGTAAGGGAGAGGAAATGACCAAAAATAATATTCGCCGACTCTTGGCGGAATTGTTGCCCCCAGCGCTCTTATGTTGTCGGTAGTTCTAGCACGATTAGAGTGACTAGCCTGTGAACTACACTACTTTACAAAATATTTATAAAAATAAAATAAAATCTCTTCAACATATTAAAAAGAACTCTGCATAAAAAAAGACTTAAACAACAGCTTTTGCATGAAAATCAAAGAATTTTTCTATGAAAATTTATAAAAGTCAATGGTTAGTCATTTGGATCGAGGTTAAGGACTGTCTTCTCTAGATTGTCGGGTTGGAAGCTCTTGTTCAAGATCGGGAAGCATACAGTCCAACTCTAAGCCCCTCACTTTAAAAATCTAAAATATTTTTCTTATAATATATAGATACATGTTAAAAGTTACCCATTTTTTTTTCCAAAATTTTCCAATTTAAACTTGACTTATTGGAAATATAAAATAGTAAAAATATGTATTTAAAAATTTGCACAAAAATAATTTATAGCTCATTAATACTTGGGAAATTTTTAGCATGCTTAATGAGATGCATATGAGTTCTAAATAACTTAAAGAATTTAAGATTATAAGTTAAAATTAATTAAATTAAAAATTGGCATTTTTAAGAATAAAAGTATTGTTAAAATATTATGAAATTATTTTTCAGTTTAATTTATACTACTTTATGTGATTCTAGTAAAAATTTCTTAATATTTTGTTTATCAAATCATTCACAGCAAAAATTCAAATTGAATCCCTACAAATTTTATTAAGGTTAATGCTAGTTGTTAGATTTTATTTAAGAAAGAATCAACCACTATTGGATCATCTTCTACATGTTCTACCATAAATATTAAAGGAGAAACCTCCTTCAGGCTTGCCTAACCCAACTGAGAATAATAAGAATTGAAATTTTATTGAAATTCCTTCTCTTGAACCTAAAAGGGGTATAAGCCTACAATAGTTGTCCTTGAATTGACTTATAATGTTCTATATTCATCAAGACGACATAGTTCCTCACGTGTAGCGGGATTTATATCTTTTTCCTCGGTGTTTGATTTTAATAGTAGGTTTGATGTCTTGATTATTAGGTGCAAAGATGGAAACCATCTCCCAAATTTCTTTGAGTTAGTTTTGATTATATTGGCTTCTAAACACTAACACCAAATAGACCCTTAATGGTGGTCAATAGTTTTGAGATTAGCTAGAAAAGTTGGGAAAGCTTTAATACATTTTAGAACATTTAGAATGAGAGAAAATCGAATAAGGTAGTTGATTTAACTTAATTTTTATTAACATCTTGAACCTAAGCCTAGGCTATGATTAATTATTGCTAATCAACATGGTAAACAATTGGTAATTATCATTAGAGCCAACTAAAGTGTGGAGATGATTTTTGGAGACAAAATCCCATGTTAAGGCAATGTTTGTGTGCATAAACTTTGGTGTAATTATATTTCATTTTTTAATTAATCTTAAGAGGGTATAACCCTAAGTTAATCATAAAGTAATGAACATTTATTGGGCTTAAGATAATGTTTGGGTTAGTTTAAATATTAAGGCTTTTTTGGTTCAATTAAACCCATTTGGGTTTATGTGGGTCAAATTATGTTGATTATATTTAATTGATAAATTGTTTGGTTTCCTAGAGATATGATCCACCTATTAAAATTTTAATAAAGTTTTTAGTGTCTAAAGGGGTTAGTCAATTTGAATATTAAATTTGCTTAAGCTTATTGAGCCATTATGGGTTCAATTAGGTCAATTCATATTTTAAGAAACCAATTGACCAATTTAGAATGTCAATTTATGATTTTCTTTTTATTTATTTTGCCATAGCCATTATGCTACCTCTAACCTTTAAAATAACTTTAATTAAAAATTTATTGTAGATTTGGAAAACTAATTTATGCTTGCCAACTCAAGTAGAGGCATTCTTTCCCTTTAATAAAGGTGATGTTAAGTTTCCCAATCTTCTCAAGGAGCAAAAAGTTAGTGATAATCTTAAGTCAAAAGTATTGGAAATCTTAAATTGATGGAGTACTTTGACATTATTATTGGTCAGTCAGGGGTTAAATTATGTTAAAATATTTATATTTAATTTTTTATCACTAAATTAGGGCATGTTTATGATCACTTTTATTTTTTAAATATTTGTATTTTAAGAAAATATTTTTATAATTTAAAAAAAATTAATTTATTTTTAAAACTATTGATATTAATTCTTAGATAGTTCTATTATTATATATATATATATATATATATATATATATATATATATATATATATATATATATATATATATATATATATATATATATATTCATTCAAATCATTATAAACTAAAAATAAAATATAAAATATAAAAGTATCCCAAAGTATTCTTAAGCTTTATATATTGCACTAAGTTTTTTTATTTATATCTTTAACTATTAGCATGTGAATGAGTAGATGCTCATTGTTATCTTATGTCGAGAAAATACTCAATCAAACACCTAAACTGAAATTAGGTTATAATCATCATACTTATATTTAGACATTAATATTACTAAATAAATTGGATTACTATATTTTTGCTTGGAAAATATTTGCGTACATAAGAAATACGCAACACTGCGTACGTTCAGGGGTTATTCAGGGGATACAAGGAGGTTATATCAAGGTTATACATTGTTTGTAACCCCCTGTAACCTCTTTGTAAACTACCTGTAACCTACAAATGAGTTCTGCACTTCTGTAATTTCATGAGTACAAATAAGTCATATGGAGGTTACAAGGGAGTTACGCGGAGTTTACAAGGGAGTTACGCGGAGGTTACAGGGAAGTATAACCCGGATATAACCTCCCTGTACCCCTGAATAATCTCTGCACGTATGCAGTGCTGCGTATGTCTTATTCCAGCTTAAGAATACTTTGGGTACATAAGACTTACACAGACGCAAATATTTTCCTGTTGTGCTTCTTTTTCGACAAAAATATGTTGTGCCAGCTAAGGGCTGAGCTTTTAACCTTTCATGGCAGTATGAAGGAACGAGGAACGAGGAACGAGGAAAGGGCTGAGCTTTTAACCTTTCATGGCGGGATGAAGGGACGAGGGACGAGGGACCGAGGGCGACGGCGATGGGCGAGGGACGATGGGACGGAACTGCTTCGCTGGTGGTCTGCCAGATTGTTCCAATGCCCGTTCTGCAGCCAATGGCAGGAAACATGTTGGGGGTTTCCTCAACTGCATTGCAACTTCTTGAATCAAGGAGCCATAACTTGACCTAATGCATTTCCGGAAATCACGAGCCAGAATTAAAGACGCATCCATGGGAATCTCCACGAAAGAGAGAGGTAGATGGTGGAAGCACGGAGGACTGAAACTGTTCCGCTGCTGTTTCTTCAAGCACAGAGAAATGAAGCAGAAATGTCCGGAAGTTGCTGGTGTTGGTTTCTCTCGTTTTTCATGCTTTCTGGATGAAAAACGTTGGTTAGGGTTTAGTGGAATTGTTTGTGAAAGAGATATATATGGGGAATGGTGGACGATTCCAGCAATCATGCTGCCGGAGGGTGTCGCAAGCGAGGTGATGCTCCTGGGAATCCTTTGCTCTTTCTGTTTTCCATTATTATGATTTTTCTCACGGATTGTTTGCTAAATCGTTATTTTTTTGGTATGGAAGCGCCCTTACTTTCACTATTTGGGCAATTCAGTTAATTTAATTTAATGCAGGTTTCTATTGGTAGATTCTGAATGGTTACAGAGTCCTTTTCGAGTTTGGAATTGATTTTAGATGAACTAGTTTGTTCAGGCTCATATAAGTTGTTGGCAAATGGTCAGTATGGAAAAAAAAATTAGAACCGCTGTTTTGAACATCTCTACTATGTACCTATTTTGGTGTTTTTAGGCTTTTGTTGGTCTCCATCCTCATTGTATTTCATGGCCATCTATTCATTCACGTCTGAATTTGAGAATGTAGCTCATCTGTTGCAATTAGTCTAAACTTTTAGTTAAACTCTTACATGAAGAACAAATATTTTTTTGTTGTAGCATTGGCTGGCATTAGAAGTTATCATCAAATGACTAGAGAGTTCTAAGCTAATAGAATTATGCTAAGATCAGCATTAATTTTGTATTTTTTTGTTTAAGCAAAATAAATACATAAATAGTTTCTCTTGGTTTGGTTATCGATATTGCTTACAAAGGATATTCCAAGTGAGCTATTTTGATATATGCTATATTTATATGTGATATGATTCTAAAAGATGAAATTTTGCTAAAATAAATGAAAAGTTATACACTAGTAGACTTAAAATAAAATGAACTCATAATTTGTGAAACATAGAGAAAACTTATGATATGCAATATTAGTTTGTGTAAATTAAAAAATAGCCATCAATTTTGTTGAAGATTATGTAATATCTAGGTAGTATTTGTTTAATTTTTTTGAATCTATTATATAAACGAATGAATATATAGATTAGGACATAATTTTTTGGTTAATGGTATGTGATTAAAATAATAATTTATTTCATTTGTACTTCACGATTAGAGAAGATCATGGGAACTTAAAAGAAAATTTTATAAAGTTACAAGTCTAGGCTATATGGACATAAGTTTTGATAATAATGAAATTTGCAGCCAAATTTCATATGGCATTTAAAATGTTTGCTAAAACAATGATAGATAGAGAAATGATCAAAGAAGAGGGATGAGGAGACTAACACTACTGAAGATAAAATAGTTAAAAATGGATCGAGAAGATAAATTAATGTAGAGAATTTGGAAAAAAAAATGGATAGAATAAAATTAACATGATTATAAACTATGCAAGATATTGCACAAAATAGGCAAAGCTCCCCATGTAACTCTCAACAAAATCACCTTGGACAATCTTAATTTTGAATAGACAAAGATTTTAGAGTTGATTTTAGCTATTAAAAAAACATAAAAATTAGTTAAAGACAATAAAAAAATTGAAATTTATTTATTTTTTTAGTTTTAAGGTGTTCCACCAAACCACATACCACAACCTGACCCAATTATTTTGAGGAGTAGACAATGTTTTGCTAGGACATCGACCCTAGTGTCACACCAGAACTTAACTTGATTTTGGTGAAAAATAGGCAAGGTTTGTATAGGACATCACCCACAAGTATTGTACCACAAATCAAACACTCAATTGTGAGGAAAAGTGGGCACGGTTAACTAGGTTTAAAAATACAATCATATTTGCTGCATGAAATTGTGGGATTTGAATGATAGAACTTGTGGATTGATAGGTATAATGATTAGAAGAAAATGAAATATTAGTTAATTTTAAAAAACAAAATGAAAAGAGGAAAAATCATGGACATTAATAGTAGGAATCGGTATAATGGCTAGAGAGGTCAACATAAAATTCTTAAGGTGAATAAGGATGATAATTGGGTATTTTCTATTATTATTCAAAGAAAGCATTATAAATTGTCTATGCTCCTTAAGTTGGATTAGGAGATTATTATAAAATTTAATTTTCAGAAGCAATAAGTGAACTGCTATAATATATACTTGATGAAGAATGGATGGTTATTAAGGGTGCATTAAATGAATATGTTAGCTCTAGTAAGATGGCTCATGAGAGGATATACGTTGGGTATGAAATATGAGATAGATATGTAATGAGAGAAGTTATGATTTTGTAATAGCACATGATCTTACACTAGTGAAAGTATATTTTAAAGCACAAGAATAACACTTAATTGCTTAAAAGTAGGAACATCAAATCACATACATTTTTTTTATTTGGAAAAATTATATATTTATATTTTTTAATGATAATTCATAGTGCCAACTTCAAAAAGGTTATGATAAGGTTAATAATGATGCTGATGGTTTCATATTACTCTTTATAAGAATGATTGTTAAATGAGTAGTCATCATGTGCCCAAATAGTCAGGGATAATGCAAGCAATGATGATAATAATAAAAATTGAAAATCATCTTCCAAATCAAGAGGTAGGTGATGTTCTTTAGCCTTTCAGATGAATTTAATTTGTGTTCATCATATGTTGAAATATCTTGTTTTACCATAACCCTCCTTCATTTGGCTTTGGCCTTAGCCTTCAACGTATCCCTGTTGAATCTTGACTTTTGCTTTTCATTGACAAAATACAGGATTGATTAATTAGAGATTGATGTGTATATCCTTAATTCATTTTACTTCTTCATTAAACCATTTAATTCAGTCAAAAACGTATGTGGTCAGAGCAAGGATATGCAAATATATTCTTATTAAGATTTATTTTCAGATTAGTAATCAAAGTATGGATACTTACATGACTTGAGTGTATAACTTGCGCACTTTATGGTGAAAACCATGTTTATCTAATTAGTAATAAGTTCTCTAAAACGATGAAATATATTTAAAAAAATAATGGGAGATGATAAATATAATTCAGACTCTTCAGCTTCAAGTTCCAACGATGTGATTGATGGCTTTTTATCAATTATTTTGGTTGATATATTTTCAGTTTTTCACTATGAAATCTTGAAATATATTAATATATCGGAGTAGAATATGTAGACACTATTTAGATTTTCATAATTTAGAAATTGTATTTTTTTGCCATGCTTTTTGGATATAGAAAATGAAGTTTTTTTAAAAAATATATTTATACATGAGTTTTATGTGTTTGATATATCAATTTGCTAATCCAATGATGGCCTTGAGCTTGGACCGGTAACGTCCACCTTTTTTGAATTTTGATAACTTACTTCCCCAACCTTTTTTGTTGGTATTGCATGAAATATTAAGCCATATGGATCCAGTGGATTCGCAGCCTTGGTAATGGAAGAAATCCCATCATTTTTCACGTTTTGTGACCAGACACGTTCAACTTATGCAATGGATTTAAGCAATGTTTAGATGTATAGAATGAAATGGAAGGCTATTTTATTAATATTGAATAGATTACCAGAGATTCATGAACAAAAGTGCAAAACATAAATCAAGTATTTCAAAGCATCTGAGGAGAACTTAACTTTATTCTTCATTGCTGTTGATTCACTTTCTGTAATCGGTTGTTTAACTTTATTTATGTTATGTCGCTACCTTTGTTTTTATAGTTCCCAAATGGAAATTCAAAATGAAACTTAATTATATCACTATTGATTATTCGATTAATTATGTGATTATGAGAATGTTTTGTTTCTTATGCCTTACTTTCACCTAGGAAGGTGTGCGTCTTCATGACTATTTGACAATAGAGAAAACGTAAGCTGCAATTCTCTTGTTTTATTGGTTTTGCTTTTTGTATTCTGCTGATAGTATTCAATATATCAATCTTAATGACTAATTAACGCTTGCGTATTACTTGTTTTAATGCAAATGCTGGTTTTTCTATGCAATAACTATCTGGGAAATATATTTGGGAAATTTACATGCCTAGCACACAATTCTTATGTATTTATTTATCTCATACCTGAACCCTCATATTTACATACATAGCATTTGGCACTTTAAACCTATGCATGAAAAGGTGCATTTCACTTTTAAAAAGTTATAATAGTGCTATTTTTTATTTAATATTAAAGAATTGAGTGCTATGTTTGTAAATATAAAATTTTAGGTATGAGATATGTAAATACATTAGAATTGTGTGCTATGTATGTAACCCCAATATACTTTAATGAGAAAATCTTACGGAAAGTACCATTTTCTAAAGTGAATTGAGTTAATTAGAGCTAGTGTTCCTGGGTTCTTTATTGCTTTTCAATAGCATCTTCCGTGTGATCTTAAACAATAAATATTCAGATTTACAGGGATTTATTAACATTCCTTGGCCAGGTATGGCATCCTTGAAACTGCAGGGAGAGCTGTCTTCTACATATAGATTTTATTTAACTGCAAGTAAGCAATTTTGCAGCCATTTGCAGCTTCCAATAAAATCATTAAGAAAATATCCTATAATGCTCGCAAAGTTACATGAGGAAGATGATCCTGAATGCAATAGTTGGAAGATGTATGCATTCTATGATACTCTAAATGCAGTTAATAAAACCTTGACAATGAATCCAAATGAGGGAAATATTTATGCTCAACCTGATAAATCAGGTTGTGGATCAGCTGAAGTTTCAGAATTGATGCCCTCTAATGGGTATTGTCTTTCTGAATTCTCAATAAATCATTTAGGGAGCGTTCTGGAGAAGTTGAAAGCTGTACATCTACATTTATTAGCTGCTGAACACTGGAATGCTTCGCATCTTAAGCTATGTCACAGGTACTTGATTTGAACTTGCACGGTTACTCTACCTGTTAAAATTCTCAAAAGTTGAACTAGTTGTGGAAGTTATATCTTGTATGTTTTAACTTTAACTACAGAGATTACCTTGTGAGTGCAACAAACTTGACCCATTACTTGGCCTTAAAGTATCTTCACCTTCAGCAACTTCAGGAAGACCTCTCTTCCATTGGCCTGGTAACCCTGGAATATATAAACCCCCATGTTCTTGCTAGTATTGGCACAAGCATCCAGATACTGGATCGTCTGTCATCTAATACTCTTGATAGCAATGATTCTGCAACCTATTTGGATAGGAATGGTTATAGTGCTTCACAGAAAAGTGAAAATGTGGTAAATTTGGCCATTAGTACCATGAAAAAAAGGGTATATATTCATACTGCAGCATTGTTTGGTGAACGTCTAGAAAAGAGAAGTGGACGAATCATGGTAACTGTTGGGGAAGAAGTAGTAAAAAATGAAATGCTTATAAATAATCTTCTCAAAGCTGGGGTAAATGTAGTTCGCATCAACTGTGCACATGATGGCCCAAGTGTTTGGAGTGAGATAATCAGAATTGTGAAACACAGCTCCCACTTGTTGGAAAAGCCATGTCGCATTCTAATGGACCTTGCTGGTCCAAAGCTCAGAACTGGTTTAGTGAAAACGCATTCAAATATAGTAAAACTGTCCCCAAAGAAGGATTCTTATGGCAATGTGGTCTTCCCAGCTCAAGTTTGGCTTTGCTTTGATGGCAGTAATCCTCCTGTTGATCTATCTACTAACTCAGTTATTTGGATACAGAAGAGATTCTTTGATAAGCTTAGAATGGGTGATTATGTGAACTTCGTTGATGTTAGAGGTAGAAAGCGGTTTTTAAAAGTGTTGAAAATGTCTACTTTGTCTGCTGAGTACGGTTGCATTGCAGAGTGTTTGCAAACTGCGTATATTAAAGTGGACACAGAATTTTCTGTGAAGAAAAGGAAAAGAGAATTTTTTGGGCTGGTGGTAAAGGTTTTAGCTAGTGAGCGATTTGTTAAGTTAAAAGTAGGAGATCTGCTTACTATTTTTAGAAGTTCTTCCTCTTATCTTAATGAATTGGGAAGCACAACAGTGGCTTCAACAAAAATAACATGTTCTTCTGATCATTTTTTCGAGTCTGTCAAAGTAGGTGAGCCCATTTTATTTGATGATGGAAAGATTTTGGGGAAGATACATGAAGTGAATGCTAATTGGGCAAGAATTGTGGTAACTCATGCTAGATCCAAGGGTTCTAAGCTTGGTTCAGGTAAATCCATCAACATTCCCAAGAGCAAAATGCAGCTTGAAGGCTTGACACCAAAAGATCTCACCGATCTTGACTTTGTTAGTGCTAATGCTGATATGGTTGGCATTTCATTTATTCGGAATGTTAATGACATAGTTATTGTTCAACATGAGTTGGAGAAACGAAATCTAACAAAATTGGGGATTGTGCTGAAGATTGAAACTAAAGATGGTTTACAGAGGCTACCTTCATTGTTGTTTCAGGCAATGCAAACCTCAAATCCTCTGGGGGTTATGATTGCTAGAGGGGACCTCATGGTGGAATGTGGATGGGATCAGTTGGGTGACATACAAGAGGAGATCTTGTCCATCTGCAGTGCTGCACACATTCCTGTTATTTGGGCAACCCAGGTTCTTGACTCCCTTGTCAAATTTGGCTTTCCTACCAGAGCTGAAATCACAGATGTGTTTAAAGCTATGGGGTAATATTGTTTTGAATTTATTTAAGATCATTATTTGATAAATACATTTTTAGCATAACAATAATCATGTTTTAATGTGCAAACTCTGCAGGGCAAGTTGTATTATGTTGAACAAAGGTGACAATATTGTACAAGCTGTCACAGCTTTGAATTCACTTCTAAGTAATAGATCTAGTGGTAAGCGATGATACCCAATTCCATGTACTTATTTGGTAAGATGGCCACAGACTTATCTTGCAAACTCAATTTTCTCTTTATCAAGTTCATTAGTATATGCATATAAAATAGATTTAGATGTCCTTAAGAATAACCTACTTTGCTCTTCCTGAATCGGTTTTGTTTTGTTCATACACTGCAGTTGCTATATTAGAATTTTTTATGCTCAAAGAAGCGAGTAAAATTCAAATTTGGATCAACTAAGTTGATTTCCTATAATCGATTACCCTAAAAACTTTAAGCTTATGTGCTCTTGCTAATCAAATTTGTGACTGTTGATTTTGAGACCTTGAGCTCCAATGATATTTTGTATCCTGTCATCTTCAGCAAAAACTTATTTTGTACTTGAGTCTTGGCACAGGGCAAAAAATGTATTTAGGTCAGTGAAATTATTTACACATTTAAAATTGTTGTCAACCCAAAAGAAGCCCATGCTCAAATTCTACTTTTGCCTCATCATAATATTGATGAATGATGGAGAGAAAGGCATAATTTTTGTAGACATGTTAAGAAATGATGAAACATAATTAGAGGTTACCCCTTTTTGAAAATTTACTATTCTTTATCTTTGGTTTCTTATGATGCAAATTCCCATGACAAATTATTTCTCAGTAAGCAAGAAGATTTTCTATTAAGGCTAGTTTTGTAGGCTTGTGAACAGATTATTTTATTTAATGTCATTACAAATGAAAGAAATGAGATGACTTCCTCATAAGTTTGATGGAACTTGATTTGGGGGGATGATGATAAGTCTTATCAAAATTCAATGATTTAGTCCAGCTCATGCATATTTAATCAGTTGAGATAGTCTAATCAATCATACTTGAATACTTTATTGATGTTCATATTTTACTTCATTCGAAGAAACTTTATAGATTAGGGTTTGAAGCATACTAAGGAGCAAATTTCAAGCCTATATTAGGAAGATTCACAAGCTTGGATTTAAGCTATTAGGAAACAAATTTGTCTTTTATCTCTGTTGTGTGTGGGAAAATTCGTGGAGATAGAGTGATATGTCAACCTTTAGTATTGGACAAAAATTTAGCATACACACATATAAAAGAAGAGATAATAGAGGAGACACCAAATCGTTTTACATGGAAAACTCAAAAGAGGAAAATCACTGCGTCCAACCCAGTTGAAATGGTTCTACTATGCAGATGAAGTTCTAATATTTTGTCTATCCTTGAACATAATAAAATAATATTTCAAGAGTGGGAGTTATCAAGTTGACTTTCAATACTGAATGAGTGGCATAAATGTGGAAAAAGTGGTCATGGCCTAGTTGTTGCAATGGAGGACCACCTGCGTGGGTCATGTGATGAAGATTGGATGTCAATGTCACTAGTTGTCGATGGGGGTCGGGCAATGGTGGTTTAGCTGCAGCGACGACGACCACCGAGCACTGGTGATTCAATGATGGCAGTTCAACAAAGGTGATGTTGACGTCATTTGGGTGATGGTGGCCTGGTGATATCAGTAATGACAACAAAGCGATAATGGTTTGATGTTGGTGGTGGTTGGGTGACGATGGTTTATGTAGAGGTTGTAGTGGCTTCTTATGTGGAGTCGTACATTACATCAAATATCATGAGTGTAGGGTTGGCTAGTACTTTAGAATCCCCTTTTTTTTTTAATATTTATAATCATTACAACCATCATTGGAGACTTGATGGATAGAAACCATCATATGATGATGGATGTTAGTCCTAAAGCTCATCCAGTTCGTCTTGGTTGTTCTTTCTTTTATCAATCATTGGCTTTTTTAGCCATTGAGGGCTTTTCTCAGCCTATAAGGTTGAAGCTTTCTCAAAGAGAGGATGTGGCAAGATACCAAATCAAACAATGGATCATAGAAAATCTAACCAGACGAAAATATAATCAATTTATATGGTTTGGATTGAAACCCTTTTCACAATTTAAATAAGTTTTTCTATACCAATTCACATAAAAATTGATTAGATTAATAAAATTATAAATTTACCCTAAGTTAACATTAAAATAAAAGTCAATTAAATAAGATTATTGAAATTTAAGAAATGAATTGAATCAAATAACTAAAATTACAAAATTACCTTCATTATTTTATGAACTTCAAAATGAACAACATATATACATTTTCTAGTAAAATTTGAATAACTTTCTTTATAAAACTCCAATTGAATAAAGTCTTCAACCATAAGTTAAATTAATTTGAAAGGAGTTAAAAAATATATATAATTCCTTCTGATTTATTACTTTTTAATATTTTTTTGTTAATAAACCTATTAATAAGTTTAATAATTCATGAAAATTTAAAATGAACTTGAAATAATTTAGAAAATTCTGAGGTTGTTTGGAATCATATTCCGAACATTTTAGTAAAATTTCAAGTGTTTTAGAGATCATTTAGATTATTATGAATTTTTGAATAAAATTCTCTTTAAAAATAAAATAATTATAATAAATTAATGAAGACACAAAAATTCCAAAACTTTAACATTAAGCTTTTCAACTTAATATACATTTATAAAAATTATTTTACATTATTTTGAAGTTATTTAAGTTAAAATATATGAAACTCTAAAAATTACAAAAATTTTCAACAAAATAATTCATAAAAATTCACAAAACAACCATAATTTAAAAAATATGTAATAATTGAGTTTATAAGAATCATATTCGCTTTCCTAGATGATTTATGAGATCTTATAAGCTCTAATAATATTAACCATTGATATATGTCTTAAAAAATCATATAAATAAGTTATATATATATATATATATATATATATATATATATATATATAACACTAATAATAATAATTAACCATTTGGGTTTACAAATACTTTTTAGATGACATAACTCATGGTTGCTGACAAAAGTCTTTCGGTCTAAACAAATTTAACTACCTCTTTAGGCATAGTATACCTAAAACTAACAGTATTACCGCCACGAAGGAACCATAGAATCTTGACATGTGTTACATTAAATAAAATAAAATTAGTTTTCATTAAATATTTCAATAATCACTTCTGTCATGACAAGGTTAGGCCTTAAATATTTAAATAACTTAAATGTGTTTCGCAAGAGTATTATAAGTATATACTAAGAACCTAGGATAGGCCTTTCAAGGCATGGTTTTATTCTTTTCTTGAGTTATTTTCTTAATAGAGTTAGGTGGTGTTATGATTAGTTAACTATCAACATCTGAGATTTTCAAAAGAAGACGAGACACGAAACGAAGAATGAAACCTTAACTAAACCCTCAACCTTGTCTCCGATGGTGTTGGTAATATAGGTCATAACATTTTAGGTTTTTGAGGTTGTTCGCCTGGTACGACGTACTTTTTTAGGCTTTTGCATGATTGTATGTTGTGCAATATATGTCAAAACCTTTAAGATTCTAAGGTTGTTTGTTTGGTACGCAGTAAATCCTCACACAATCTTAGGCTTTTGTATGATTGTATGACGTGCAAAATAAGTCCTGAATTTCTAAATAAATTGCAGGATTGAAACATCAATTAACTCTTCTTTCAAAAATATAAAGTCAAATAATATATTAGTTTGAGATGTCACCGAGAATTCCTTGGTATCTTTGACATCTCAACTTTTTATTTCTTTGAGTTCCAGAAATAACTGTTTCATATTGAGTTTTTCATATTTGATTTTCCTATAATCAATCGTGGAAACTAAACTTTAAATTTTTGAAGACATAACCTCAATCTTAATTGAGAGTTTTCTTAAATAATTTTGGTCCCTTAAGATGTAATTAACTATAGGAGCTTGTGTCTATAGAAAATTAATAACTCATATTATTTAAATCCTAGCTAATCTTCAAATTAGGTAGAAGAAGGTTTTGTTGGTATTTTCACAGACCAAACAAATATACTAGATTTCTTAGTTTGAATAATTGAATTCATTATTAAGTGATATTCTAATCTTTCCAGATGGTATGTTACTTATAATTTTATGTTCGATTATTTAAACAATCAAATATTCGAAATGTGTTCGTTTTTTATTTTCAAATCAAACTATTTTTCAAAAATCAAAATCTTTTCAATAAATAAAAATAAAACCAACAATAATTACGCCGCTAATGTGGCTTAGCCACACCATGACTCTGGCGTGACCACACTGATTTCAGGTATGGTCATGCCTCCCTTAAGGAAAATCAAGGCTTGAACCCTTTGGTCTGGCGTGACCACGCCATGCCTACAACTCAACTAGCTGTAATTTGACTTTTTCCTCCCCCTTTCTTGGCTACTTCCCCCATTCATTATCATTAGTTTGAGAGGTCAAATGGGAGTGTGACATGTGGCATCCAACTCCCAAGGATTCTATGGGTGAATGACATGTGGAATTTCCATCATATTTTAAGCACCGGAGACAAATCTCCCTCCAATTTGATTGGCCTTTTGGTCTAGTAAGTGGCCAATCCGAAATTAGAGGAGGGCTCATATTTTTAGTTGGAGAGTTGATCTAGAGTTGAAGGGAGAACCTTGAGAGCAAGGAAGCCTTCTTTCTTCCTCATTTTTTCATCTACTTTTCTTCTCTTCTTCATCTTTAGTGAGAAGACCATCTTTTTTTTCCTCTACTAAGTCTCTTAGAGGAGAAGGTAAGAGTGAGAGGTATTCTTGATGAAGAGCTCCTTGGAACCAAAGAGTCTCCTCATTTGGAAGGAGAGCTTCAACTTACATTGGAGAAGGCCTTATCTCCTCATTCGGAAGGAGAGCTTCTCCTACTTTAGGAAGACTTCATCCCTCCCTAAAAGGAGAGCTTCATCCGGCACGTGAAAAAGGAAGGAGACAATCTTCTCTCCTCCCTTGGGAGAGTTTCGCCTACACGACGGGTGAACTCTTTAAACCTTTGCATTTTCTTTTCTAACCAGCCCTAGGAATAGACTTTGCTAGGTTGTTGTGGGTTTTGGTCATCCACACGAGGTGAGTTGGTTGGCCAACACTAGTCACCACGGTCATACGCTTTTTGATTGACCAACTTTGTGATGTCGCCATAGATTTTTGGTCGCCTACGTTAAGCAAGTTGGCAAAGCCACACTAGTCAGTAGAGCGGTAAAAAAAGCTCACTTGTTCGCGAACAGTTCGTGTTTGACTCGTCAGAGAGTTCGTGTTTGATTCGTTCGATAAGTAAACGAGACGAACACGAATAATTTTTATTTGTTCGGTTTATAAACAAATCAAACACGAACATTCATTTGTTCGATCGTATTTGAATCGTTATTGTTCGAAATATAAAATAATTTAAAATGATTATATGTAAAAGATTATCATATTTTAAAAATAATTATATACCCTAAAAATTTATCATATTTTAAAAAATTAAATCTTATAAATTATAATCAGATCTCCAGGTTCGCCTCTTAGCTTATATTAAATTATATAATTACATATTTATCTTCAAGTTTGTCTCTTAGCTTAAATTTTCTTATATTTTTTTTAGATTTATTTAGTTTCTTTGAGTTAAACCTAGTTTTTGGGGGTGAAATCTCTCATATTGCCTCTAAATCTAAATTTTTTTATGAATGAGATATGATATTATAATTTTATTGTGAGCTGTGATTCGACTATTTTGCATTTGTGTTGTAATTCATTCAGGTTTAAACATTAATTTCATATAGGTTTAAACTTTTGAAAGATTTCAGACAATTCAAACAATACGAATAAATTTTTAAGATTTTGAATAATTCAAACAATTCGAATAATTTGAACAATTCGAACATTTCAATCATTTCAAACATATTTCAAACAAATAAAATCAAACATAAACAGTAACTTCACGAATAATTTCAAACACGAGTCTATTTCAAACACACGTAATTTCAAACAAACCAAACACGAACACGAGCTTTGTTTGTTCGTGTTCGATTCGTTTACACCCCTACTAGTCAGCACGACCATATGCCTATTGATTGACTAATTGTTTCCTAGAGGAGACCCTAGGTTAGGAATCACATTCATGGCCAATCCCATGTGAAGCCGAGTGACTTCCTGTTGCAAGCCTTAGACCTAAATCTTAGTGGGTTGAAATACCAATTTCCCACAACTGTAGTGTTATCCGATCTTCTGTGGAGGGATCAGAACATTGCACTTGCAAAATGAGAAAAGCTCTGTATTTGTCCGTTTTGCAAGTGGAGGTGAATTGTTCCTCCAAGCAATCGAGAAGGAAAAAATTCCCGGCACTTTCTAGCTACAGTCGGAGGCTGCTATGCCGCATATCCACGCGTGAAAACCCTAGGTGCTTATGTAAGATAGATCAGTGTGGTTCGCTGCTATCGATTGTGATCATTCGCATTGCATGTTGTATTGTGTCATGATATGTGTTTTGCATGAAGCATGTTGCGTTAACACATTGCCTCAACTGGCCGCCCCTACCCGGTCTGTGTTTAACTTGTCTCGACAGACCCCCTCAGCCCGAACGACATTTCACTTTGCCTCGAACGTCTGCCCCAACTCGGTCAGCTTTTCAATTTGCCAGGATCGGCCGCCCCGACCCGGTCAGCATTTCACTTTGTCAGGACTGACTATCCTAGCCCTATCGACATTTGCACCATGGTTCGATCGGCTGCCTCACACAATCAGCATTGCATTTTGCTTGGTGTATGTCTTGCATTAGCTTTGCCCGCGTGACATTTGCATAGTCTTTCATTTTGCCTTGCAAACATTGTTTGCTTGCACCAACACATTCATGTCTGGCACATTCATCGTGCACCTCGTGAGCATGTGTCTCCACATGCTCATGGCTAGTAGTCATGCTCTTCGAGCATGATGCTTAGCTTTTTCGCTCATGACATGAAGCATTTCCTTCTGTGCACACCTCTACACTTGCATATCTTCACATGATCATGTGTCACATGTTTAAATTGCATCTGAGTGCTTGTTCATGCACTCACTTCACTTATGTGATTCCTTCCAATGAGAGTTTGACACCTATTCTTGGGCCACTGCCTCTATGACATGCACAATTTCGAGTCACTGCTCTCCATGCACACTCAACCATTCAAATCACTGCCTCCACGACACACTCATTCCTTGGGGTCACTGCCTCCACGACACACCCACCCTTTCCAGTTATTGTCTTTACGACACACCCATCTTTTTTGTCTACCTCCATGATACACTCATTCCTTCAGACCAATGCCTCCACAACACGCCCTCCCCTATCGGATCACTACCTTTACGACACACCTATTATTAGGTTGTTGCTTCCACGTCATGCCCACTTCTGAGTCACTGCACTCCATGCACACTCAACCTTTCGGGTCACTGTCTCCACTACACACTCATTTTTTTAGACCACCGTCTTCACGACATAGCCACCCTTTTCGGGTCACTGCATCCACGACACAACTATTCTTGGGTTGTTGTCTCCACGACATGCCCACTTTCGATTCGCTGCACCTCTTGCACACTCAACCCTTCGGGTCACTGCCTCCACGACACTCTTTTCTCCTGAGTCACTGCCTCCACACACTCTCCTCGCCACTTTCAGCATTTGTGTTTGCATTTGCATTTGTATGTGTGCATAGATAGCTAGTCAAGCTTGATAAGTGAGTGACCCCATGTTGGTCGCAATGTCTTAGCGAGAATTTCTTGTCGGGTCGATCTCGATGAACAATTTGAGTCAAAGCATTATGATTGACGTGGGTATGACTGCTAAGGATCCAAAGGATCTAGCTCGTGTCATATTGTATGTTATGGGTTTGTATTTAACGACCCTTATTGTAAAACTAAAATAATATTTTTTTTTACTTATTACATCTGTCATTGTTTCAAAATTATGCATGTAGCAGGCTAGGCCATATGTAAGGCCAACCCTTTTTCAAAATTCATCCTGGGTGTTATCCTTTAGATCCCTTGGATATTTAGGACGGAGCCGGTGTGGCGACCTTTTCAAAGTCATACATACCTGGAGACTCTACCTTATGTGCTTAGATGCTAGTTAGGACACTCTTCGGTAGATTTGTGTGATAGACTAGGACTAGGTTGCTAGGAATTATTTTTGGCACCTGACTATTTTTTTTTGCCGGCTTGGTTGTCCTTGTCAGGTGCCTTTTATTTACTTGTGCTTTTGGTGTGCTTGTGTGTTTACTATATGCATGCACAATAATATAACAAGTCAGTCTTCTGCAAGGAGTCATGCTTAAATACACATGCACACAGGTTTAATATGAGAGGAACACGTAATGATTTCGATACTAATCCTTTCGTGCAGGCGCTTCTTAGCTCCTCCCGTCAGGCTAACTCTTGTGTGTTTGCATGTTAACCCGTGCTAACCATTTTGTACAGCTTGATTATGTTATTTTATCATATATTTGATATAGTTTTAGGACAAAGTCTGTATCGGGACTAAGGTATGGACACAGGCTTCGAGGCATACGACGCATCGAGTCACATGACAATGGACCAGGAGTATCAGGCTTGTGTTTTGATCCTTAAGTCTGAATTTACATATGTATAGAATTAGAACCATGTATGTTTATGCAGTGTCTGGCTGCTTTTTTTGTTTTTCCTAGGATATGTTGTCAACCCAGTGACACCGAACTTTTTATATAATCTGGTGTGCTTTTAGTTTCTATTACATGTTTGCATGCTTGGATTGTCTTCTTTGTTCCTTTCTTTTTTTATCTCGAATGCATCGCTAAATATAACTTAGGCTCTCAATGACCTAAAAATATTAAAATTTTAAAAAATCCTAATAATAAAATATTAATATAATTAAAATTTTTGGATTAAAATGTCAAGATCTTTGAAAACTTTGTCTTTATTTTTCCTGGATGTCCTTCAGGTCGATTTTTAAAACAAGCCGCATGCATGGCTATGCATCACATCATGTCTAATAAGGCCTCCATAAAATCTAAAAACTGCTCTAGATAACTACATCATTTGCATATACTCTAGGAGAAGCCTCTGTGCTTCTCCAATTCGACTGACACATCATATTTTTTTACTTGGGTGGTTGTTTAGTGACCCTAAGATGTTAGAGTCATCCCTAACCTGGACGAGGTATAAGCAGTGTTTCCAGCTTTATAGCTGAGCCTCCTTTTCTTCTCTTTCCAGCGGCATCATCGCTGCTTCGGCAGGTATAAGTCTCATCTTTTGGAGCTCCACCTAATAGTCATATGATATAGTTTGCTTTCGTTGACCGAGATCATCATGGACGATGCAATTCACAGAATGCTGATCAAGAATCTCTGGGCGTGTTGGGTCGAATACTTACATGTCCGGTTAAACGTAGGGTCTGAGTAGCCTGCGGTACCCTGAACTGGCTACCTCTACCTGTTTATGAATCACTTCTCCCTTCCTTTAACTACCTCCGTCGGGCTCTGTCTCTCTTTTGACTTTTCGTTGATGTCATTTGGTGGGCCTCCCTTAGCTGACAAGTCACTGTCTGTTTGGGATACGATGATTTGCCCTCTGTCCTTATGGTCCAGTCCGGACTCGAAGTTGTGGGTTGTTTCCTACCAATGATAGAGTTGTTTCACGGGCCCCACCGTGAGAGACTTAATCTTTGCCCTGAGGCTTAGCGAGAGCTCAAAAAGCTGTCGAGATGTTTCTTATGAAATAAACCCTTCTTTGTGGCACCCTTGCTAGTCGTCACTCAATTGTAAGCAGAGCTTATGTGATCGAAATTATTCTTGGGTAACCCCCTCGATGTAATTAACCAAATGGGATACATCCATTTAGGAGCGCTCTTGATCATAGAACAAATTTATAAATTTGGTTCTCTGGTTTGGGTAACCTATGTAGGTTCTCTTTCGTGGATATTTGTTTCAAGATTTTTCTGTTCGATTCTGTTGGATGTACACTCTTGACATATCACACAAGGTTTGTCTCACATAGTCTCTCCACGTTCTTTCTCTTATTCGTCTCCTTTCTCTTATATCCTTGCCCTCTGATTCCTCTCTTCTCTAGATCATCCATATGATCTGGAAGATAGATTTATTCGGTAGGGAGAGTTATACGGCGATAAAACAAACTCGCAACTCCTAAAAAAATAAAAAGAGGAAAAAAACCAAAACAACCCATTCGCCTTGTTATTACTTTGGAGGCTTCCTTTTCATAGCTTTTTTTTGTCACATGTGATAGTTAAAACTTCTCATAAATGGCACTATTAGCATCACCATTGGACCTAATTCACACTCAATTGGATTTAAAACTAAATAAAAAAAAGGAAGATTAAATCTTATCAAGTGAGCTTAATAAGATGAATCTAAATTAATCCAAAGGAGACTACGGTTTGAAATTTATTCATCCCATAATACATATATTTAATAATGTTTTGGGCTGATATTAAATATATTGTATTAAGCTAATAATGAGTTAAACCTTGCTTGCTAAAAGACAAAAAATTGTGTTATGGTTCTCATTGTAAACTATTCTAACCCTATACGAACTTCTGCCAACCATTAGTCTTGGCATAGTCTCACAACTCTAAAACATAATCCTACATTTCCCATACAAAGCAAAGAAATGTAAGGAATTAAAAAAGTAAGACACTTGAATTCCCCTTCCTTCTCAAACTCAACCATAAACTTCTCTACCTCACTTTATATAGTTTGTTATAGCTCTATGGAGCGAGAAAATTGGAGACAAGTTTGCCTAAGATAATTTCCATCCGTTTGGGGCAGCTTATTTGGTGCGGTGGCCTGTTTGGGTAAACGGTGTTTTGACAGCTCATGCGTTTTCAAAACGCAGAAAACAGCGTTTTCACACCGCACATATCTAAGTGCAGTGACAGCTTATTGGCAACAGTCTGACTTTTCCAAAAAATAAAAAATTTATAATAGCCACCGCACCTAGCTTATCAGCAGATTATTTTTAATCAGCTTATCAACAGATTATTCAATAAGCTACAGCTGCTCCAAACAGATAAGTCTCCAATCACTTAATGCTATAACCTTTCCAGCTTCTACCTTTCTACCTTCTTAAAGAACAATAAATCCTGCTGTAGAGATTAAGGGGGTATTTGGCTGCAAATAAGATCTAGTTTTAGTAAGATTTAATAAATCTCAAAATCATAAATCAGTGAGAAGTATTTTATTAAAGTTTACATGTTTAGAAATACAAATTAAGCGTTCAACATTAAGAAAAAAAAGGCAAAGAAATATAAACTGACATTATCTCTAGTCTCATCAGCGAGCCGGTTTATAAGTTTTTGTATTTCTTTTTTTCATTCCAACGACATTGTAGCCATTGGATAGCGTTCTAATGTCATAGGTTAGCCTGAAATATTATATATATGTACATTTTTTTTAATAATATTGGGCTAGTTGTTTGGCCAGTGATCGGGGGCTAAAATGACCCCCAAATATCTTATAAAAGGATTGATGTTGAGTCATAAACCTCTCTCTTTCTCATCTTAAATTACTTGGGGGCAATTTGGTTGGAATGATTTGTAGTGTACTGTAATTCATTTATAAGGATTTGTGAAGATTATGTGTTTGGTATAAAGAAGTACAATGTAAAATGTTATCGACAAACTGTCACCCGTGACCACCCCATCGCTGCCCACCTCCCAAATAAAGTAATACAATATTTTCAATCAACTTCAAACCAAACAAAATAATAATAATAAAGTGCATTTATTTTACAGTGAACTAAACAATCTCAAAGTATTTCATTCTGCAGATGTTTTACATTGTACTTCATTTTCTGCGAATCAAACAGTCGCTTATTTGCTTGCAAAATAACTCGCTCATATTTTTTTGTTTTGTGCGATTGATCGTGATAGTCTTTACATCGAGATCTTTCATAAACTAATCGCGATTCAAACGGTACATTTTAATCCTCTGCAATGTTCTTATTATTATTATTATTTTTCCTTTTCTATGTGTAGTTAGCAATGAAATTGGTTGTTAGGAATTCATTTGTCGAAGTGCATGTGATGCTTTGAAACAAAATGAAGAATGACTTTTTTAATCATTTCTTTCAACTGTATTTTGTAAGAAAACATAGGATCAAGAGATCAATTTTCCTCTAAAGAGTACTAATTTTGCACATGCTAATTTTCCTATGGCAAAACTTATGTTGATTATATATAAATGCCAATATTTTATTATATTATCATAAATTTGATAATAATGTTATAACTTTGAAATTATTGTAATTTTTGTGGATTTCAAAATATTAAGCTGCCAACTCAATTTTTAAAAAAAAAAAAATAGAGTTGTTGTGTTAATGTATTAACACAGGTTCCAAAAATTTGATGCCACGACCTCCCGTTAAGAGAGTTTTGGATTTTATGTTCAGGGACAAATTTTTGGAAGGTTGATTAAACTTTTAAATAAGACCCAGAGATTTTCCCCTCATTTTGTAAAAACTTTTTTTGGTCTGGTACAAGGTATTTATTGGCACAAGTCATTATAATTAATTACTCCTCTCGATAGTAGGTGAGCGCTTTCAATCAAGGCTAGTTGTTGAGGATGATAAGTGTCCAGACTCATCATATAATAGCAGCGATTAAGTTTTAAATTGATTAAATTTATCACAATTAACTTAGAGTTGGCGATGGGGGAATGGGTGACACGCCTGATTGGGATCTCCTTGTTCCATTGTTCTGGGTTGTCATGGTCTCTAGTCTACTTTTAGTTGAAGGAGATAGTCTACCCAACCTAATAGAAGAATACTTATTAGCAGCTATGGATTGATTCATCCATATGAATATTATGAACATGGGTTGGATATTTATTCAAGAGGACAATTTAAATTTAGCTAAAAAATGTTAGGTTTATAAAAAATATTCAATATTTCACAACTCAATTGGGA
This sequence comes from Phalaenopsis aphrodite, assembly GCA_003013225.1. Classification (NCBI taxonomy): domain Eukaryota; kingdom Viridiplantae; phylum Streptophyta; class Magnoliopsida; order Asparagales; family Orchidaceae; genus Phalaenopsis; species Phalaenopsis aphrodite. The sequence continues at coordinate 1,050,630 of NEWO01000203.1, forward strand.
AAATCATTGGGGAACTTACGGGGCTAAAGTCATGATCGTGATTTAGCGGTGAACTACTTGATCAGAGAGCTCTAGTTGTAATTTTTGCTTTCTGATGCTATTTAATGGCAAAATTATATGGGCAGAGGACACGGGCCACATTCTTACTAATTTGAGATTTGTTTGAGAGTGATTATAGAGATTCACTTGACATAACATTAGCTCTTTATGAGCTTAAGTTAATTTTTTCTTTATTTTAAACATTTTTAATTTACATTTAAAATTTGAAAGTTTTTATTTATTATTCCAATGAACCCTTCACTTTAGATTTTCAATCAACACGACTATTATCAGATAACTCGAGTAATTTCATCTTTATTTATACATTGTCAACTCTACCTGCTTGATTGCAAACAATTGGGTCTGGCTAAAAACTGTAGTATTGTCAAATCCTTGTCAAATCCTTTTCTTTGTGAAACATTTTTTTCTGAATTTTAAATTATTTTCCTGTTTGTGTAGGTAAGTTTAATTTTGATTATAAACTTAATCTCTGCCCGCTTAGTATTAACAGACATTAATTTTTAGCTTTGATGCATTCATAGGAGCCCATGCGCAATGTTATTTTAAGTTAGTCTGCGTAGCATTTTCAGACCTTATAGTTGCAAGCTCATCAATACATAGGTTGGAGCACATGCAGGCTGATCTTAAGCAACCCGTGCAACATTCACATATCACTTGTTAAGACATTTGGTGTATTGGTGAAAGCACATGAGAGGAGATTAAAATTGGTTTTAAATAATAGCACCAAGAAAGACGTGTATGGTCGGAGTCTGGGCACACCACGACTAAGGTGTTTTCATCCACCTTGCCAAAAAAAAGACACGAATGGGTCTTCAAATACCTGCATAAAAAATTATAATTGATTTTTCCTCCTCTTCAAGTATAAGTATACTTATAAGATACAAGTACACACATTTCCCTATTTTTCTCACATATAAATTGTATGTGTACTTCATTTTCACGCAAGCACACAACAAAAAGTTTAAATACAACGATGACGAAGATATGATACAAAATAAAATTTACAATTTTTTTTCTTTTTTATCTTCTTTTTTTTAATTACTTTTTTGTTTTGTTTTTCTTTATTATCCTTTATTTTATTTTATTTTATTTTATTTTATTTTATTTTATTTTATTTTATCTTTTTGTGCTATGACGTGACTCCTGGTGGTTGGCTGTTGGGATGTACAACGTTTGGACGAAATATTTTCTTCTTTCGCAGAGCGAGGGAGCAGAGGCCAGCGATCTAGCAAATTTGGATCAAACTTCATATTTAATTCAACACTTAAAAAAAAATTTAAGATCATTCCTGCTTAAAGCAAAGAGGTGGCATAATTTAAACTCAAGCTATCTATAGCCCATGATCATTAATTTGAGTATTTTTAACTCGCTTTACAAATGAAACAAACTCAAGCTGCTCGCAAATTTGAGTATTTTTAACTCGTTTTATGAACGAATCAAATTCAAGCTGCTTAACAAACTAAACTCGAGCTATTCTTGAACGGTAGAGTTTTTTTTCTAACAACCTTGTCCATAACACTTCACCTATGCTTATTAAATATCCATTTTTTTTTCTAACAACCTTGTCCATAACACTTCACCTATGCTTATTAAATATCCATTTAGAGCAGTTTATATAGCTTTACTTTCTAAATATTTCTACAATTACAATTGGCTATCACTTTACTATGTCAATTAGAATGAGAATTATGTATAATTTGAGAGCTATAACAAACATCTTTTTCAACCTTGCCAAAATGGAACAAGTCTAAGAGTATTAATAGCTTTTATTTATTACTAATTTGCATGGATGTCTACATTTCTTCAAGCATGTGTGTCATGTTCAATACTAACTTCTTTCATTTTTCTTCATCATAATGGAGCAAATAAAAAAATGCATTTTATTGCTTACAACACTACTGCCAATCATGGAGATTGTGGTAGATTGAGCCTCCTTAATCTTGATATTATCAATTTCATATGAATATATATATGAATTGCTTCATTGCCTCTACTTGAAATAAATGACCCTTTTATGGTTCATGTCATACCTAACTTGAGCCGACCAAAATTCATTTGTTTGACACCCAAGCAACACAAGGAATGGCTAATTTATTTATTTATTCAAGTCAAACAAAAAAATGAGTGAAATATAATATTCAGAGCTTAGGATCGAATCCACTTATACTTTGATAGCTATAACAAATTTATCTTTCTACTTTTTCCATATGAATTAAGTCTAATAATAATAATAGCTATTAAAAAACTTAGGCGCATTTACATACTTTAATATTTGCATTTATACCACCCAAAATTTTCATACCACATCCAAAAACTCATAATTGCAACTTGTCAGCACTTATTAATCGAAAATACAAAATTCTGGAGATATTTAGAAGTTGCAATGCATGGATTTAGAGTCGACTAATGTGCTGAAGAGTTACCTCAGTTGCAGAAATTTCTCTGTTGAAGGTGCTACACTAACTATGATTTCTCCTCATCTGACTGAGAGCTCGGCTCGTTGTTTATAGTGTCTGCGAAGTACTCAACTGAAATACAGACGGACACCAAACTTAAAAACTAAGTGAAATGCACCTCCTCTCATTCGAGTGGTATATATGTAAATATTGAAGTTAAGGTGTTAGATATATAAGTACATAGAGATTGAGTGGTATGTATGTCAATCTTTCTTTCGTTTAGCAAAATTAATTTTAATCTTGGGACATGAATTAAATTAGAAGAGGAAAGGCTGAACTTACCAATATCATCCTGTTCAGGAGAGTCCAGCAGGATATCCGAGTCTGAAGGAAGGAAGGGAGAGCCGGTGTAATCTCCCAGAGGTCCAAGATCTGTTGACAGGATCCATAACACATCCAAATAAGGTTAAAAATGAAAAAAAACAATTGTTTAAACCAAGAAAACAGAATGTTGTTCAGTGCAAGTTCAAGATGAGCGGTCTTCTGTTGTACCAAGTAATAATTTAATTTGAGTAATGGCTCTCTAAGGATGGTTTGCGTGACAAATAATGAAAGGGAAGGGGGTATCTGTAGAAAACGGGACGGCACGGCGGCTCTGCATGTGGAGAAATTTTTTCATAACGAGTATGTAGGCAGTTTTACATGCGGACTCCAGTAATATGCCTCCATGTGTGTTATAACGGGTCCACTTAAAAAAAATTAAAATGGAACCGCGGAAGTTATTTAAGAGGGTTATTGGGGGGTTATTGAGGGGTTATTCGGGCATTAACTCCAATAACGTCCAATAACCCCTCAATAACCCTCCAATAACCCCTCAATAATCTCCGCAGTTCCACTCCAACAAACCCCAATAACTTATGCAGTTCCATTTCAATACGCCCTGCATTAACCCCCGCAATAACCCCACAATAAACTCTGTTGTTTCACATCAATAACCCTACAATAACCTCCATATGACGGCATATTACTGGAAGTCTGCACGCAGAGTTGCGTAAGTACTCCGTATGGAAAATTTTTTCCTGCATGGTGGCGCCGGGGCGCTAACTCAGAAATGTAGAGCACCGCGGCCATGCACTCTAATTTTTTTTCTTTTTTTGGGAATTTACATAGATACCGGACAATTCCTATGTATTTACATTTCTAACACCTAAACTTAACTTTTCTACATTTATAACACCCAAATCTTAAGATACCATAATTTTAATTTATAAAAAGTGAAATACATCTTCGTATGTATAAGTCAAATGACATATATGTAAAATTTGAAGTTTAGATATCTGATATGCAAATACACAGGGAATTGAGTGGTATGTATGTAAATATTCTTTGTTTTACTAAGGATAGTCATATCAGATAACCACCAGCACCATATGAATATGCACCCTACCTTCCAAATTAGTCAAATCAGCGGTCAGATCGGAGAGGCTGAAGTTCCAGAGTTGGCCTAAGGATCTGAGGGAGTCTCTGGACAACACAACCCCATCATCTGGCAATCCTCCCGCTGCTTCTACATTCGATGTGAATGTTGTTGGTTCCAGAGCTGTAGCATCCATGCCCATTCCTGATATTTCAGATGGCGTAAAAGGGAAGTGATTCCTTGATGCTGCTGATGCGGGGCTGACGACCACATCTTCGGCAGCTGACACAGAACTGCATGGAACTGCACCTGGAGTTGGTTCAATAGTTCTGTTCATGAAAAACTTTGATGAAATCAGGTTTATGGTTTGGAAAAGGCGAGGAATCTAAGCAAGTAACCAGGCTTTACAGGATGGAAAGAAACTGACGAGTTGGTGCTTGTTAAACTGACAGTTAAAACAAAAATGGTGCATCTAAAAAAACAAAACCATAGTGGGAAGTAGATGACTAACAAGTTGGTCAGGCGTGAATTCATCTTATATTCATGAAGGTAGGAGAAATAGTGACAGAGTTTTAATAAGATGATAAAGACATAAATGGGCTTTTTAAGGTAAAGTTTGCACTTACTCATTTCCAGAATTCATCTGAATGCGTTGAAAGCCAGCAGGAACACCATTGACTACATGACAGCTAGATAGTCCACAAGCTATAGAATCGGGATGAGGTTGGGCCGGTGTTGGCATTTGTGCATGCTGAATGACTGGGTATCCCATAGGTAGGTTGTTAACTGCACTGCAAACAGGTCCATTTTGAATAAGAATGATAATAACAGAAAGTCAAGCATAAATGCAATGTAAATATGAAGTTTCCCGCAAATTATTTCCACGCATAAAAAGATGGCAACAAAAATCAGATTCAATGAGGTTTTGTGATACGCCCTGGAGCCGAAAAATAGCAAACAAATTGCTAGAAATCAGAGAGAAAATGCAGATTCAGGGTAATTTTATTAATATCCAGGCAAATAAACAAGATACAAGGGTGATCTACAATTTGAGAGGTAGATTGGATCCACACAAATCCTAGGCATCACTAGAAACAAACAAACAAACCAGAAAGCTGCAAGAATACCAAACATAAACCAAACCCTAGATAAGTAGCCCTAATAAAACACCACCAAAATGCATTCAAACTTTCCCCCCAAATCAGAGGCCCCTAGGCCGCATCCTCAAAACCCCCGCCCCCGCCGCCACCCACCTTAACTCCTCTCCTCACAAACGTGATTATTGGCTTGACAATCCCCACCGAGGGCCTGGAACCTTACTAGGCAGGCATCTAAAAGTTCAGCCTACAAAGAATAATAATATTTTGCCTATTATTGCCCAAATCAACATGGGGGGTCTAAGTCTATCAATCCATCGGTTATTGTGTAGACTACACATGTTTCCACTTAACCATAAAGGCTTTCATGGTCGGCTAAAAGCCACCTTGTGTAACCATGAAAGCTCCTGATATACCAGAAATACAGATTTGAGGGATCTGATGGAAAACACCATGCCAATGCAATTGAAGCGAGCAAAACTTCTGTGGGTCCACAAAACATTGCTCTCTCCTACATATTGGAGCAAGCTTAAGGGCAGAGGAACAAAGCCAGAATACATGGTTTTGAAAACCGGACATCCTAACAGAAGGAGAAAATATTCAAAGTTCAAAAGTTGAAACGGGATTTGAACTGATTAATATAATAAACATTAAAATTATCTCAATTTAACTTAAAATAGTCAAAAAATTATATAATATGCATAATAAAATTTATTTAAAATTAAAATATTATAATATAAATATAAAAATATAAATTATTTAATGATATGTTTTAGCAATTCTTGATGCCCAATTCTCATAGCCCAGCTCAATTTTCGTAGGTCGGCTTAGCCCAATTTTCATAGCAAAGCTTAATTCTTCATTCCTATAGTTAGTCAAAAAACTCATTTAGTTTCACATCATAGAAAAGTTAATATAATAAGCATTAAATTAGAGAAGAAAAAAGTGTTTGCAGCTCATTTTAGTGGTGTTCATATTGGTCATAATTTGCATGCTAATTTTATGTTTATATCATGTAAGAAAATTTTCCAATTTCAGTTGGATTCTCATCAGGAATCAATTTTAAGCACATCTCTTTTTGTTTTAGTTATGGATGGTCTTGCTGGACATTTACAAAAGGATGTACTTAGTTATATTTTTTGCTTATGATATCTTTCTTATGGATAAGACTGTAGAGAGAGATCAAAAAAAACTTGAATTATAGAAGTGAGTTTAAGGGTCTAAAGGCTTTCGATTGAGTAGATTTATAACTGAATACATGGAATGTAATTTTAGTAATGGTAGATCTAGTAACGGAGTTGTAATAATGGATGATTAAATTATTAAAAGAATTGAACGTTTTAGATATCTCAGGCTATTTTTCAAAGTGAAGGTGATATAGATGAGGATGTTATTAGTAGAATTCGAGTTAGATAGTTGAATTGGAGGAATGCAATGGGTCTATTGTATGATAGAAAAGTACCACATAGAAAGGAAAATTTAATAAGACGATGGTGAGAACTGCAATGCTTTATGGTGCAACATGTTGACCAATAAAAGAGAAGGAAAAAAATTAAGTGTTGATGAGATGAGAATGCTCAGGTGGATGAATGGTTTCACATTAAAAGACAAAAAGTGAAACAAATATATCTTTGAAAAGGTTTGAGTAGCTCCAATGGCAAACAAGATTAGAGAGAGTCGCCTTAGATGTTTTGGCCACATTAAACATCGGCCATCTGATGACCTTGTTAGGAGAGTTAGTGTTTTAGATTTGACTTATGCTAAGAAAAGTAGAGGTAGACCTAAAAAGACTTGGCCATGTTGTTTAGAAAATGATCTTTATTTATTAGAATTTAAATAAAAATATGACACTCAATAAGACAATGGAGGAAAATGATTCATGTAGCCAACGCCACTATGGATAAAAGCTTGTTGTTGTTGTTGTATGAGACAACAACAACAACAACAACAAGCTTTTATCCCACTAATTGAGGTCGGATGCATGAATCCTTTTTCTCTAATGCGTCCTATTAAGTGTCGTATTTTCATTTAATTCTACTAAATTAATATCATATTTTATACAATATGCCCAAGTCTCTTCCTAGGTCTACATCTGTCTTTCTTAACATAAGTTGAATATAAAACATCTACTTTACTAACCGGATCATCAGATGGTCGATGCTTAATGTAACCAAACCATCTAAGAAGACTATCTAATTTTATCAACCACTGGATTTACACCAACTCTATCACGGATATATTCATTTCGCATTTTATCTCTAAAGTGTCAAGTCACTCATCCACTTAAGCATTCTCATCTCGACAACACTTAGTTGTTGTATGACAATTAATTATAAATTAAAATATTATATTTTGAGTTTAATAAATTTATTTACAATAAATTACATCATTGATTAATATTAATTAAAAGTTAAAAAAAATTGAATCGGGCGCAAGTTCTTTCAAACCAGTATCGATGACCAATTTGCTAGTTGAACTGATAGTTCTTGGCAATTTTAGTTGGATCGAAGCAAGAGATGATTTTTGTATGAAATAGAACCAATCCTAATACCGGTTCACGATCGAACTAGTTGAGTCGACTGGTTTGATCAAGTTTTCAAACTATGTCAAAATATGCAATCTTCAATTAGCATACAACAATGCACGGGTTTTCAAACTTAGTCAAAATATGCAATCTTCAATTAGCATACAACAATGCACGCTGCCAAGAACTTCATATTGACATGGCAGTAGAAGAATTCTGAATCAAAACAAAACAGAAACTCTACCAATAAGTATTAGGAAAAATAAAAAGCAATAGAAACATGAGAAACAATCTGTCCAAGCAGTACATTAATCAAAGTAAAAAAAAGGCACAAATGGAAGAATGATTTAAAAAGCATGCGGTGCAGTTTATATATATATATATATAGACACACACACACACACACACACACACACACTGAACAACATGCAATGTATTAATCAAAATCCTAATGGCACTTGCAAAAAGGAACTAATTCGATTTGTCTAATAACAACCGCCGAAAAATTTAATTTCAAGTAATACAGAATACAATAAAAATTAAAAGTGGCGCAGTGTCCAATGTGATAGTAAAACATTTCACGAGGTTCACTTGAAACATTTAAAAGCACATGATCAAAGAGAAAGGCCGATTGAAGGGAAAAAAAGTTCACTGGTTAAAATTTTTAATAGATTTAGTCCGCCCTCAAACAAACCTACAAACCTCTAATGAAAGAAAAGATAGCATAGATGATAAGAAGCATTTTCGTTTCTAATAAACCTAAAGTCATGCCTTTAGTCCGCCGTCGAACAAGCCTACATACCTCTAATGAAAGAAAAGACGGCATAGATGATAAGAAGCATTTTCGTTTCTAATAAACCTAAAGTCATGCCACTCATAAGAAATTTGTGTTTCACTACGCAGGAATATTTTTGAGGTTGAACCAGCAGCTAGTACTTTAAGTAAAACAAATTACTGATAGAAATCACTCCCCAAATATTCAATATCTTGCTGGATATAAGTAAAAGAAAGTACCAGGCATAGGATGAATCCCATTTTGAATGGGTGTCTGAGGAACCTTAAGTGGAATAGGATATTTCATCATATGGTACTGATGCTCTAGTAAATGATTGAACATAAGGATCTGTTTTTTGAGTTTTAGCCTTATGTAATAAGCCCTGAAAAATTCAGAATTCTCCTCTTCAAGCTTCTGCCATACTGAAATAACACAAGAAGAAAATGAGCATTAAATAAGATGTAACCATTCAATGATAGAAACTAGAAAATAAATCCAGCTGAGATTATCACAATCCTAACTTCTAAGAGAGGATGGATATGCTGATTCTACCGAACCAAAAAAGAACCAGAGTAGACTTATGAAATCTCAAAGTTGATATCATATATAGGATATATGTTCGGGTTTTATCGTGTGATCTAACATTTGTCTATGAGGAAGAAGATTATAGAAAATCGATCAATATTTAAAGTAGATTTAGAACGGCTTAGCGTAATTTTCATGTGATTGCAGAATATTAGTCAAGTTATTTTCCAGACAATAAAATGGATTTCTTCTCAACAAAAAAAACTCCGTAATGTTACAATCGATAAGAAAGCTAGCATTACCTCCTATAGGAATGCAAGGTTAAAGCTATATATATTAGGTACTCATCCTTTGATAATAATATTCACAATTTATTCAGAATGCGAAAGGTACTCCCGATTGACAGATATATCAGAAGCCACTCTGCATTGAACTCTAAATAACTCTTAAATATTCTTCCTACCTAAGGTTGTAAAGTTTGGCACAATTCTAGCACGACTAGACAAAGTTCTGACCACTTCTCCTTTATTCATGTAAAGTTGTAGGCACCGCTCTATCAGATTTTGAACCTGCAGAAATTTTTAGCAGATTACGAAGCACTACGTAATAAATTTAAAGAAAACAGTTTTATTCATTCTTTAGTAAAATCAGCAACAACAAGACATCTTACCAGTTCAATATCTTCACGGGAAACTTTTCTGTTATCATTTTTTGCAGCAGATACTGAACTAGAATCTGCTGTGTGCGGTTCATTGCCTCCATTATTCTGCTGGTTGCCTTGAGATTCTTGCGAAGCCGGTTGCATTTCTGCAGCACTTGAAGAATCCTGCAAAATTCAAATTCAGCACATCTAACAGTGATATTACTACTAGCATCATGCGACTATTTTAAAAGCGACCATAGTATAACAAGTTTGCTTATGATATACATCCGTTTCTATTATGGAACTGTTAACCGTCAATAAACATAATTGAGACCTCAGTACACCTCAGGTTTGAAATATTAGACCAAAATTAAGTTAGCCCAGCTATAACCAAAAGTACCGCCAAGATTTCCCTGAATGTATTATTAGCCAGTACTTTCTGTTCAACTTGAAGAATCCCCTCAGGTAGCGGCAGAACCGGTGGACTCTATCTCTTATCATCTAAAGATCACAAAAGTGAAATATAAGGAAGATCAATTGGCCCAAAGAGTTTTAATGGATGATGATCAATATGAACTTCAAGAAAAACATCCTGGAGGACGAGGAAATAACCTTTCAAAAGGATCATCTTGGGATCTTAGTAGACTAGATGTATCGATTTTTAATTTGTTGCACATAGATTGATGTTTGTTATATTAATAATTTAATTTGAGTGAACAGTTATAAGAGTCACATAATTGTTCCTTGTTGCCTGCTATATATTTTTGTTATGAAAAATACTAAATATGAAGCTTGTATATTAGATAACCTAATTAGAGGAGATTTAATTTCAATTTTTTCCTATTTAAGTATATTCCTAATCTGTAGGTATAGGAGTGTCTATAAGTATGTAAAATATGATTTCAATTAAGCAAAAAGAAAAAAGGAAGTTTTACTCAAATGGCACGCTTCGTTTGTTCGACGTCGTTCCTCGCAAGCGAATGCAGCCTTGATGGCATACCATGCAATACTACGATGCTTCCTAATCAGCAACATACTGAAGATAAAGCTTTTTAAAGATCTTGAATGCTATAAGAAGATAGTAGAAAAATTAAACTACCTCATTGTAATCATGCTCGAGTCGTTTGTTAAACACGGACAAATTTTTTAAGCTCGAACTATAAACGATTTGAAAATGAGCAACTCCTTGTTCAATGGTGTTCAACTCGTTTTAGCTCGAAATAAAGAAATTATATATATATATATATATATATATATATATATATATATATATATATATATATATATATATATATATATATATATAGTGGTCCATGTGGTTTGTTACAAATGTAAGTTACTCTTGCTCCATTTGATATTGATCATGATCGTGTTCGACTCATTTTAACAACTGTTGTGGTCTATGTGGTTGGTGTCATCTATTGCATAAAATTAGCGCAAATTCAAACATAACACACATCTATTTTTTTGTAATTAATTTTAATGAGCTAATTTCGAGCCGAACAAGAACAAGAATACGTAAATAACTAACCACAAACAAGAATATGTAAATCAATCTGAAAACAAACACCATTCACGAGTGATTTTGAAGGAGCCAAACACGAGGTAAGCTTGAACTTGCTCAAGCTCGGCTCGTTTATAGACTTGGTCTTGATATTACATATTCAATTAGCATTATAAGTTAGTTTATGTCTTCTCCCACAATCCATCATTGGTCAGCTCTGGAACAAATATTATGTTATCTCAAGGGAGCTCCTGAACAAGGTATTTTAAATCAGGATCATGAGCATAGAAATATTAAATTTCTCTGATGCAGAATAGACAAGCTCCAAGATTCATCGAAGTACCCACAACTAGATATTATGTTATTATTAGTGGTCATTTGGTCTCGTGGAAGAGTAAGAAATATAATGTAGTGTCATGATACAATGTTCAATATGAGTATCGAACAATGACACAAGCTTCGAGTGAATTGATACTAAATGGATTTTAGGATAACTACTTTAACAAAGTTTGTGGTGTGATAACCAAATTGCAATTCATATTGCTTCTAACAGTTTTTAATGAACGAACGAAGCACATTGAGATCAATTGTCATCTTGTTCGTGAAAAGATTCAACAAAAATTGATTTCTACAGCTCATGTAATGATCGGGAGACAACTATGAGACATCTTCACATAGGCTCTTAATGGAGTAAGTATAACTTACATTTATAAAAAGTCGGGCATGATCAATATCTATACTCCAGCTTAAAAGGGAGTGTTATGGAAAATATTAAATATGAAGTTTGTATATCAAATAACCTAATTAGAGGAGATTTAGGGCGTGTTTGGCATGGGTGGCATAAAAGGCACGGTGCGATGGGGAAACGCCAAAATTTTCTATTTGGAAATCATGTCATACCTACATTTTGGGAAAAGCTAATTAAATGCGGGTTGCGGGTTTGACCCTGCAACCTGCATTTATTTGCTATAATTTTCGTTTTACCCCACAGTTCTCGTGCTCTAGTATCCCGCTCTCGTGTGCTCCTTTCTCCTCTATGTGGCTACGATGGCTAGGGTTGGCTTCGGTGGCCGTTGGTTACCGTGGTTGTTGTAGTGACTAGCCCTTTCTTCTCCATCTCCCCTTTTCTATGTCGCTTCGGTGGCTAGGATTGGCCTTTCTTCTACGGCTCCCCTCTCTGGCTTTGGTGGCTAGTGTTGGTTCCAAACTGTCTTTAGTTTTGGAAAGTTTTAACGTTTCAACGAGAGAGGGCACGGAGCGATATGAGCATTTAGAAGCAAGCCATTTGCTGGGTTCAATGAGGGGTCTAACCCCAACCCACATGAGGTAGGATCTAGTAGTCGAACCAAACGTCCAAAGTTGAGAAAAAGAAAAAAAAATATGTTATTTCATCAAAAGTCAAATCTCCCAATTGGTGGTTTCATGCACCAGTGAGCCTAGTGGGTCACATGCAACTTCTAATCAGCAGGTTATAAGAATTCTGAAAGATCCTCCAGAAATTAATGAGAACATGTCATTTTTACTTGTTCTCCATGAAGTTATTGGAAGACCCGACCAGAAGAGAGTTTTCATATCGATGAAAGTCGTAGGATAAATTACTGGCGATATTACTACGACAACTGGAATGAGTGAATTTCGTAGTATTTGATTGATTAATTTATATTGTTTGGAGTCCAATTTTTCTTTTTTTTTTAATTTGGATATCTTCAAATAATTTCTTACAGTATAGTGTTCTTCATATGCTAATGTTCATGTTCAATGCATTTAAATCTAATTCAATTTTTTTTTATGTGATAGCTAAACAAACGATGAATATCACAGATAGAGAATAACATAATAGAAAAATTACAATTGTATCATGTTTACTGTACGAATATTACGACTCATATATATCTCCTTGCATAACTTCTACGTACATAGGCGACAAGTGGGTTGGGAAGTTGCTTGTGAGTCAACTGACAAGTTTTAGGAATGAAACAGGCTAATTTCACTTATCTGTTGGATTAATTGCACATACATCATGGTCTCCATGACTCATCTAGGATTATTTCAAGAGATGTGCTAGTTACAACCCTCTATATTTTATCATAAAAAGAGTCCATTAAAGGTTACATGGAACACTTCAACATTCATCCAAAACTATCTGCAGATATTTCTCAGCTAGGCTAAATGCTCTGATTAGTTCGACATCAAAAGTTATCCTCCCTAAAAGCCCCACATTCCGAAGCACGCCCGTGCAGATTGCACAGGACCACTGTTATATGTCTTCTTTTAAAGTAGTTTCATGTGTTTATATTTTCTTAAATTTACTTGAACACAATGTCTCTAATATATTTGGTAGTTGTTTTAGGATTGTGTTGGAGCGATTGATGGTACACATGTAGGTACACGTGTTCCCAACAGTGAAAGATTGCATACATTGGATGTTGTGGATCACCAACACAGAATATGATGATTATGTCATTTCAATGTGTGAATTCACATTTGTAATGGTCAGATGGGACGTTAATGCACAACAACCGTACTTTCAACTTTGCTAATGAGAACTTCAATGAACATTTTATATTTGTTTTTTTTATGATGAAAGTATTTATGTCACTTATAATATGCTTTCATTTTATTTCTTGGAAGCTTGTTAATTGCTTTTCGAAATTTCTTTATTTTTTCTTTCGAATAAAATCATGATATGTTTCTACGGTGATATTTATATATGTTAGCTACATAGACAATGAATAACATTGATAGAGAAAGATACAGAAGAAGAATTGCAACTGCATTTTGTTTGAGCTATGAGAAGTAATAACTCATATATTGCTTGATCTTCATGCGTGACATCAACATACAAAGACAGTAAGTGGGATGGAGAGTTGTTTGTAGAGCACCTAACAAGATTTAACAATATGTTCCGTATGATACAGCCCGTACTCATCGATCTTTTAGAAAACTATATCGACATCATGAACTTCATGGTTCCATCAGAATGACTTCCAGAGAGGTGTTAGCTATAACTTTTTACATTTTATCACAGAATTAATATATGAGAGAAGTCATATCATGGACCTTAAACATATTCTTCACAAATCATTTTAAAAAACATCCATGATAAGGACTATCACTTTTCTTCCCCAATCCTTGGATATTAATTTTATTACTTTTTATTGTACATGTCCAAACCGCCTAAATTTAGTTTTAATTATCTTATCTTTAGGGGTGTCAATTCCAGTTGGTAGGCGGGTTTGGGTCCAACCAGAAAATGACCCAATATGAATCGGGTCAAACTGAAACCTACCCGAATAATAAACGGGTTGAATTCTCTGACCTGAACCCGACTCAAAAAATATTTGAGTCAAACCAAACTAGGATTTATCTAGTCGATTCGCATCATATTGACATGTCGGGTCAATTTTTGACACCTAGGGATTTCAATTTGGGTTGGCGGGTTAGGTTCGGGTTTGACCAGAAAATGACCTGGCCCGAACCTGGTCAACCCAAACTTGCCCGAATAATAAATGGGTCAAATTCTCTGACTCGAACCATACTCAAAATATATTTGGGTCAACCCGAGCTCAAATTGTTCGAGTCGGGTTTGAGTTGTGATGGCGTGTCGGATCAATTTTTGACACCCCTACTTATCTACAATAGATGTTACTCTAGCCATTCCTCTAAAATAATCATTCTTCAATTTATCCTCCCAAATTTTTTCCCACATCAACCTTAACATTATTGTTTTCGCAATAGCCAAATTAGCTCTTAATGATTTGAATCCTTATATCATCATCTAACTAATTATAATTAAATAAAATTTACCTTAAAGTCTCAATAATACCCTCTTATTATGCAAATTGGCATGCTACCCATTTTGTCGCCTTTCGTCCCTAAAATGGAGGTTTGAAATTCAAATTATTCATGGTGGCCACGATTTTGGAGTGACTAATGAAGAACGTAGAGTCATTTTAGATTTTGTTTTAGCTTATGATTTTGTAATTACTAATATTTTATTCAAGAAAAGATAGGATAATACTATTACTTATAATAATGTATCTAATTAAGCACAAATTGATTGTTTTCTTGAGAAGAAGAGATCGTAGAAATTGAGGTTTGTAAGGTCATTTCAAGTGAAGATTTAAGTACCCAACATTGATTATTAGTTCTAGATTTTAAAATAAAGAGTTGTAAAATAAAGAATACTATGACTCATCATCTTAGAATTAGATTGGGGAACCTAAAAGACCAAAATAAAATTATGTGTGTAAAATTCAAGATTTCAAAATATGGGATGTTCATGAAAAAGCAAATGCAATGTGGGATAAAGTAACAAACACTATTAAACAAGTGACAAAAACTATAATTAGAGAATCAAAAGAAAAAACTTCTATAAATAAAAATAGTTGTGATGGAATAATAATGTGCAAGAAAAGATAAAATATAATAAGTTATATTGTAAAAATGGGTTTAAATGTAAAAGCTTAGAAAACTAAAAAAAATATCAAACGGCCCGTATGGAGTTTGAGAGAACAATCTGTGAGGCTAAAAAATTATGTTTTAAGTAGTTTTTATAATAGATTAGATACTACTGAGGGTGAAAAATATATGTATAAAGTAGCCAAACAAAGAGAAAAGAAAAGTAAAAATGTAAGTCAAGTAAAGTGTATTAACGATGAAAATCACAAATTGCTTTTCTTAGAAGATATTCAACATGTGGTGAGTTATTTTGATAAATTTTTTAATGAAATTTCTGTAAATACGATTGATTTTAGTGATCTTAATATCGTTAATAATAAAAAAAATGTTTCAATTTCACAGTCGCATTACTAAAAAAGAAGCCGATGAAGCTTTAAAGAAAAACAATGGTGGAAAATCTACAGGACATGATGATATCTCAATTGAAGTGTGAAAATATTTAGGAGTTTTGGGAGTTTCATGGCTCACTAAACTCTTTACTATTAATTTAAAAACTAAAAAATGGCTGAGTGGAGGAAGAGTATTTTGGTCCCCATTTTAAAGAATAAAGGAGTGCAAATTATAGAGGAATTAAGTTGATGTGTCATATTTTAAAATTATGGGAGAGAATAATTGAACATAGTTTAAGACGTATTATAAAGATCTCTCATAATCAATTTGGAATTATGTCGTGCAGGTCTACTATGGAAACTATACATTTATTGAGAGATTTGATGGAGAAGTTCATAGATAATAAGGAGGATATAAATATGATTTTTATTGATTTAGAAAAAGCTTACAATAAGGTTCCAAGAGATCCTTTGGAGAGTTCTTGAAGCGGAAGGTGTTGATATGACTTATATTCAAGTCATAAAGATATGTATACTAGAGTTGTTACTTGTGTTCGAACTGAAGGAGGATTGACCAAATATTTTGCTATTTCTGTTGGATTACATCAGGGATGGGCTTTAAGCCCATATCTTTTTGCTTTAGTTATGTATGGTCTTACTGGACATTTACAAGTGAATGTACCATTGTGTATGTTTTTTGCTGATGATATTCTTCTAGTGGATAAGACGAGAGAAAAAGCCCAAGGAAAACTTGAATTATGGAGGTCTACATTGGAGTCTAAAGGCCTTCATTTGAGTAAAACTAAAACTGAATACATGGAATGTAATTTTAGTAGGAGTAGCTCTATTGACAGAAGTGTAACTTTGAGTGATCAAATTATTAAAAGGCGTGAAAGATTTAAATATCTTGGATCTGTTGTTCAAAGCGATGATGATATAGATTGGGATGTTAATAGTAGAATTCATGTTGGTTGGATGAAGTGGAGGAATGCTTCAGGCCTTTTGTGTGATAGAAAAGTATCGCTTAGACTGAAAGGAAAATTTTATAAGATGGCGGTGAGACCTGCAATGCTCTATGGCCTTGAATGTTGGCCTTTAAAAAAATAAGTTTAATACTAAGTTAAGTGTTGTCGAGATGAGAATGATTAGGTGGATGAGTGGTTTTACACTTAGAGACAAAATGCGAAATGAATATATCCATGATATGGTTGGTGTAGCTCCAGTGACCGACAAAATTTGAAAGAGTCGTTTTAGATGGTTTAGTCACATTAAGCGTCGACTATCTGATGATCCAATTAGGAGAGCATATGTTTTAGATTCGACTTATGTTAAGAAAGACAGAGGTAAACCTAGGAAGACTTGGGCTTATTGGATAAAAAATGATCTTAATTTATTAGAACAAAATAAAAATATGACACTAAATAGGACGCAATAGAGAAAAAGGATTCATGTAGCCGACCCCACGTAGTGGGATTAAGGCTTTATTGTTGTTGTTGTTGTGGTCATCTTTTTCAACAAAGATCTTATTATATTCACTTCTAATGCATATATCATGTAAAGTCTATAGATCTCTAATATCGTGTATCAGCTATTTTATTTTATTTTTTACTTACTGAGTACAAATTTTTACTCTTTTTATACTTCCTAAGTACCAAGTTAATAACATCAATCATCAAAAGTTCATTGTTCTGATGTGACGCTGCACTCTTTTTAAGACTTCTAACTTTCTTAAAATCATTATAAACATCAACAAAAATTTAATAATTATTCTCATTTAAAAGCATTTTTTTTCTTTTCATAAATATTATTTTATATCTTTTTACCCAATCACCAAATCTCCTTTAGGCACACGATCTATTCTAAGATTTTCCTCAAATTTTTTAGGACATACTCTCACAGAACTACCCACTTTATCTAACATCGATCGAGTTTGGCTCAATTACAAAATTTCAATATTCACTCTTAGCAACATTTCTTAAAAGATTAATAATTTTGCACATTTCAAACTCACCCACCTTATCCTTTAAGAAAATAACCTTTAGATAACAATCTTCACACACCTAATATGTACATCCACAACTAATGCTATACAATGTGCAATCAAAGCAACTCCTAGAATCTCTCCATCAAAATAAATTATAAAATTTATTATTTAGTAATGCTTTTGGTTTTCTAAGCTTTTAAAACAATTGGCATAGGCATTCAGATATTTGCAGCAGTTGTTCTTGAAAGGCACAACATTGAACTTGCATCTATCTCATAGCTTCATGACCAAGGCAACACACCAATAGAGCAATTTGCACCTCTCTATGAGATTGACAGTTGAACAATCACAATACCAAATAGCATATCATAATAGCAACGACACATTATTATATGAAGCCTTAGTAGAATGATTAATTGATATAACACAAGTAACATAGGGTCCAATTATCAGAGAAACAAAAAACTAGGCCACTTAAAGGGAGCATGATAAACATTTAATTAAATTAGAAACATTTTTTTATTGCACTTGTATTTTCAATTTATAAAACTTATTTGTATTCTTTGGTTTCATGAAATTTTGTGGAGAAATGTTAAAACACTTTATTCCATATGAGTAAATCTTTACATTTGTATAATAATAAACTTAGATATAATTAATTATAAATTTATATAATTAATAACAACAAATCAAGCTCTTTGGATAGGCCAAAGAGAAGAAATCTCTCTAATTAATTCAAAATAGAGCCCCCCTCTCCCATTCTTTTTAATTTCTTATTTATGTATTAGTATTTGTAAAATGATTCTTTAGTGCTTATTTGTTGTAAGAATGATATTTTGAATTGTGTAGAGAAATTTCCTCATCTTTCAATAGGCCCAGAAAGCTGTATTTAAATAAATAATTACATAAATTTATGTAATTAGTTATTTTCCTTATAATTTTATAATTATCTCCGCATAAATTTAATGATTTACTCTTGCGGAATAAAATCTGTAAATTTTCTCCACAAACTTTCATAAACTAAAACACATATAAAGTCTTACAAATTAAAAATAAAATTTCAATAGAAAATTAAACTCCTAATTTAATCAAATATTCTTTATACTTATTATAATTGGCCAAATTTTCTTGTCGCACTAACTCCTTGTCACTCAACACTATGTTGCATGTTTTGCATCAAGTAGAGTTATAGACAGGATTTTGTAAAATCTTGTAATAAAGGCCAATGATGTAGGACGTCTATGAAAACATTCTCAATTACATTCCATTTGGAATCATGATCAGTATAGCAAAACTTATCATACTTAAAATCCCAATGCAGCATTCTCACTCAAAAATGAATTATAAAAATCTAAACAACAGCTTCAATGCATGAAATCCATAAAATCAAAATTAAGAGATTTGCAATTTTTTAAAAAATATAATCACAAAAAAAAAATGAAACCATTCAAAGGGAACCATGTCAATCTATAAAGAGACATGGTTGGCCTTTATTTAGTCTGAAGGTAGTTCACCTGGATTACTACAAGAATCTTATGGAAGTTAGAAAAATAAGGCGAGTTATAGACTAGTTTGAGGGTATTGTTCTAGTAAAAGATATAACATATGCATGATCAAGAAGTTGCATAAATACATTCTGCTAGATTTATCCAAGGCGCGAACATGATCTCTAAGTACCAAATTGATCAATAGCATAAAAGCCTGCAGATAATGAGAGTAAATGATTTTCACAGCATCTCAAATTTCTTAAAGTGGAGACAGTTTATTCACTACATTCATTCCTGTAAACTTTACAAGCACTGGCAATGAAGAAATCAATAATTTCATTCTTAATATGACTGACTTCATGATTTTGCAGGCATTTTATGCAAAATGAGAGGATAAACTATTCACACTTCTCCAAAACAGTAGAAGACAAAAAAAACAAAGCCAACTTTTTGATATCCATTGGAAAAAATAAAACATGAGAATATTTAGTAAAGGTTTGCTACATGAAAATAAGGATCTGCAATCAGAATCCTCTGTCAGACAACATAAAGGTAAAAAATCAGCACCTAAACATCAACAGCCAAAAGAAAAATTCTTCGTTTAGCAATTTATACCATCACTGCTCTTCGTTTCAGGTATCAGAAATCAAGCAACCTCCCGTCACTGCTAAGATTGATTAAAAACAAGCAAGAATTCCATCACAAGAACATGAAGATTAAATGATAGAGAGATAATCTCAAGTATCTTGAAATTTCTAAATACATTAACTAAGTCCATAAACATTGATTTAAAACTTCAAATACAAAAAGCAGAACTCATGCATTTAGATGCCGCAACTATTCCTAACAGCAGAAACAATTTAAGCCCTAACAAACTTTATAATTAATAAGAAAGGTAACTAAACCACAAAAAAAAAAGCTCAAGCAGAACAGAAAGATTAATTAACCAGTTCAAAAGACTAAAGCAGCTAATCAAGCACTCAACCAAAAAAAGGCTAACGATTCCCTCCCACTGTCATATTCTAAACGCAAATAGTGCCCCTTTCTGTAAGAAGAACTAATTACTTCTGCAAAACAGTGAGCCCGCTATTTCATCAAGAGTCTTTCCATAAGAAAGAGAAGGAAAGCCAAATTCAGCAAAAGACAGCAAGCCATAAATGCAACTCAAAAGCGTTAACCTCACAAGATCGGAAGCCACACTCTCACAGCTTTTCCATGAGACATTAATTTCAGTTCAGTAAAGACAAACCTCAGCTAGATCTGATAACTATCATCCCCAGAAAACCACAATGCCCCACAACACTTCACTAGAAAGAATCAACAAAAACCTAATACAAGAAGAAGAAGAAACAACAACAAGAAGAAAAAGAATACCAGAAATTCTGCGTGCGAAGTCTCCGCACTGTCGCCCCTGCTCACGCTTATTTATAGTCCTCTGCTAAGGCGGAGTTTATCTCCTCCATTATTTAATTCTTACAGTCCCTTTTAACGGACATCATGACATTAATGAGTTTTTTTTTAGAAATAATATTATTTTATTCAACCTTTTGCTTTTATTTATTTTTTAGTAGACTTTATTTTTAAAAATAGAATTTTTTTTTTTAATGTTGAGATATACAAATTAAAAACAAAGGAGTCATTTAATGAATTATATGTGCAAAAACATTAAAAATGCAAATTTTAAAACAATGAAACTTATTTTTAAAAATAAGTTATTTAAATTTATACATTTTCTTTATTTTTGTGATACTAATGTTGACATTATGTTTTAGAGAAGTTTACAACATAGCAGTTAAACTTTCATATTTACATTTCTTAAAGTTTTGGGGTGATAAATTATGCATGAGAAGGTGTATTTAACTTCTAAAAAAATTAAAATAGGTGATGACATTGTTTCCAGTATGGTTGTGCTGAATATAAAATTGTCAGGGCGGCATGCCTGATGAATAGAGTAGCAAGGGGAGGGGGAGAGAGAACAAGGACAGCAAAAGCATGTTATAGAACATGAAACTCGTGTAACATTTATTCATGAAATGGATCCATATTTATAGAAATGAGGGGATCTATGATTATACATTTGTTCATGAAGAGAGCTTAAATCAACATGTCCTCAGACGTTGCATCAAAATCCTCACTTAACAGAAAAGGCTGACCGTTAAAAGAATAACCCTACGGAGATTTCAAGAGTAGTTTCAATGGTATTGAGACCCCCTTCACATTGGTGCTGAGATCGAGTTGTTCTTGCTCAACACTTCTTACCACCCAGAGTTAGCATGCCTAGTACTGCTCTTAGTTTCTCCAAATGGTGATGATCTCTCCACCCGAGAACTCTACTGCAATGTTGTATGTTGAGACCAAAACCTTGTAGTCGTCAAGCAAGGTCGACTGAAGATTGCTTTGTAGGTTGGTGACAAATCCACCACCATGAACTCCTCAATGTAAGTAAGCTGCTTCTCACCTTCTCACAAAGTGATTGCTGGTACAATTATTTTCAGTGCTTCATTCCTATCACCTGAGAGCCCATAGAGTGGTCCAGCTAGTGCAGATAGTCGGTCGACCATGAGTCCCATCTTGTTAAACATTTACTTGAATAAAATATTCATAGAGCTACTAAAGTAGACCAAAATAATACATATCTTGTAATTATTTATCATTCTTGTAATGATGATAGCATTGTTATGAGGGTTCCCTTTGGGGGCAAATTTGGGCCTGTGAAGATGATTGACAAGTGAGTGTGGTGCTTTGGAGCAAAAGCGGCTCTGCACAGTTCTATTAATCAGAGTGTTTTTGGATAGGCTCGCCAAGACAAATTTCCACCACCTCCAAAAATTATTGACACTATCCTTATAATGTGTATTACATTTTATCATACTAATTAATTTAAAATTTCTTTAAATGGAACATTTCCCTACCTTTTGGCCGCTGCCTCTGGCGCCATAAATTTATGCTTTCTATCTCTTATCAAATCTTTGACTAGAACCTATAGGTGTTGAAATTCCTCTGTATTGTGTCCATGTCCCCTATGGTAACCACACTACATCTTGGTCTCCTGAAAAAAAAAACCTTGATGTTCATTGATGGCACTTTTTTTAAGTAATCTTTATTTTGAATAACCACTACTAGCTCCAGCATCAAGATTTTAAGTGGAGTGACCTTTGTCATGATCATTCGACGGTCGCTCATGGTAACAATTTGGTCGTTGGTTAGGATATGGAGCCCAGCCTTCTCGACCATGATTCTTGTATGCCCCTGTTATCCTAGGCCAACTAATGATCTTCGTATCATGGTGGACTGGTAAGACACAAATCTTCCCTCTATCTCCATCTATTTTCTCCAGTGGCCCTCATCTGTAGACAACGGGTAGTTGATTCAACTCTAGCTGAAGCATGGGTGGATTACACTCTTCGACTGAATGTGTTTGTTGGCTAGCTTCAATAATTTGACTAAGATTTTTGGTCGTTGGAGGTCCAGAGCATGGCGGAAGGATCTCTCATTTAGTCTTTGAGCTAAGGTATCGAATGCCACCACATGTTCTACATCCCGTACCTTCAATATTTCTTTATGGAATTATATCTCAAATGGTCAGAGGCTCTCACTTTTCCCCTACATGATTTGTAATAGGGCTATGAACTCTTATACGACTTTTGGTTGTTAGAAAATTGTGCCATGAACATTCTCTTGTGGTCGGTGAAGGAATTATTCACTCAAGCTGGTAGTCCACTCAATCATCTGAGGGCTGACTCCCTCAACATCATGAAAAATAGGAGACACTTTGGAGTGTCAGTAATCCTCAACAAACAGGTGGTCGAGTCAAAAGAGGTAACATGGTCGGTTATGTCAATTCAACCTTTGTTGGATTACAATGATGGTATCATGAATTTCTTCAGGGGTGAAACTTTAGAAATCTATTGAGAGAACACATTCTCCACCTGATAGGGGGCCTCAATGTGATCTAATCACTGTCTGTCAAGTTGTGTCAACCCCCAACACTGTCCTGGTACTGGGAGTCCACTTGTCTTTTTTAAGCTTGAGTTTTCCTTTGGCTGTTGGGAAATTGACCTCCCTCTCTAGAGTTATTCTCCCTGCCTTGAACAACTGCTTCTCGGACTAATTCCATCCTTTGGCTCATCATTTGGTCCTTCAGCTCTTATATTTATTGTTGCACAACTCCATGGTGCACACCATGTCTGCAATGCATCTATGTGGTTCAGTTCTCCTCATGCTTCTCCTCTTCTTATTATTATCATGATTCACACTCACTGAACCTTTTTCAGTATGTTGAATCTGAATTTGTCCTGGATTGACACCGAAGGAATAGAGCCTAGGATAGACGGGAGAGAGAGAGAGAGAGAGAGAGAGAGAGAGAGAGAGAAATGCATTATCATGGTTCAAGGAGTTTACTTGTCTTTATGAGCCTGAGTTATCCTTCGGTTGTTGGGCAATTGACCTTCCACTCGAGGGTTATCCTCCTTGCTTCGAGCTACTACTTCTCAGATGAATTCCTTCATCTGGCCCATCCTCTGATACTTCAACTTTTATATTTATTGTTGCACAACTCCATGGTGCACTCCATGTCTGCAATGTCTTTATAGTTCGTCTCTTCTACTGGTGTTGTTCCTCTTCTTATTGCTGACATGATCCACACTCACTGTACTTTTCAAAATGTTGATTTTGAATCTTTCTAGAAGTCACACCCAATGAATAGAGCTTAGGATAGGGGGAGAGGGAAGGGGGAGAGAGAGAGGGGGGGAGAGGGATGCATAATAATGAACAATAAAATGTATTTTCTGTTAGCCTTTATTGATAAAAAAAATTCCCTTATTTATAGGAGATGGAGGTACAATGAGTGCAATAACATGCTTACCTTTGCGTAATGGGGGAGATACAGGGTATTTTAGGTATTTTTCGTAAATGAGCTTATGAATCAGCTACCCTATCGCTAGGTTGATTGAGATCAAAGGGTCTTAGTTTGGCAAGGCTCTTCCATCTGACTGC
Source organism: Phalaenopsis aphrodite (assembly GCA_003013225.1). NCBI lineage: Eukaryota > Viridiplantae > Streptophyta > Magnoliopsida > Asparagales > Orchidaceae > Phalaenopsis > Phalaenopsis aphrodite. The sequence goes on from NEWO01000203.1 coordinate 1,074,827, forward strand.
AATGCATTGGGCTCCCGACCAGCTTCTGATGGTCTTCAGATTGGTTGGGCTTGGCTTGGTTTGTTTTTGATGATTTTTTATCGTTCAAACTTGGCTCGATTGGCTTGAGTTAACCGGTTGACTTATCTAGTCTAGTTATTACCTATCAATCCCAGAAGGAAGAACCTCCATCTACAAGTTAAAGTTGGGCTATTGGGATGCTTTTTGAGTATATCATGGTAAAGTCCTCAGCATCCTACTGAAAAGACTTAGAGACTCTTATGAGATGACTGATAATATCGGTGCGAGAGTTGATTTGTTGTCTTATATCAGCTTGGTGTGTTTTGATCTTTGGCTCAGATAGCTTTCGTCCAATCGACTTCAGGTCTCGATATAAGGGATCTGCACTTGGTTAATTAAATTATTTAATCTTTTGGTGACGACTCTCACACTCCCTTTTATGAGCCCTCTCAGCCTTATCTTTCTCTATCTTTGTCGTTTCATTATCTCAAAATTCATGCCCACATATTTATAAGACACAATAAATTAGCACGGACGTCCCATTTTAAGTCCAACTTTGATGCTTTTAATTTTCTAAGTGCTATCCAAAAAAACCGATGTGGAGAGCTGTCACGAAAACAGATATAGCCAGCCTCATTCAGAAACCACATGCTTTCCTCTCTGTTTACGGCACTCCCCACAAATTTAATGCGTTCAAATTATATATATATATATATATATATATATATATATATATATATATATATATATATATATATATATATATATATATATATATATATCATTTAAGTTTAGGTTGACCATCGCCAATTAAGAAGATAATGTAGCATATATATCATCATAGAATGCTACAAAATGAAATTCAAATTAGTTGTCCAGTTGGAGGACTGCTCATTGGCTTTTACAAAGTTGACTAGTAGCAATAGTGGATGCATAAAACATTGAATGGGCACTCACATTCGGTAGTTCAAAAGATCAACTGCATGTTTAATAAGTAGATGTTGATATTAGGGATGGTCTGTATGTAATCATCTCAACATTACAAAATCAGTAGATTTCTGATAGCTATAGCATTTGATGGCATACAAATTTGTATATATGACGACTAATGTTTCATGCTTGGCGTAAATCAATTTTCAAATGACTTGACGCCGAGTTAGTGTAATATCTTGTAATGTATTTAAAATTGTAAGGTTCAAATTATTTCTTGATGTATGCATACTACAAATAAGATCTTACACAATCATGAGTAGCACATTCATTTTGTATGACCATACTACCATTTTGTTGTCCAATCATGACAATGATCAATCATTAATGTGCAAGCCATTCCTATTGTCGTTACTAGTTTGACAAATTTTCAAGAACGAATATATAAAGAAGAAGAAACTCATATGTAGGCTACGTTTTACGTAAAATGCATGTATTGCTCACGATTTACGTAAAATGCATGTGTAGCCCACGTTTTACGTAAAATGCATGAGCAGACAACATGTCACCTTAAATGCACCTTCATGTTATGTTTTTCCCATTCTCCCCACTATAAAAGCATCTCGCTCCCCCCTCCATCCTCTCACTCTCTCTGCCCACTCTCTCCCGTCCATGTCACTGCCATCCCGTCCCCCACTTTACCAAACTTCCCTTTGCGGCCGATGTGGCCCCTCCCCCACCTTTAAAAGATTACTTGTTGAAGTTACGAAAAAACTGGTTCTTTCTAGCTTTAATATTTAATGAGATTTATTTATGAAATATTTTTTTTGATTGAAAATTTTTTGCAAAGCAAATTTTTTTAATAATTTTTTTTGTCATATTATTAATCAAAGAAAATAAAATTATTTTTTTAATGTATATTTAATGGGCTATTTAAAGCATATACCAGATACAAACAAATTTGTTATATGATAACTATAAATTACAAAACTACTATTTGGGCATGCATGTTAAGAAGCCCCTTTTAAAAATTTATCTTTATAGAAATAGTATATTTATTATTATTATTATTATTATACATAGGCATATATATATATATATATATATATATATATATATATATATATATATATATATATTAATTTGAAAAGTTTTTAAGATTGAGTACAATGATAATTTAATCATTCAAATTATGCCAAAAAATTTATTATTATTATTTCTTGACATTTTTTATATTAAAAATCTATTATCTCATATGTATTATTCTCTAACTTTTATAAGATATTAGGATAATAATTTTTTATAATATATCGGATCCGGTCACACAATTAATATAATGCAATTTATGGAAAAATTATTCCATACGAACACCGCATACAGAGATGTTTGCGGTGTCCGATCGTCACCGTCAGTCACTGCAAAGATGTATTTTGGTGGGCCCCACTTTCAACTTTTTTTTTAATTTCTAATTGTAGTGATCGACGGTGGAGATTGGACACCGCATGCATCTCTTCATGCGGTGTCCGTATGGAATAATTTCTCCAATTTATGGGGGTGATGGAGACTCTAAAATTTTATGATGTATATGAAGAAATTTATCTTAATATGCTATTCACATTAGTAAAATATAGTTTATAATTTTGATGTAGATGAACCAGCCAAAAAAAAAATATTAAAATTTTATATAAATTATCTAAATCGTTGAAATAATCTATAATGAAAGTTACCCAAATTATTAAAATTATACACTTATTTTCATGCATATATGTTGATATTATAATGATTATAGTATTTCATATACATGTATATAAATATTAAAGTTGAAAGGTCTAATGTGTAAATAAATATAAAATTGTGTCCTAGATATACAAATTTCTCTTTTTGGTATTTTTGTAATTTAATTATGAGTATTTTATAACAATTTTTAAATATTTAAAATAAAATTTATAAATATTTTGAAAACTATTGCAACTCCTAGAGATATTTATTTATAATTTGTTATTTTATATTCTTTTATCAATTTTTTATATTTTATGAACTTTAAAATGTGTGCTTATTAATGCATGTATATGCATGATAAAAATATTAAATTCATAATTATATGTATAAATTTAATTTTTTTCTTGATATTTATTTTCATCAAAGTATTTAGATAAACTAAACTAAACATATTAGTTTTAATTAAGTTAGTAAATCTAATTATATTTTATAATTGTGTCATATAATTAAACCACTTTTTTTTTGTCAAAAAAGTGGGAAACTTAAGTAATGCTTCATGATCTAGTTTGATTATGAATATGTATTAATTGATTGTGAATATATGTCAAAGCATTGTCCATATTAATGACACCCCATCAGCGTGTGAGGTCGATAAGACCAACCGACCAAGATTATGACACCTGTTGTTTCTTAGTCGATGGTGCTCAAAGACGGAGAAAGAGGTTGTACTCCCCCGAAGGCATTCACACAATGAAAAGAGTCAATCTACGTCAAGGGTCGGGAGAAGTTGCTCCTCTGTCTGAATCTTCTTGCCCCCTACCTACTTTCTGCATGATTTTAAGACTTACAGGACATTGTCACTGCGGTCAATCGACAGATGGACTACTTGAGAATCGAATGGGCTATATTGAATGATAATTGGAGCAACTTTTTGAGTGACACGCCAGATTCGTCTTGAGCGCGACCAGAAGGATGAAAGTAGTGACATAGGCGACATATGGCTGCCATAACCCAAGTTGTTATTTTTCAATTTGCATATCAACCTAGATGTAGATGAAATAGTAAGTGCTTCTTTATTACTTGATAATCATTAAGAAGATTGGTATGGTTTTAAATATTTCATCTTTGAAAGATATCATTTACATTTTCTAAATTTGACACTTCTAAGAAGGCGTTTTTCAAATTTATTTGGGGACTTATAATCATACCTTTCATATATAAAGACCATCACTCCACAGTTGAAGTTGGAAACACCTATGTGAAAGTAATAACTTTGAAGTTGTGAGTGATGTTTTGAAAGAAGTGCATATGAAAACTAAATAGCAAGTTGTCTGATATGTTTGAATTGGATCCTTATTAAACACAAAATTTTGCACTTGTGTCTAGTAAATTTGTGATCCTGATGAAATTGTGCATTTTTTCGTCAAAATATTATATAAAAAAGGTGTTAAAGTTAAATATACCTTACAATATTCATTGCAATACGAGTAACAAGATGTCTTATTTACTGGGGTGCTTTGATGGAGAGTTACATGTAATTGATGGTTTTGCCTCGCATATATTGCGGAAGAAATCATACGATACAAGTATCACAACTAATAACATTAAATGAACTAAAGAGAAAAATATTATGTTTACAATGACAAGATAGTTCAATGCATACCATAAATTTGGTTTGTCGGCTTCTAGTGAGTGGCTTATTTACCGCAACTCAATTGATGATGATGAATCATGCATTTTTTTTCTTTTAGAAGCTACTAAACACAAAATAGTAGTCGACATGGAGGTTGAGGCCTTACATATGGAGGACATCAACATTGATTTGACCTTAAATCTGCCTGCGAGGCAACCCGAAAGAGTGATAGAAATGCTGAGGTCTGCAAACTATACATGTGAGATTTAAATCTTTATTTTAGTTTTTTTATTGTGTAATTTAATTTATAAATCATTTACCTAGTAGCCCTCCTCCACAATCATTAAACACATACAAAATTAGATGCTCTAGTCGACATGACAAAGCAATGGTTGATAAGGTTGACCATCAATCCTTTGACTTCTCACATTTATTTCGACCTTATAATAGTAGAAATGTCGAGCCCTTCATATAGGAAACATCTATTGGGGCACATATGGATATTAATGAAAGTAGATATTAAATTATGGATAGCGGGATAAGTGAAGACTTAAGTGGATCGTAAGCTAGTGAAGGTCATGATATACGAGAATTTGACACTGAGGAAGTGTTGCCAAGGCATCATATATTACAAAAAAAAATAATAACAATAAAATTCCATATTGAATGTACATAACCTTGACTCAATGTGGGAGAATAATGTATATACGAATCAAATTTGTGCAACTGAGGAGTGGGACATAACTACTAATCATGATGCTTTGTTTGTCTAATTATCCATATTTGAAGAAGATAAATTCCATATGAGCTTCAAGATGGATGTCATTGTCTAGTAAGTAGTAGCTACAATGTGTATTAAATAGCTAGTCTATTGTTAAGAATGTGTGGTAAATAGTAACACACTAACTATACAATGTGTGCAAAGAGATAACTCAACACACCCGTGTCATTGGTGACCACATGCTTCAAAAGTATTCTCTTAGGGAGTACTCGGAAAATCTCTTCATTTGGACCACATTATAGGTGTACCCGTCTAGTTATGTCAAGCGGTCATCAAAATTGCACCTCAAGATTTATTTATCATTACATAGGAGCCATTTTATGACAACATTTTGATTTGAAGCCAAAAAAAAATTATTGCACAAATGGAATCCAAATTTAATATTGTTATTACATATATTAAAGTTCGAGATACATGAAGAAAGGTCATAAAGTTGATTTTTGTGAGCTTTGAGGAGTTGTACTATTCATTATTTCATATGATGGAAGTTGTATGTATAGAGATACTTGGATTTGTCCATAAAATTCCAGTTAGCATTAATACACTATTTCATGGAATTGTCAAGGCATTCGGGTCAAGCATACATGGATGGAGATTCTATCAAACAATACTAAGTGTTGATGGGACATGCTATAGAGGAACTCTACTAACTATCATAGATATTGATGAAAATAGTGGTCTCTTTTCTCTAGCATTCACAGCGGTTGAGTTTGAAAATAATGAGTTTTAACTATGGTTTCTACGATTCTTACATAAATTATAGTGTAGTTGAGCCGTTTTGATCCCATGCAAACCTTTGCATGATATCAAATATCATTTAGGGTTACTTAGAGAATGTAAAAAAGGTATTTCCATGGGCTGCACATAAAGTGTTATTAGTGACATCTAGGAGAGAATTTTAAGAAGAAATTGTGTTGCCTCGCCATTATTGATGTTGGTATTGTTTGTGATAAAATGCAATGGAAAGGAAACATTTGTGAGGAGTGTACATTCAATAGACACATGAATGGGATAAAAAATGATAAAATGTATGTGTTTAATTGGTTAGTTGAGCGAGATATTACAAAAATGGTCATTAGTGGATGACTAGAGGTATAAATTTGGTATTATGACCACAAATGCTTCTGAATGTTTTAATGTGGTTCTAAGACATACCCGAGAACTCGATCAAAGTTACAATATGTTCAATTTATTATAAATTTAGTTTCATTATTTCTAAAATGTTTCAGAAATATTTCAGAATGGATTGAATTGGATAATACAGTATTTATTTCCCGTATAAGAGTAGCTTTGCAAATATTTGAACTTGAAGCCCCCACGACCAATTTGTATAAACTTACATTACTACCAATTCTTTCATATGGGGTGTAGGGTATTTCAAGCGGATATCATCTCATCAGATGATTATTCGTGTACATATAAGAAGCTGCAAAAATATCATGTCCCATGTGTACATTCAATTGCAGTCTTGAGGATGAAAAAAATTAAACCGTCTCAAAATATTTTACAAAAAATTTTTATAGATAGACCTACTAATCAATTTTTTCACACGATACCAGAGAATGAGGTATGAGCACAATACAATCATCGACAAGGAATTCTATCTTTACTTCCTCCTCTATTTAGATGACAATGTGGTAGGCCAAGATCTAGCAGAATTAGAAATACAATAGATAAGACTAGAATAATTAGGATAATAGTATGCAATATTTGTAAGATTAGCGGGTCACAACTGTGTGATGTGCCCCAATAACCCAAATTCAAACATGTATTTGATGTAAACTATCATATACGATAATTGTTTTTTTATAAAACTTATGCTTCTCTCTAATTATTATACAGGGATAGCCAAGATCGCAGGTGCGGGGGGCCGCCACCTTGTTAGATGTAGTTTGACCAAAGAACAAGTTAACCGATTAATAACAAATGTTATTTCAAGCATAAACTTGTCAAGAGCATATTATAGAGCATCATACCCTAATAAGGTAATATACATATATTTTCTTGTTAATAAAACTGAAATATAAACATAATATCATGTCGGGTTTTATTTTCGCATCGACATGAGGGATTTGAATGTCATGTAGATTCAAAGATTTTGGTTGTTCAAATAATCAAGCACGTTATCAATAGTAATAAACCACTTCAAAAGGTAAAAATACAATTTTTGCAATGGTTTTGATTATTCAAACTAAAAAGACATTGGATATCTGCACTGGTCTACAATTTAAACCCGATAAATTATTTCCTCTATATAATCTGAAAACTAGATAGGGTAAGCCCTTATAGTTAACTATAGATTAAACAATCAAAGTTACTTAAGAAAACTCTATATTAATGTAGCAATTTTGTCCTCAAGAAATTTCTAAGTTTAGGTTTCCACGATTGGGCATTGGATTTCCAAATGGGAAAAGCTCAAAATTTGAATAGTTATTAATGGAGGTCAAAGAGAGAAAAGGTAGGGGACACTTGGAGATACTGAGGAAACCTCAGTAGTATCCCAAACAATTTTATTATTTGACAATTGACTTTTTTTCAAGAAAAAAAAATTAATGTTTCATGTTGATATTTTATTGGATTATTAGGACTTATGCTGCTTGACATAAAATAACACAGGATCCTAAATGTGAGGATTTACGGCGTAACTCGATGAAAAACTTCGAAGTCTTATGGTGAAGTTTGCCGAGAGAAGTGAAACTTTGGAACCCTAATCTAAAACATGGAACGTAATGTATTTATAACCCTGCTTATAAAGGGATGCCATCTAAGCTACCTAATCTCCTTCAAAACCTTACATGATCGTCTCGATGATGCAAGATAAGGTAGGTTGTTATTTATTAGGAATAATATGTCTTAAAACTTGATTATAAATCAAGTTGCTTAAGTATATATGCTATGCATAACATCCTAAGACTAATGCAAATCCTAAGACTGATGCAAACACATTTTAAAATTTTAAATTTAAATATTTTATGCCTCACCACACTCAAATATTTAATTGTATTAGTCTTGAGTACATTGAAGCAAGCTGTGTAATGGGTTATGCAAGTCCTTGATAATGAATGCATAAAATCTCTGTTCAAAAGACCAATCAATATACATAGGCAAAACTCACTGTGTATGGTAGTGTTTTTCATATGTCAAAACACCCCATTCCGTGCAATAAGTGAGGCCCCAAAGACAAGAAAATATGAGCAACATGTTATGCATATGTCTTCAGATCATGTTATCGTTCGTATTCCTAAATCGAAAAAGAGTTTCTATTTGGTTTTATTTGATGTCAATCGATGTCGTTTAGATAAATGTTATTTCTATGGTTGTGAGTGCAGTGATTTATGTGATTTAGTTTTAGTTACAAACTTTATTTTAAAAAGTTAAGTTGAAATTGCTTAGGTTGGGGTAGAGGGTTTAGTCCTTATGTGAGCATACCAGTGATCGAAGCATAAGGCAAAAAGATGAATATCAACCTATAATTTGGGTAGACCTATCCAATGAAGACAAACTGACAGTATGGGCGCCAACCCTAACTTATGTCAAACTCATCAACTGACATCATCCGAACTACCCTTGATGGTTTAGTTGAGGTTCATCGTTCGCTTCTTGTTTCAGTTATTTTGGATAGTTTGGATCTTTATTGTCAATTGACCATAACACTTCTTAACTCTATGAAACAAAATATGACTCAAGGAAAAGAACTCAGGTTACTACAACAACTTATTTATTTATAGCAGGCTTGCAAAACAGAGTTAACATACCCTAATAACATATAAACTAAATCTATAAAATTTACTAATCATTACTATTCTCTCGCTCTCTCTCTCTCTCTCTCTCCCCTTCTTACCCTCTAATCTTTGAGGTGTGATTCATAGACAAATCAGAACTCAACAATCTGTAAGTAAAATTTCCATTTTTTAAATTTGCTCAACAAAATAATAATTTTCATAAATTAAATTGTTTGTAAAATATAATAAGATAGAAGACTAAAGCAAAATATAATAAGAAAGAGGCTAAAAGCAAAGGAACAAGATCTAACGGTCATAAGTGATTAATGTTCAAGTGGATGTCCGATGGATCTCGAGTCCAAAAAAGTCAAAACCATCCCTATACTCCTCAATGACCTCATTGGGCGGAAAGCAATCTGTTTATAAAGGCCTTGCAATGTCAGCCAATTCAGAGGCATATTCTAAGGAATATAATTTGGGCCGGATTGTTCAATTAAATAAGATCCACTTATCTTTATTATTTATTTATTTATTTATATATTGACTTGCATCATCAACCGCACATTAACTAATTTATACATTTCAATATTTTCTTAAAGTTTTTAAATTTATTATAAATAAATATAGTAAGAAATCTAATTTATGGCATCTTTGTGACAGCTGCAGCTTATTTAAAAATAGTTATCAAACTGCGGAATAATAATCTGACGCTAAAAAAATTGTGATAGCTACTACAAGTTTTTTTTTTTTTATATAAGTCAAATCATTGCTAGAAAGTTTTCACTGTATCTAGTCAGAAGTGATGGGAAAACGTGGATTTTAACGGTAGTCTTTTGAAAAAACTGTCAAAGCACAGGCAAAACTGCGGTGTGGTGCTGCATTGCCACCGCACTGCTGCCCCAAATTGGAGAATATGTTTCTGAAGTTCGAACGTGGGAAAATATTTGCGTACATAAGACGTACGCAGCACTGCGTGCATCATGGGTTTTTCAGGGGGTACAAGGAGGTTATATTCGGGGTATACCCCCCTGTAACCTCCGTATAACTTATTTGTTCCCATGAAACTACAGAAGCGCAGAACTCATTTGTATGTTACATGTAGGTTACATGGAGGTTACAGAGGGGTATAACCCCGATATAACCCCCTTGTACCCCCTGAATAACCCCTGGACGTACGCAGCGTTGCGTACGTCTTATGTATACAAATCTTTTCCCAGAACGTGAGCTGCATCCGATAACATTTACGATACACTGGGCGGTGTTTCTTTTTCTTCGCTGCGCCCGGTATATCTCGTCCGTTATTTGGATGCCGCTCGAGACTCCGGATTTAACACTTTTTTTTCCCAAACTGATCCTTAATTTGTTGGAGATAAATGCACCAATTTAGAATATTTTGATTCAATTTTTTTCTTGTAAGATAATATTGCGCGTGAATGGTGGAATGAGATGGGAAGCCAAGAGTCCATGTATTCTCTATGCGGTCGGGCATATTCTCTCATTTCTATGCGATCGGCAGTACTTGTCGTTAATTAACGATTTAATATTCTGGCGCCGAACCGGCAGATCCGGACGGGCATCAAATGAACCAATGCATTTTGAGGAACATACTCAATTTAACTCGGCTCAATCACAGCCCTAATTGCGAAATATTTAATTTGATCGAGTATTTCTTAATTAATTTGATCGAGCATTTCTTAAAATTGAGAGAAATAACCAAATAACTCAAAAAAATTACGAATAACTTCTAGTTCTTTACACGAAGAAGAGTATGACCTGAACCTTGAGATGAAGTTCAGTACGTCATCTAACGATTGACACCACTTCCTTAGCAACTGTCAACCATCATTCATTTATGATTAATCGTTCATAGTTGTCTAACTATAAAGCGACGTTGATATCCGACATGGTTAATAAGTCCAAATGCGCTCCATTGTCACCAGTAAGAGCGCGTATCATTGTTTGTCAATAAGGGCAATGTACACCATCTACACCATCATCAGCTAATAAAGCCAATGCACACAATCAAAACGAATGTCAAAATGTATCATTATCAATAAGATCCATTGATATTGTCTAGACCAATGTCAATGCACGTTATGGCCAAAGAAGCTCAATGCATCTTGTCAATATAAATATTAATACATATCATCGAAAAAGCGATCAATGCATATTATTAGCATTGATGTCAACACACAAATTTTTATAAGTATTTACATACCACCAATTTCTTTTGTATTTACATATTTAATAATTAAAATTTTCCTAAATTTTAGGATATGTTTGGGGCAGTTGCTAAAAAATAATCAGTTGTTCCAAAAACTGGAGTGACTATTACAATTTTTTTTTTAAAAAGTCAAATTGCAGCTAGAAAGCTGTCACAACACCTAGCCATAAACGGTGTGAAAATGTTGATTTCAACGGTTTGAAAATGCAGCTTTTTTAATAAGCTATCAAAATATTGTTTATCCAAATGATTTTAGGTGTGTTTTTTAAACGCATCGCACCAACTAAGGTGCCCCAAATAGACCTTTAATCTTCATTTCTTTGAAGATAGAAATTTATCGTGAAATAATAGCGAGACAAAATTGATTTGGCATAAAAAAAAATTGCATTTAGATATCTTTGAAATTTTAGTCCTTGAGGGAGTGAGCTGAACATCTATAAATGAATGTTCTGATCGAAAAATTATTCCATTTGAACATCGTATGTAGAGATGCATACGTTGTCCGATCTTTACCGTCCATCACAGCAAAGGTATATAACGGCGGACCTATTTTAAATTAAAAAAAAATTGTTGTGATGAACGGTGGAGATCAGACGACTAATGCATTCGTAGGGAATCAAACGGTCAATTTGATTATTCGCATGGAGTTATTGTACGGGTAACCCGGCGGAATCGAAACTCGCCTTCGGGTTGGTGGATTGTATCACTCCGAAATTTTTTTTAATTTTTATTTACTAATTTTCTTCCTGACAAAGATGGAGAGCAGTTTCTTCATAGAGTGCCGCGAGAGCGAGAGGGAGAGGGAGAAGATTGGGGATTGAGGGCTCGCTGAGATCGAGGGAGGAGTGTTTGACGAGGACTGGATTGCAGCGGGGAGCAGGAAAAGAAAGGCGGAGATCCGGTGGCCGGCGGCTGAGGAGTTGACGTTCTGTGTTCAGCGGACACTTTAAGCTTTAACGGTTTTGCAGGAGCTTTAACGGTTTTGCAGGCCGACGATGGAATCCGAGTACGTTAGAAGGCATCACAAGCATGAGCCGAGTGAGAATCAGTGCAGCTCTACTGTCATCAAGCACATCAAGGCCCCTGTTCATCTCGTGAGAAATCGATTCTTGTATCTAAATCCCTTTCTTCTTTTGCCTCTTTGGCTATTAGGGTTGATATTTTAATTTCTTTTCTGAAAATGAAGTCTCTATAGCTTGTTCCTGCAGTTCATGTCATTGGCTGATCTTGTAATTAGATCTACAGATGTGAGGAGGGTTTTTCTTTCTACTTGATTTGAAAAACCTGAGAAGTAGAGTTGTTTTGGTTTTGCGATTTGATTTTGATTGCTCTTCGTAATGTTTTTATTTGTCACACTTTTACCGGAACCTCTTAGATTGGATTTGTGGGTATTTTTTCATTAATTTGTATGGTTTTTTAGCTTATTTTTTGTTATGGCGCCATGATGAAGGTGTGGTCTCTGGTAAGGCGATTTGATCAGCCGCAGAAGTACAAGCCCTTTGTGAGTAGATGCGTGGTTCTGGGAGATTGGGAAGTCGGAAGTGTTAGGGAAGTTAATGTGAAGTCTGGCCTGCCGGCTACCACCAGCACCGAGAGGCTGGAGCTTCTTGACGATGACGAACACATTCTCGGCTTCAAGATCGTCGGCGGTGATCATCGCCTAAAGGTATAATCGAAGTTTTTGATTTACAGAACTCTTTCTTTACTTTATTTGATCTTCATCCAAATACTTAAGAGTAGTTCATCGATCTACTGATTTGCATGTTCTTACCATTGCTAATTGCTTAAGGATGCTCGAATTAGTGAGAAGATGAGATGAGGCTATAGAGAGTTAAATTTAGTTTGTGAATAGACAGATATTTCTATGATGTTGCAAGGTAGTTATCATTAATTTTTCATCATAGTTAATGTTTCTCAGAACACTATTAGGGGTGTAAACGAGTCGAATACGACTGAGCCTGATTCAGCTCGTTAAAAAATATCACTGTTCGTGTTCAGCTTATTTATATTCCAAATAAAAAAAATGTGTTCGTGTTCGGCTTGTTCGTTTAACGAGCCAAACATAAGCTTTTAGCGAACACAAAGTCGTTTTGACAACCTTAATCACGCATCTGTAGACTGTTAAGGGTTTGGGCGAATCTAAAATCTTATTATTTATATTAAAATATTATTTAAATATAATTTAATATATTTTTATTCTATTTTCTTAATGAAAAATTTTAATTGAGTATGAATCTTTGTAACTTGTAGTGAATTAATTTTTTTTTAAAATACCACTCACCAATTTTTTTATATATATATATATATATATATATATATATATATATATATATATATATATATATATATATATATATATATATATATATATATATATATATATATATATCAAAAGCTAAAAATTGTTTGTGTACGGCTCATTAACTTAGCGAACAAATCGAACACGAGCTTCTTAACAAGCCGAACACAAACTATTCGCGAACAACAAGCTGTTTTGACAGCCTTAGACACTATTTATATGTTGTTGAATAATAATAATAATAATAATAACTATTTAGCAGTTTTTTTTTTCTTTTTTACTCATCTTGTAATTGCTTGAGATATGTGTTTTTTTCCCTAAAATTGCTGGCTTTTCCATTCATAGATATATAAATATATAAAATTTTGATTGTAGGTTCGTAACTCTCCCTTTTCTTGAGGAAAATTGCATACTTAGCAGCAAACTTTCAAATATTTACATAAGAACTCTCATTAACTTCCATTTAAAGCAATAATCTCAAAAAGCGCAACAAAGTTAAAACCTTTACTTACTTTCATTAAATTCTTAATAATCTTATTCATTATTTTCATTTAGGTCCTAAATGTGTATAAATATGCAAAATTCTAATGTTAATGGACCGTTGGTTCCCGTGGGATTTGAGAGTGATGGATTGTTATGTCTAATAACTTGAAGCAACAGAGTTGACCGTTAGCTTCTTCTCCTATTAATGACTTGATGATACTGCTTTGGGCAAGGCATGATATGGCATATTTATTCTTGTGCTCTTGTCTAATTAACTTCAAAGGGTTTCTTTTATTTAATTCTATATGATGTTTGTGAAAGCGTGTCGTACTCGTCTCTATTGTTTCCTATTTTGAATATAACCAAAAGTTTCTTGGGCTTGGACGCATATCTTCTTTCTAGAACTGATGCACATGCTTTTGATTTAAGATATGATGCAATCCATCTGGACCAGCTGTTCAATCATTGATTTAAAAAAAAAGTAAAGTTTGGGCAGTGAGTTTAGCTTGAAGATTGTTAATTGCTCGAAAATCGATTTGAATTTTGGCTCTGATCAGGATCTGGTCGAAATGAATGAGCCGAAACTTTGGATCGAATTTTTTTTAGCTGATTTCGAGTAGTACATGGATTGTACTAGTTTTTATGCATTATATATATATATATATATAATGCAAAGTAAAATTGAATATAGCAACTCATGAGATAATTTCGAGTCTATTTCAGGTTGGAACGGATCTAAATAACTCAATTTGAGCCAATTAGTTTCAACATTGAGCCAGATCGATCTGATTCAAAGCTGAAACAGAGAAACGGATCCAAATTAACTCAATTTGGTTCAATTCCGAGCTGGCTCGGCTCTAAATTAAATATAACGAGTCACGAACTGTTTTTCAGCCGCACTAAATCTATCCGAGCCAAAATTGGGGAAGAAAAATATGACTCATTCTCAATTTTGACTTTTTTCAGAACTATTCATCAGTCATAACAGTGCATCCTGAGACCATCGATGGAAGACCAGGCACTCTGGTGATCGAATCCTTCGTTGTTGATGTGCCGAACGGAAACACAGAAGATGAGACCTGCTTCTTCGTGGAGGCCCTCATAAAATGCAACCTCAAGTCTCTAGCGGATGTGTCAGAGCGCCTGGCGTTGCAGGATCGGACAGAGCCTATTGATTTTTGATGAGCTGAAAAGGCTTGCAGGATCAATCACATCACTTCCCCAGCTGTTTGTTAATCTCGATCCTTGGTTAGAAGAAGTGATTTGTAAAGGTATGGGTTAGGTGTTAGATTATCGTTTCTGTTTTTAACTATTTTGATTCTCTGTGTATGCTTTGTAGTTGGTACTGTGCAAATGGATAAACATTTTCGAATTCATATATATATGTATAAATATATTATTGCCGTTTATTAGAGAAAAGGGTAGGGAAATTGGAGGCATGCTTCTTCCTGTTCTGTTTGTGAAATTGGAAGGGACATGCTGTCATAACTGAGGGCTCGTTTGACGGCACTTTTTTGTCTGTTTGGGACAGCTTGTGCATTTCATGATAAGCAGCTTATCCTGAAACACGGTCTACTGGTCGACCCTCTGCGTTTAGGGTAAAAAGCTTATCTTGAAAAGCGGCCTGCAGGTCGACCGCGAGGGTCGACCCGCGGCCTGCGTTTAGGGTAAAAAATCCAAACGAAGCTGACAACGTTTTCAAAAACGTACAAACCAAACGGTTAGGTGGCGTGTTAAAAAACGCCGCCACATTTATAAGCTGCCCCGAGCAAACCCTTAGAATGGAAAAAAAAGTGTTGTTGAAATACCCATGCGATGGGAAAAAAACATTCATAAAAAAATGTTTATCCAAATGAAACATTTACATATTATGAATGCACAAGTTAGGTGTGAGCAACCATAACAAGGGTTGATAATATGCTAGGTGTAAGTATTATATTAGGTTCAAGTACTAAAATCAAATAACATGTAAAGATATATATATATATATATATATCTTTTGTGAAATAAACATAATACTAGGTGAAGTCATACAATATATGCTAAATGCAAGTGATGAAGGGGGTATACACATAGGTGAGCTTTTAAAGCTAATCACCCCTATATGTTATACAAAAATATGGCAAGGACATATTTGCACACATGCGTGTGCCAGGATATAAAAGAGTCAAGGATATATAATTGCACATTGTGATGATAAATCATATGCATGCTACAAATATATGTTATAAAATGGTTCAAATCCATACATGCTTATGAAATGTATATGTTAATCTCATTTTTTATCGACCCTTATTTTCTTGGCTTAATTTTGATCGAATCTCACTTGAGCTTGGTTTTTACCAAAATCATGAGATTGTTATTTTATCTTCTGAGATTATTGTAAGGCTCAAAACCTTATTTTGAAAGATTAACGAGACGTATTAGCACAAATAGAGACTATGAAAATTAATAAATTGGAATATTTTTTTTTTACGTGAAATTCTTCAAGTCAAATTATCATGCACGATGATTATCGTCAAAAACCCAAAAAATTATTATTTTCCTTCACAAGTCGATTTGGTGATCCAAACTAAATTTGTTAAGTTGCATGATCTTCATATTCACATATGAAGATCATGCAAACATGTTTGGTGGTCATTGGACTTTATTTTATGTAAAATTGTGCACTTAGGGTTCCGATGAATAAGAAATAGTCCCACATAATTTTTTTTCAATGAATTAACTATTTTGAAAACAAATTTTACCACTGTATATGTATTGTCAAAATCTTTTAAATAAGTCCCTTTGTGCTTAGCCTGACCCTGTTTGGATACCTTTTAAGCAAACAATAATCAAGAGAGAGAAAATAATAATTTCGATAATAAAATGAGAATTTGATCATAACTCATTTAAAATGACTTCAACAAAGTTGTTCTAAAGTTAAAAATGCACTATTTTGAACAATAAAATTAAATAAAAAATTTTTTGTGAACAATGATGTTTTTCTCTCCTAGGGCAGGGCCCGCTTTGACCAATCATATCCCTCTATCTAACTTGAATTAGCCAAGACCAATTGAACCATTAAATTCCTATAATTTTTCTCCATCAAATGGGGTAAGTTCAATTTTTTTGAGCATATCCACCTTCCATAATCATCTCCAAACTTCAAATGGCCATAACTTGGGCTAGAAAACTCCATTTTTGAAATGGTTTAGATTGTTGAAATCCTTGTCTTGTTCTCTTTCAAATGGAATACAAATTTAATTTTTTTCTCAATTTTCTATGCAAAGTTATGAGTTTTCTCTCATAATTGTGCAAAATTATACTAATGCCACTCAATCTAGACCACCCATTTAGTTCCCAATCTAACCCGCCTCCTTTTACCACATCACCTATCCTTGTAAACAATTCTTATTGGTCCATAAGACCTCAGCCGAAGTTTACATTTTTTCCTCTTTAAATCAATTAAATCTTAGCCCTAGAATTAAAAAGCCTAACCACTCCCTCCATCTTACCTGTTCACTCCCACTTTTAAGTACTCCCCCAAAACCCCCACCCCCACTTTCTCTCCCCCATTATCTCCATAACTACAGCTGAAACTCCCAACTTCCTCCTTCTTATGCCACAACAACCCAAAAACTCTCCCCCAATTAATAAAAACTTTCCTCCCCATTCCTCCCTCAATTCACATCATTCTCCTTTACTTCTCATCTCCTCTTAGTTCCTTTCTCCACACCAAAATCAAGCCCTCTTCCTTCTTTTCTCACATTAGAACCAATAGCCCCTTTGTCCAAAACTAGGAACTCCCTTGTTAGATCTTCAATAATTCATAAATTTCAAGTAATGAAAAATCAGACTCAAAGAGGAGAAGTCATGACAAGGAAAACATAGTCAATTCAAGGCAATTCATACCAAGCCAAACGTATAAAATTCTTAACTTATTCTTCTACAAATTCTTCTTGCAATTATAGGTCTTTCACTACAAATGCATCTTAAAATTTTTGATTAATGATCTTATATGAAATTCACCATATTTTGCTTTGTTTGTATCCAAACTAAAAGCAATTATCATGGAACTGCAGGGCTTTTCATCTTTTTATCTTCTAAGGCATATGTTTGATTTTTTAATTTACAAAATTTTATATATTTGCATAATCCTATGTCAAAAGTGAGAGTTTTATGTCCAAATCATAAGGTTTTATATTTAATTGCTTCATTTCCTCCATTTGAAATGTGTGAGTTGTTTTTAATTAAAATTTGAAGTGAATTCCATTTGTGGTGAGGTTGAGTAGTCAAATCATATAAAAGAGGGGGTTTGTGATCTCTTATATTCATTCACTTTGATAAGTGACTTGATTTTAAGCTTTTATAATTTTTTATGCTCTTTATTTGTGTGGTTCATTTTTGTTTCTCTCTTTACTTTAGAAGTAATAATATATGCATAAAACTCCACAAATTTCCTTCCTAAATTTTCTTTTAGAGGTCAGCCAACAAAAAATTATTTTGTTGAAAACATAGTGTATATAATTAAAATATATATTCTTGCCTTTCATAATTGTTTTTTTTCTATTTTAAATGTGCTTTATATTAACCCACAAAGTTTGTAACTCAATCTGGTCTATTAGGTTAGGATATGATTTCTAGATATCTAGTATTAATGTAACTACCAATAAAATATTCATAATTTTTTTTTTTAATTTGAAACTTCTTAGCTGACCACTATCCTCAAAATCCTAACATTTTACTTTATTTAAGCCTTAGAGTTGTCATAATTGTCAACACAATGTTTTTGAAGTTTTATTATCTACTTTTATGTTGGGTTGTTCAAGTGTCTGCTTCGTCTATTTTAGTGATTCAAGCTTTAACTCCATACCAAATAAACCTCTAGCAAACCATATACCAATAAATTATGTCATCATTCATATGTGGGTTCCTA